>VZTH01004387.1:302546-331114 GCA_013397815.1 Aleadryas rufinucha | reverse complement strand
CCCACACACTGGATGGCTCCTTTGACAGGTCGATGGCAAAGAGTCAGGAAGGGTCCTTGTGTACAAATCCACTGCAAACTTTATTCCAGCCCTGCTGCTCGTGAACGGGGGCAGTGACAAAGACGCAGAAGGATACCGAGTTGAAGATTAAATATGAGGGTCAGGAAAGCATCAGGGACCAATGGTCTGAGGGCACGGGGTGGTACATAGGTGGGACTAGGGTATGGGAACTAATAGGGAACCAGTGAGGGAGGGACTAAGGGACAAGGGTGAATGAGGAAACGGGGAATGGAGAACATTCTGGATTAGAGCCATATAGGGTAGAAAGGGGCAGGAGAGGCCAATGGGCCAATAGGAGAGCCGGGGTACATTTCTATAACAGAACAGGGCATTCTGAGAGAGACCTTTTTAGTCACTTTAACCTGGGGAGAATTTCTCCACTTGGGGCACCTTTTCTCCAGAGGGTTCTTATAATCCCTGATGCCATGAGCTCACTGTCCACCACATTCCATCTAAACACCTTGTGCACTGGCATGCATGCGGATGTGCACACATATACGGAAGAAAATAATTAAAAATGTTAAAAATCCTTATTGCTTTGTGATTGGTCCTCACTGTGTGAAATATGTACATTTATTCTTGCTACACATAGTTGATTCCTGTGAGTCACCATGGGGACTATGCAAATACCTTGGAAAAGAAAATGTGTTTTTCAGCTGAGCTTCAAGCAGAGAAGGCAATCAGTGTGAACTTCATTGCATCATAAGGCTCTATTAAAAAGACCAGTTGCTGAAACCTTAAAAATACTGGTTTTCGAGTAGTTTCCGTGGAGACAGATTGATAGTTACATTGTAGCAGCCAACACTAATTACATCATATAATTGCTGGGGAGACATCAATCTCCATAACAACTTCATTGTGTGCTGCATGGCCACTAAGCTAAGTGACACAGGCTCCCCGCGGCACTGTTGCAGTTTAAGGAAGCTGTCTTGTAAGAACAGTTCAGCTTTGCTGGAGATTTTGTGTCTCCAGGTAATGGAAAATTTTAATGTTGTGAGGGCGGTGTAAATGGCTGCAATTGTGTGTCCACTGAAAATGCCAGCTACATGGCTTTTGGGCATGACACAGTCACACAAATAAGTACATAAAGTTATGTGTTGTGACTTGGGGGTGGTATCGCAGCATAGTTTTCAGCTGTGCTCAATGTACTAAATCCAGTCGCAGCAGACATTCACTTTGAGCCCTAAGAGATGCTCTGAAATAGTTTGTTTCCTTTTATCTATTATGATATCCATTTGATGTGTGCGTTTGGTATTGGCATTTTCTTTAATGTAAAGCTAAAGGCAGAACTGTGGGCTTGGACTATGTCTTTGGAAGGTACTTCTTCATCCCTACCCTTGACAAACCATCTCTGTGCTGGATAGTAGAAAATGACAACTCAGAAGTAATTTTTTTCAGATCTAACAATTTTGAATTGCATAGAACGCAGGTTCATCTGTTCCTCTGCATAATAGATTCCTGGTCTCCCATGTTTTTATTTGGTCTCCTGGAGTTACTTGCATATGGAGAGCTGAGGCTGGGAGATGAATCATTATTGTGACAAAGAAAAGTCAAAAGAATGAGAACTGTTTTGGAAGTAATTTCTGTTGCTAATGCACTGATGTAAATGCCAAAATTACATGGGAGAACTGTGCACTCTGTAACATACTAATGTAGAAGGCTCCAAAGCTAGCTAAGGCTGGGCTTCCAAAAAGGAGCAAGATATAGCCACATTCTTCTCCTTTGCTGGTTCTCTGTTCTTTTCAGGATGTGCCATGCTGATTTTTAAATACCTTCATGGATGAAATGTCTCCAGGCTGTCTCACAGATCTTGAGCCTTGACCTCTGTGATAGGCACTGGGTGTCACTCTTCAGGTGGCTTCCTTCAGAAACGTCAGCTGCTGCTCTCTGAAGCAGGTCTCCATGTCTTTCTCTTCCTCCCCAACTCATACCAACTCTTTGCCAAACCTCAAGTGCATTCATTTCTCAGTCCAACTCTGTACACCTGTTTAAGGATTAGATTTTGACTCCCAGCAAAAGTTAGCAAACAGCCATAGAGCTCTAGGGAAGGCAGGCTAAATGGATTATGTTCTGTTCCTGAAATATGTGGTGCTCCGGGAAGTCACATAGGCTTCAGACAATCTCAGGAGATGACTGTGGGCTGTTCTTGACCTGTACACAGGCAGCATGGAGAGGAAGAGGGCAGAGTCCAGCTTTCTTTCCATGCATGTAGCTGTGGATGGTTGTTCTAAGGGACGAGAAGGGAATGGGTCTATCTTGCAGAGGCTTCCCCAGCCCTTTCTGAGGGAATGGGAGGCCAAGAGTATAGTCAGCTCTAGTCGCTTCTGTCACTGTCTTCCCATGCATGGGACACACAGAGACTGCTGAGGCCCACAGTGTGTAACCTTGTGACATTGTTCATAAAAGGCATTTCTCAAAATTGATCGGCTGTATAAATGTTTTTAAAAAACAATTTTTTCAAGTATCACATATTCAAAAGTTTCTGATGGAATATTTTGACCTTTTGTGACATTTAATGGTTAGAAAGCCCTGGAAAGACTGTCATTTTAAAATGGAAAAATAAAACCTTAAAGAATACCAATTCTTCCTTGCAGTCCTTAGCATAATAATAGTAATAGTAGCATGTCACTTTCTTTCCATTACATCATTACTAAAACAGCATAAACACACCAAAGAATGGCAATGCAGAGACTGTGCCTCTGTTATTATTGTTGGGTAGTATGGAAAGGGGTCAGTAGGGAGATTTAGTAATCTACTCTGGGAATTGCTTGTTTGTGAATTAGGTTTTCCCAAAGGAGTTGTGAGATGGGAAATACAATAGGAAATGGACTTTATACATGCATAGAAATACCAAAACTCTAAGTTTCATCTGGGAGAGAGGTTGATGGAAACTTGCTATTTTTGCTAACAGATTTTTTTAAAAAACCCTTGATTGCGTATCCCAAAGTTTCCTATGCTATTTTGATACTGCTGATATCCTCCACAGAGTTCTGAGTTAGTCATGACAGAAAAATGTTTTACATTTGATAATGTTGACAAGGAACATAGGCACTTCAGGTGTTTCTATAGATTGTAACAATGGAAAATTGCCTTGCATGGCTTTTCACTAAAATATTCCCCTTAAGCTGGGCATCCTTATTGGTTCTCACAGCCCCCCTGAACTCTTTCAGCAGCATTTGGGCTTTCCATGAATAAGTAAAGCAGCATTCATAGGATCTGTTGTCTTACAGCAGTGACAAGTGGGGCAAGGAGAGGCTTGAAAATGCACTCAAGAAATGCACAGATCTTGAACTGACAATAGCCTCAGTCTGCAGTGCTCAGCCTGAGACCTTCGGGCAACCTAGCACAGAAAGAGCAATCTCTGAGAATGTGTGCAGCATCTCACTCCACACCCCCTCTACAGCAAAGGGTTCCAGATGTGATCAGTCTTGGGCTAGTCCCCATCTGGGTCATTCGAGCCAGTTGTGGCAGTGACTTCGGAGTGCACAGCTGAGTGGGTGTTAACCCTTCTGATGCCTGTGTGGAAAAGTTCACTGTTGGCTTTCCAGTTTGCTCAGAGGGCATTTACTGCTCTCAGGCTTCTGGTCTGTCTTGTGAAGATGTTACCTAGTATAGGGCAACACCTAAGCACATGGCTTTGGGCTGAGTGTCCAGCTGACTTTTGAATAGGCATACAGTTTTTGGGGTGCTTGGAAACACGCTGATGTAGCCTGTAACATCTGCATTTGGCCCCATTTTTTTGCCTTAGTCACCTCATTGTTGAAATTGTCTTTCAGAAGTTGTGGGTCCTTGAACTATGATCTCCTGCACTTTCAAAGAGATCAGACTGACGGGGATTGAATTAATCAGCCTGGTTGATTAGGATTTCAGTAAGAATTATAAAATGGTGCATATAAAGTAGCTAAATGATGAAGAGTTATGACAGCCTATTATTAAAAAACATTCTGTCTGCTGGGACCAGCTTTTTCTTTTCTCCTGGATGCCAGCTGAGTCACCGCTGAACTGCAGCTGTGGCGGTCATGGTCCTCCTGTGAGGAGTTTGGAAGTGCATCCTCTCCTGCAAGGCAGTTATAGTAACAGTTCCTGGTTGATGCCCACCCATGGGCATCTAGCACTTGGGAGGAAGTTAGGCACAGGCAGATGCTGACCTCGTTCCTTCCCAAGGAGGCAACTGCTTTTGTGCCAGATATACGTAGCAAACTGAGAGTTTGGCTGCTAAATTCACCACCTAAGTGGGACAACAAAAAGCATGATCATTTTATCTGGGTTATCTTCACGATCTCATGAGATGAAGAATAACTTGGAATGCCAAAAGGCTAGCTCTTGCTGAGCTTAACATAAGATGAAGTGTATTTTATTGTGGTATTTTACAGCAGCAGAGGGTTAGTACAGCTGACTGCTGCCCAAAACTGCAAATCAATACTTTTCAAATCAGATAGAAAAAGTAATTATTTTATACAGTGTACCGTATCACTGACCAGTAAAATTCAGTGTCTCAAACAGAAGATAATACTGAGACTGAGTGAAAGTAAAGAGGGATGTATATTTTTAACAGGCTCGGATCTGCTTAAAATGTTCCAGGGACTGAACAATTTTAGCAGTAGTAGACGTTATATGGAAATTTTTCTAGGACAGAAGGGGAAAGATTAATAAACTGCATGCCATGAGATATAAATTTTGTATCGACTAAGGTCAAGATGCAAATACCTCCTTTTTTCTGATGTGCGCATTGATGCCAGACTTGCTGCTTTAGGGGAGAATCACAAATTCTCCCAATTTCTCTGCCATCATCCAATACTTGGTTAAACCTTACTTTAGTCCAATCTAGTTTGTGTCTGTGATCCTAGCAGGTAGAATACTTTACAGTTGTTTTTGTTGCTGTTGAAATGCTTATTCCATTACACAAATAGTTAATAATTCATAAAATAAGAACAAGATGATGAATCATATTGCCCATATTGTCAGCTTTTGAACTTAGAGGTTTCAGGGGAGAGGCTAAATGTCAGGAATCATTTAAGGCCTTTGCAGTAATGAGGCAGCTTATAAGCAAAAGAGACTTCTTGACAGGCTGAAAAGATACAGGAAAAGTACAGTTAAGCATTATAATGCATGAAGCATTTACAGGAAACAGGAGGTGTTGGGTCTTAAGTTTGGTGAAATAGCAAGAATGGGCAAAATGCTTCTCAGCAAATTCAAAGAAAATCAAATTTATTTGGTATAAAGAAGTCTTCTTGTGACCCTTGTTAAATTACTTTTGTTGTCCTTACTTGACAAAGCTTCATCTTCATGGATTGTGCCTCTCGTTTGCAGAACTGACCTGAACAGATACTGTTAGTCTGGTGCATGTGCACACACCTGTTTGAATCATGATTGATCGTGTTTCCGTATCAGCAAAGCAGGCTTAGGGACAGCATACAAGAGTTGTGCAGGCTGTTCTCTTTGTGTCCTTAGCACTGAACCGGAACTCTGAAAGTAATAACAGTATCTGGATTATAGATGGGAACATTTAAGAGAAGTATTTAAATATAAGCAGAGGTACTCTTAAAGTTATGTTCTGTACTATAACTACTCTGCATTTTATAGACTGAAGATTGGTGGCCTTTCTCCAGCTATCTCAGTCACAGGAAGGGGAAACGGATGTTTTGGCCATTATCTCCAATAGTAGAGGGTAAATGCTTCTTCTTTTGGCTTTGGTCAGAAAATCTGATCTTTGTGTTTGAGTGAAGCTAGTGTGAAGTGGCTAGTTGATGTTCTGAAAGAATTCACTACCCTGATTTTCAACCCAGTGTGGTATTTTCCAAGGAGCAAAGAGTTTTGATTTTCTTTAAATGTCTCGCTTTTGTTGAGGAAAGCAAAGTGAGTTGTAATGTACTTGTAATAGTTCAGTCCTAGCTCATGGGTGATGTATGTTTATGTATTTCTATGGTGCATATATATAGTACATGTTTATATATGAATGCATATATAGATACATGCTTATACATTGATAGATGTAGGCCTTTCTGAAAAGGAAGTCTTGTCTTGCCTTGTTCCTCTTTGATCATTTTAAATATGACCATGAGATCCTGTTTCTCATAAGAGGAAAATTTTCTCACACAGATTCTATTAATTACACTCTGTAACCCACATACCCTTCTTTCCCTACTGTACTTTAACATTGTAAGGTGTTTCCGCAACATAAAATAATCATCATAGCTTTGTGGTGGCTCTTGTAAAGTTAAGAAAAGAGAGAGACAAGGAAATTAAGGCCAAGAATCAAAATGGCTGTCCATGAGCTATACTCAAAGTCTTGGTATGGCTGAGAGATGTAAGGCAGGTGCCACATACCTCAAAGAGGTGAAGTCAGAGGATCCTCTAGAAGTGATTCAAAGGCAAGAACACAGGTTTTTCTGAGCCCTTTCTGAACTGTAGGATGGGGCTGGGCACACAGCTGGGTTCTGGAACGACCTAGTAACCACAGCTTCAGTCTCCCCTAATGGTTCATTTTCTCCCGCAGCCAAACTGCTAATGAGATGCATATGGTGCAAGCACAATAGCTTGGCCACTTTTGTCTTATATGGAGTTTAAAAATGATGAAATTAGACAGCAGTTCAGCAGTTCTTCTGATATTCACATGATGCTCAGAGTTAAAAGCTAGTTACTGTAGCGTATTAATCTGAAAGGATTGTACATTAGTCATGTATTAATCTGGTAAGACAGGATGCTCAATGACTTTAAGGCAGCTTTATGGATGCAAACACCTGTTGGTCCAGCCTTGCACTTGCATGATCATTATCATGGTTGTATTGGTCATCAAATCCTGGAAACAAAAAGAACTTACAGGAAACAGCTCTGAAATAATCTTCATAAATGTGATGGAAAGTAGAAGATGGATACCTAATTCTTTAAATACTGGAACTGCATATAGGTACCTAGCCATAGAAATGCAGAGGATTATCTTTCCTCTAAATGCATACTAGGGCCAATTAAGAAATCTGCTTTCTTACAGCAGTCGAAAAGCTAATATATGGAAATACTCCTCTGCAGTACAGGGATTATTGGTTTAGGTATTTGTAATTTAAGAACGAAAAACCACCCTAAAATATCTGATAATTTTTCTAGATACAAATATTTGTACTGCCTTTGTTGTGAAAACATTTTAGAGGGCAAGTTGCTGATTGTGTTTGTCATTTGATCTACCCTCTCCCTCTGTTTTTAGTATGTTCTGTAATTTAAATGTAACATGTAGGTGATTTTAAGCTTTGTCAGAAGCTAATTGCTATGAAAACCAGATAGATTCATTTACACTAGAACTAAGTTTTATCGTTATCATTAGGCATTTGACTGCTAAGGCATGTTTAAACTGGCTGCTTTTGAGTCCCAATATATTGAATTAATTGTGTTCTTAACCCCTGGAATTGCCCATCATTGCTTTTATAATGTTAAAAAAAAACAATAAAAAGAAGAAATATAAACTATAAAGAAAGGGCAGAAGAGAGTGACCAAAACCTCCTTTGACAAAAGAGATGCTTTAGAGAAGATGGAGATGAGTGCAGGCATTTAGGCAAATATGAAATAAAGGTTCTCAAAGAAATTTATAGCAGCTGAAAAAACTTCTGTGTGGCTGGATCAAAGCTGTGTGGATCATGAAGTTACTGACTCTGTCACCGTTGCCAAGGCGCCACTGTTGCCATGGTGCCAGCATCACCGGGTTATCCTTTAAGGAACAGCTTGTATTTCAGAAGGATTAAAGGGTTTTCTTCCTTCAGAAGAGGTAAGCAGAGTCCTCTTATGAGCAATGTGCGCCTAAGTATGCTGTAATGCACAAACTCATTGCGTTGTCTGCTGATTTCATAGGCCGACAGTCTCCAGTTAAGTCTGACAGGGGATGAAATCCCTCAGGGCATGTCTGCACTTTGGTCAGGCTGAGGGTAACACAGCAGATGTGCTCAAGTTAGTGTTAAACTAATGGGCAGAATTGAGAGTGAAGCCTATTTTGCTTTCCCTTTTCCTCCAATCTATTTCACTTTGAATTGTTTCTTTCCTTTGTTTGGGCTGCTCTGCTTTTCAGGCAAGATCACGGCATTGCTGTTTCCTTTGGGAAGATTAACCACTATTATTTTAGTGGTTCAAGATTAAAGCTTCATTACCTTTCCTTGCAAAAAGTTGTGTGGCTGATTGAAATCCTTCCTTGTCAGTGGATTTATTAGTAGTGCTCCTTCAGGGGCTCCATTATCACCTGAAGCCCTTACATTAAGCAGCATATTTTGTCTTGCTTTTTGATTGATAACAACAGACCCTCAGAACAAAGTTGAAAACTCTCACAGCTTGTTTCATTGTATTGATTAATACAACTAAAGGAATATCTAGGGGAAGGAGACTTTAAAGGAGAGGTGGTCAGAGGAATTTTGCCTGAATTTGCTGCATCTTTTTTAACCAGAGGCTGACCTTGGTATTGTAAAAATGGTTTGTGAAGAACCTTTGAGCTTCTAATGATTGCACAGAAAGTTTTGTCATTGCAATAGTCAATATAATTGAAAGCTTTCAGGGAAGTTTTTATTTCTGTGGTAGATCATCCCCAAAGTTGACCTAAAATTAAACAGCGAATGCTACTTTGATTTTGTCTGGTTCAGCATGCAGGATTCATTCAGAGCTCTACATTAATTCTGCTCATGATGGAGGACATCTCCTGTGCACAGTATCTGCAGCTGTTAATGGTGCTTTATTTTGTTTCATGACCATGGGGAAAAAGTAGTGTTGGTTTTCTCTACGCAGTTTGTTTGTATTTGTTTTTTCCCTGTCCTAACTGACAGCAATCCAGTCAGACTTGACATTAGTTCTAGTCCCATCCTCTCTTTCTTGTGAGGGAGGATATGTACCATGTTTGTTATCTTTAGCAGGGATTTTTTCTGCCAACCAATGGCAGATTTCCAGTGACAGCACCAGCCTTGCACAATCAGGGAGCTTACAGGTGGTCATTGGTGCCTCTCCTTGCTCATTGCTGACTTTCTGCAGTTTGAAACCTCACAGTGAGCACCTGCTCTATAAAGATCTCCTCTCAAGTATGTGTTATTTCAAAAACACTTGTCTGTACATGCTGGACCACTTCAGTCAGGGTTCAGACAGGGGAGATCCCAGCCCCTCAGTGTTCTTCTATGCATTTGTCTGTCCCAGTCAATGCCTTCATCTGTTCATCTGGTTCTGTAGCTGCTGGATGTCTGTGAATGAAAGTATTCTTGCTAAGGTGCAGAGGATTTACCCACGTGGCAATGTTACATTGCCTTAAATTTGGATAAAGGAAAGCAGAGGAGAGCTAGATAGAAATGGTTTGTAGACCACCCGAGATGGAGAATGTATGTAAACAAAGAGAAATGGTATTAAAAGCTTAGAAAATTCATGTGAATTAATGAATACAGAGGATGGCATTAAAATATTAGTTGTTCTTTCTTCCTATTCTGAAGATTTGGGGGGGTTTGCCGTATTTCCAAACCTGGCATAATGTTTTGTGTGTACGTTACATATGCTTACTCTGAAGTAAACATATGTACAGAAGAGATGTAACTCTGAAATCTGGGAAATTATTTCAGTGGTTCTCCCTCAAGAAAATAAGTATGTGTTGTTACTGATATTTGCCTGCTGTAATTTTTATGGTTTTGGTAGTACTGGATTATCTTGATGAAGCTGTTTTCAGTGGCACTTACAGTGATCCATTTCCCTGGCGATTTTTGATAATTATCTTAGCAGCTGGTTAAACCATGCAGAAGAGGGACAAAACAAATATTATGTCTATAAAAAGCTTGATATTGCTTTAATTCCAACAGTAGAATGAAAACAAAGGTTACGTACATCAGAATATTTTTCCTGATGTTTTGAGAAGATGACCCGATGGTAGATAGAATGATTTATTTTGAACAGTGAGTGAACTTGACGAGCTGTTTCAAAACACTCTCTTTGGAAAACATGTGCGTTTTTGTAAGGACAGAAGTTTTGGCAGTTTGGGGAAGTGAAGTTACAAGGATTGGCTCTGTGTACACAAATTAAAGAAAACTTTTGTAAAGTATTCTGTGTTCACTTCACAGTGAGAACTATGACATTTCACTTCTTAGCAGTTTGAAAGTTTCAGAGGAAACATAGTTTTATATGGAATGTACAAGTAGAGTTGTAATATTAACAAATCACAGTCATGTCAGGACTAAATCCCCACCATATCTTTCCATTCCAGATAGGAAGATTAAATCAGAATCTAAATTTTGAAAATGTCCTCATCTGTGCTCTTGGCTGTATAAACAACGTGTTCCTGAACAACTCAGAAATGCTGGATATTCAAAATCTACAGCCAGCTTCTGCAGCTTGAAAATCTTTCTCTGAAGTGATTGTAAAGTCAGAGATGAAAGGGATCCATGACAGCTTGGTCAAGAATGACACATTTATCTGGCCAGTGCTGTCTGGTTTGAACCAATTGAGATTGAACACTCCAGCAGCTATGGTATAACCACAGCTGGTCAGTGGAGAAGGCAAAGCAGCAAAGAATGTAGAGTTCCACATTCCTCTGTCTCCCAGGATCCAAAGCCCTGCTTTGTCAAGGACCAGGAACCCTTAGGATGCCATCTCCTGTCTTCAAGCCACATGTCAGCCTTTGCAGAGTTTTCTGATGTTATATGTTCAAGAAAAGCAGCTATTAGGGAGGCTGGCTCAATAGTTATCTTGCCTGTTCTTAAGGTCTACAGCAAGAAATTCTCCAGTCTTTATTTTTCATTTTGTTATCTGTAAACTAAATTAACCTCTGATTCTAAAATAAATTCCATTTTCCTCCCTATTTTCATAAAGCAACATTTATGAGACAAATTTTACTTTCTCTTTGGAAATTTTTTCTTATCTGACCATAATGTGATAGGGAGAAAGGAGGAGATCATTCATCTCATGAGTTGTGTCTGCCTATCAAAGTTCTTTGGGAGCTCTTTAAAGCTAGTGGTAATTGTGCCTCCCTCCACTCAGGAATCACTAAAGCAGATTCAGAAAAAGCAGATGCATCAGAGCACATTTTTTCCTATGCCTCCTTTTTTCCTGTGCAAAGGTGATTTTATGTGCTGAATTTGTCTCTGCTGTGCAGCAAGTTCTGCCACACATTGGGATATTTCTGCTTTATGGCTCTTAGTCTGTTACCCAGCACTTCAAGGACACCATTGTTTTTCTAGTTGCCAGTAATTCAGCCTGATAATGGGCAAGCTGGAGATCTGGAATTGAATGATTCTCTTTGGATCCTGAAGTTGGCTGTTGTGTTGTCCTTGAGAGGAGCTTGTTAAATGTAAATGGCAATGCAAGTAGTGTATGGAATGTTTTATGGCATCTGAGCCTGTCTCTGGTTCCCAGAGTAACGGGGACGACTGAAGTTTTCACCCTTCTTTGTGGGGACCTGAATTTGGGAATCTCCTATAACCAGTAAGTTTGAAACCTCTAACTGGCTGAGTTGCTCTCTGTTTTTTCTCCTGGTTCCTGTCCAGCCCTTGTGTTAGAGTATTTATGTGAAGAATACCAGAGTACTTACGTGTTTTGTTAGCTGACTACTCAGGCCCAATCTCTTACGTAGAGGAGATCAGTCCACTGTCCTCAGACCTCATCCCAGTTAAGTATCCATATACAAGAATACACTTATTTCCTTCAATGATGATACACATTGTAAATAATTAGGACTGGTTTTGGTTGAGGTAAGAAATACAGTTTGAAATGGGAACATTTTTGATCATTTTTAAAATTACTTGTGAATAACTCAGTGATTGGAACTACAGAAATAGCAAATAGGTGTTAATAAAGTGTTCCTTTAAAATGGGTCTTGTTTTCACAGTACAATGGAAAGACACATTAAACTTAGAGTGATTTATTTTAAGTAACAGTCTTGAAGGGGAGGTTGTTTTGTTTTGGGGGTTTTTTGTTTTGTTTTTTCATGCAAGGAAGGGTTTGAAATGATTTCTCGGGAAAAATTTCAGCTCACATGCAAATGTTTTGTTAAGTTATGCTACACTTGAATTTTTGTCCTAATCATGGAAAGCTGTTACAGAATTTTGTAAGAAAATGTCAGGGTTTGAATGTTTATTAAGTAGCTTTCATAATACTGACTGGTCATAGTTCCTTTAAAAGTAGGCAGAGTCCATGGAGCTGTTCCTGTTTCTAAAATAGTTGGTGTTCAACCATCCAGCCTGTACAGTGTGATGGAATTAGTGACTGTCTGTCAAAATCTTGGGGAGCTTTGTTCAAAATAGGCATATTATAGCTAATTAAAATTTTCCTTTCCACCTCAGTTTTAAAGATTCAGCATCAAAATATTTTTGGAAATCATTAACTTTAGTTTGCCCTTTAACTTGCTTTCTTTTGTCTTGAAAGCTCATTCCTTTTACTAAAGCATCTGAATGCCTAGGAGGACAACTGTGACCTTTAAAGTGAAGAAAGAGAGATTACTGCACTTAGCTTGTTGTGATTTTGTTTTGTTGGTTTTTTTTTTAAAGGCCATTTAGAACATCAGTGTAGGTGTTTTTTTTTTTTCAAACTAAATGTGTACTTAAAACACTTCAGATAATACTGAAATGTACTTAAAAGAAAATTACCTTCTCTACTAGTCCCTAGAATTTAGATTCTTCCCCTGGAACAAATTACACAGTTAACTTCTCTGAAAACTTGTTTTTGATTTTTAAACATATTCTTCTTTTAGACAAACAATCAAAGGTAGACATTTTAGCAATGTGTTTTCCTTTTGGTTTGTTTGTGACTTGTTTTTTCTTTCCTTACACACACTTACTTCATGCGCTCTTCCAACCCACATTTTGTTTGTCTTTGGCACTGAGAAACTCTTACATAATTTCTCAAAAATACAACAGTGTTCAGCTATAATAGTCCAGAAGGCTACAGCCTGCATTTTTGCAGAGGTTTGGGATGATCGCAGTAGAATGGTGTATTGTTTCTGATAGGGCCTGTTTTTGGAGGATTCTTAAATGCCTGTTTCCCTGCTCTTGGCCTCTTCTCAAGTTTCTAATAAACAGGACTCTCTGCAAGGGAGTGGGTGACACAACTTTAACTTGTGCCACATCTCAGATACAGCACTTTGGTTTCTTTGAGGAGAAGAGATAAAGAAAAGAATGCTCTGTACATACCACAGCTGCCATCCTTCGTTAGTTTCTGTTTACACGGTCAGTAATTGGTATTGTATATTTTTATGTAATAAGTTAGCATTAACCTAAAATAAACTCAGTACATTTAATTCCACAAGCATTCACACCAGTGTAAATGAGAAATGGTTCCCTGTAGGTCAGTGCATCTGCTGCATGGTTTGTAAGGAGAGAATCCAGCCTGCTGGAATAAGGTGCAAACGTATTTTAGAGCACTGCTTTTGACCTAATGGATATTCAGCCTCGCAGCTGGTTTTTAGATAAAGTGCGTGAAAGATTCAGCTCCTGCATGGTTAACTTCCACTGTTTGGAGTAGGTGTCAGCTCTCTGTGGCTGCAAATGACTATGAGACATGCCACTGAATATGCACAGTTGCAATATGATCTTGAATTTTGAAGCATAACTCTCTGTGACTTGTCCTTTGTCAGTCTCTTTTGGGTATGTATGTTTAAGTGTATGTTTGCTTAAGTGTATAGATACAAGACTATAGGAGTAGAGGTGATACATATCTTTGATTTTCCCTAGGAGTGGGAGCTCACTTCTTCTGTTGGCTTAGAGCTATACAGCATTGCCAGTGTTGTACACTGCTGGGGCTGTGTGAAAACACTGAAGTCAGATGAAGTTTGTCTCAGGAGGTGTGTCTGTGGTTGTATTGGTACCAGCAATTTGGCTGCTGTGCAGGAATGGAGTGGGTCTGCAGTCTTGTGGATCAAGTCCATCTCCTGCCTCGTTTCCTCTGACAGGGACCTGGGCTGTAGGCACATGGAGAACAGTCAGGGTGTGAGTTATGGTAATGTCTAGGAAGGAAAAGGCCACCTGCATGCCTGAATCTCCCTAAAGTAGAAAACATCCCTAAAGAGACCAGAGGACTCCTTGTGTAGTCCCCACTGAACACCTTTGCTCCTGTGCCATCTCATGGTCTCACTGCTCCATTTAGATTGTTGTCCCCTCTCCACCTAACTCAGAGCGGGGCTGGAGAGACGACACACAGCCTTCTCTTCTTCACCTGCCACTGCTGCTTGTGATCCTGCACTGATTACACTCCAGGCAGATTCAAAGCCTGCCTTTTAAAATGTGGCCGTAACAAATGTAGCAGGTATTGACTAACACACTCTTACTCCAAGCTCTGGTGCACAGAATCTACTTTGAAATGGCATTTGCTTCACTACTGCACATGTAGTAATGCTTTAACAAGTAATAGATTACAGAATGAAGTTTCTGCTGTCTCTCCTGGGAGTCAACTAGGCAAACAATGATTAGGAAATCTTAGCTGATAATTGTTTAAATGTTTTGTTTCTTAATTTCATCTTTTTCCTTGGGCAATTTTGTATTAACCTAAATAGTTTCTTTCATTCCTCAGTGCTTGTGTTTCCCAAGTATTTGTAAACCACTACCAAGTCTTCCTTTCCCACAGGAATTGCTTATCCTAACTGTTGACTGAAAATCAATCCCCCCATCTAATGACTCTGTCACTGTTTTTTGAACTCTTTCCATTTTACATTATCCATCTGGCAACAAAACATCCCAAACTGCACGCAGGCTGCAGATGTGGTAGCTCCGTAGCTGCTGAGGCAGGGATCTGTTACAAACCATTCTATGTCAGGATCTAGCTGTTTCTGGGATCAGTACTTGGAAAGTATAAAGTCGTTTGTCTCTAGCTTCTCTGCCCAGGACACCTGGGGGTAATGAGAGATTTGTAATATAAACCTACTGACGTTGTGTTGTTTTTCTTTACCCCATACCCTGTTAATTTTTGTTTGGTTTTTCTACACCTATAAACACATTTCAAGCTGTCATTCTCCTCAGAAATACAAGGCTTCCAAACCTGGGATCCGACTGCTCTCCCCGGTCTGCTCTGGGCAAGTAAAAGCCATCAGGCTCCTAGGCCAGGCCAGATAGGATGTGATAAGGGATCCCCTGCTCTGGTTCCCTGCCCTGCCTCTGCTGTGTCCTTGGTTCTGTTGGAGTCAAAATCGAATTGTGATGTGTGACTATCATACTACCTTCTCCAACTAAAAGAAAAAAATATGACCACACGCATGGGAATTAAATTTCAGCAAAAGTATTTAAGTTTTCATTGTGATATCACAAATTCACAAAGTGTTTTTTTCTTCTTTTCAATTTAACAGGTTATCACTGCTAGCTTATCACCGTTCTTCTTTGTCATGACTGCCAATGTACTAACAATTTCTTGGTAAGTGCCTACATGAGCTTTTTGCTTAACAGTAAAGATGAATTTTCCCACAGTGCTTCACGTGGAAATACTTTTAAATGTCAAGTTCTATTGCTGTCAGTATTATTTTGCATGTAAGGAGAACCAGGTGTGCAATGATGGATGCAGTACAGTAATAGAAAAGTGTTTCTTCTGCCTCTGTGGGAGAACATGGACATTTTGGACATTAAACTTCACCACAATTCACTCAGCACTTTTTATAGTGAGGAAAATGGATCCAATAAGCAAATAAATGACCCATTCAAAGTCATGCTGCAATTTAGTGTCAGAACTGGAAGTAAAACACAGGAGTCAAGGTTTGCTGACAGCATCTTTTTAACCAAAAGGCTGCATTCAAGTTTCCCTAACACACTGTGCACTGTGAATGCATAAAATTAAAACAGTAGAAAAATAAGGATAATAAACTTTTTCCAAAGCTGTGTCTGAATTCTTTAATGTGTGGCCACACATCACGAATCACCTAATCTGAATTTTTTAGGTAGCAATATAAAGGATGGGGGTGCAAACTCCTTTGGTCAAAGGCAGTGGTTTTGATCTATGTTTGTACAGCACCCAGGAAAAGGAATCACAGAGCATGGCTGATGCTCCTAAATGCTTCTGCCATGCGAATCATATATCAATGTGGGGTTAGGCATGTGTCTCTGAGGACAGATTTGTTAATGGAAATAAAAATCTACTTATTTTTGAAAAGTAAGCTTTTTACTTTAAGCTTCCTTTTTTCCACTTGATTCATGATTCATTCAGCTTGATTGCCATCCTAAGGATTCATCTCTTCACTGAATGGAATTAGCATATCCTTTCTTCAGGTGTGATAAGAGCCTTAGAGAAAGGAGAATCTCCAGTTCAGACTGGCCCAATTTACTTATGTGTGAATATGCATCCCCATCTGTATTTTAGGCACATTTAATCTCAAGTGCTAAAGTAAGTTGTCTATTTTTTTGAGCTCTAGGAATACACGCGGCCTGTGAGTGTCAGAGGCTTAACCAGTATCAGTGCACCTACAACACTCCTAGTCTATGCCATTAACTTGCTGCTCTTCACCGTGTTTTATGTGTGTTTGTGCAGGTCTGTCATGTGTGTGCTAGAGGTAGCTTTGATTATATGTCTGATTATATGTGCACTAAAAAGTAATGTGTACCTTTGTTAATGTGAGCACATGGACCTATATAGGTGCACACATGCCACCTGCCCTATATGGACTGAAACTTTTATAAATAATGAACACATCTGTGTGTTTAAAAGAAAATTTGCTTTAGCCTGTGGGCCACTGTTACACTTTGTCTTAATTCAAAAAGAAAACAATTTCTTTTATTTATTTTTTTAAATTTTAATTCTGTTGGTGCTTGTGCATTGGCAGTGCCTTGCCTTATCAGCAAAGTTCTGGAAATAGTTTGTTGGATGATAGCAGCTGCAAAGCACTCATGAGAACATTAATCACTGAGGATTTTAGTGTTGCTCCAGTGTGGTCATGGACAATATCATATGTTAATTTTTGAACGATGGGCAAATGCAGTTAGCTGTCACCCCACTATAAACAGAAGCTGGAGGATTTGCCAGATGGTAAATTGAAGGTAAAATCAAGGGTTGGCATTTAGCCATGGTTTTTGCTCTGCTTCATCTTGAAGATATAACAATGGTTTCCATTTGCCTAGTAATTTGGACTGCACGGGCATGTGGATGCCCAAGATTTCAAATCCTTCAGAAACGGATTCCGCTTCTCTGATGTAAGACATATGGTATTAAAGAACAGTTTAGGTGCAGGCATCTTTTTACAGAACAAGGCTGGGCAGTTTACTATCTTTTGTACATAATTGCCAGTCTAAGTTTTAGAATGGTATGTCAGAAATAGATTTATTTTTTAAAGTCTCTGTTAAAAAATTAGAAAACAACACATCTGAAGAAACAGGAAAAAAATTTCAAAGGCTCTTTAGATTTTAGGTATTCTGTATGTAGTGTTTTGGTTTTGTTTTTTTCTTTAGGATAAAGAATATATTATCCAGCCTTAGCTTCCAAAGCAATTAATGCATAGGGTGTGTTTATAACTGGAGCTGAAATAAGACATGGGGGTTAACCCTCTCCAGAAAAAAAGCACTCAGAAGTTGTTACCGATTGCAGGTGACCAGACTCAGTGGTTTAAACCTTTTTGAAAAGATTGCAGCCTTTTGCTCCTTGTTGGTAATTCCACACCAAAGCTTATTGTGTCTCGCCAGTGGACTATCCCAGACTGTCTGTAGCACCTACTTTCCAGGGCTGTTTCCTGTGTAATTGTAAGATGTTGTGCTGTTGTTATACAATATTTTTTTTCCTCTCGGGAACAACGGCAATTATGTGGTTTTTAAAACAGCTCACCAAAGCTAAGATTTAAGTGAATGTAATGCTATTAGACCAAAGAGCCTTCAGCTTTATATGTTTTTTTTTCCCAAGGGAAAAAAAAGAAAAGAGTACCCTTAGAAATGAACTTAACAGAAGTTTGTTTTGTTTATAAAGTTCAGTAAGGAGCTTTTCTGTTTCATAAGCTAATTAAGCCATGGGGCTAAGATGAAAGGTCAGTACACTTAGCTTTGCACTGTTATAGGAGGGGAGAAGAGTCGGCATCTTACCATATTCCTGTCAGCTGTGAGAGATAACAGAGGAGACTTGGGGATTATTAACTATTGCATGCATTGAATGGGTTGATAGCATATTTCAGTGAAGGTTTTTGTAAAACCATTCATCCCGACTTGGAGTCCTGCTCCTAGGCTGAGTCTTGGGGAGCAGCCTTAGTGCCACCGCTGTGCCGTGAGCAGCACAGGAAGGAAGTGCTTGGGCCCATGTGCCTTTTTGGCTGGGGCAGCTCCCTTCACCAGGCTCCTCAGCAAGAGAGGCAAACACAGGAATTTCTACTGGCCTCACTATGCCAATGGGATCACCCCAGGGCAAAAGGGTTTTCCCAGGTTTCCCTTGTCCTCAAAACCTAGGCTTTAGGTCTCCTCCTGATGTTGACAAGTGGCAGGTTTTCAGGACAGAACACAAACAGAAATTGCAAGAGGGAATCATTAAGCTAATGAAGTTCAAACACTCTTGCCTTCCTTTCCTATTCTTGCCGGTGTAGGGGTGTGCAGCTATTTTGTAACTAGGGGCAACCTTCTCTATTTAGATTCCTGTCTGTGCATTTTCACTGAATACCACCAGCCTTAAAACACAGGAAAGGTAGTTTCTGATGAGATCATTTAAATAAGATATTTTGGGTGCCAGCATTTTCTTAGCAAGACAAATGAAAAAAATCACCTGGGTTACTGTCTCTAGGTTGAAACGTGTTTAGATAAAATAATACCTTTTTTGTATCAAGTAGAAGGACTTGCGTGATGCTAAATTTCTGATATACTTTGTTTACAGCCTTGTGATCGGTGGAGTTGGAGAAGCATTGCTTGTTTACACTGAAAGGACAGGAACATAAAGACGACTTCAGCAGCGGGAAAAGAGCTGACTTGCAGCCTAGAGACACTATCATGAAAAAATGCGGCATCAGGAATGAAGAAGTGCAACCAAACATGAGGAAAGGGATCTATTGTTTTTTTTAATTAAGAAAAAACCCCATGCTATTAATAGTGCTGGTAAAGGAGCAGCATAGTTGGCAAAGATGGTGAGGAGCCTTTGCCTCAAAGCACAAAACAAACTATATCAGATTGACGTGGTAAAGGAAAAACTGCACTGTCTCATGCTGATGGCTCTGTGTGAGAACCACTCTGTAGCAGCTTCTTGCACAGGGGAACTAAACTCAGGAAAAGCAGCATTCCCCACTGGATGCCCCCGGTGGGTTTTTTTTTGTTTGAAGCAGACAGCAGGTCATACCAAACAATGTCAGAGTCCAGATCCTGCCATAAATTCAGGATCTGGAAGGACGGATTTTGCCTCCAACTGTTCTGTAAACAGCAAGCTGCCACACACAGGTCTCTAGTCAAGTCGTCTGAACTGGCACGGGGAGTGAGGCCAAGGGGCTTGTGGAGATAATCCCCTTCTGGAACTGTGGCAGTTTGACAGCTTTGCAGAAAGGGAAAATCAGCAATAAATCTCAATATCTGTAGTGATTGCACTTTGTGAATTTTTTTTCCTCTCCCATTCTCTGAAACTTCCCTTGAACCCTGCCAGTTTTTGTCAGCTGGAGGGGGTGGAGGAATATGTACTGTTCCCAGCAGTGGTTGTCTCTTAAGTTATTGCAAGAGGAAACAAAGAACATGAACCTTGAATGAATGTCATAAAGAGTGTAAGGAAATTAATCTCAAGAGTTCTTAAAATAATTTCACTTCTGGTTGCTTAATGGCTGTTAGAAATAAGTCTTGATATTTTAGAGCCTCCAATCTATGTGAAAATAATGTTAAATGATGAGTTTATAAGATTGTGGGAAAGGTCTACATGATAAAAGGAACTCAATAACAAATCTTCAATGAGGAGAGGGACTTGTCTCATGATGTTTGGTATGTAAAGTGTAGTCCCTTAATCTAAGTTGACCAAGTTTCCTTCATAGTCAATGGAAAGAGGGCTACCCTCATAGAGATGATCCTTCTTGAATAGGTTTTTGTGTTCGGAAGTGCATATCTCTCTGTAGATAGAAACTAGGTGACTAGTCTAGACAACATACATGGTTCTACAAGGCTGCAGTTATCAGACGCATATCTGCTTCAATCTAACAAATTCCACCAGATGGGCTTCAAAATATGGCTACATTTTAATTTGAAATAAAACACCATAGGTTAACAAAGAAGGTAAATTTTACAAATGTTTGCAGTCAGTTTCTATGACTGGAGAGTTTTAGATAAAGATTAGTTGGTTTTCAGAAAAAAAATGCTGTAGTTTAAAAGAGAAGTACTCTGGTCTGTATTGTATCTAAACTTATCTCAATTTATCACAAAAGGCCTCCTTATACTGGCATGTTATCCACGTATATTGGGTCCCACTCTGGCTTGAGTTTGGAGGAGCCATTTTTTTGCCAGGTGGAAAACTCAGGTTTAGGAAGAAAGGGGAAGAGAGAGACAAGCATGAAAAAATAAATGCTCGAACCTGAGCACTAGTCCTGAGATCAGCATGAGCCACATGGGAAGTTGGGCCCATACTCACACCCAGTGAGCCATGACATAGCCAGCCATGGATCCTCATGGCATTCCAGTCTGTATATTCAGGCAGTGCTGGGAGTGATGGCTGCAGCAGTCTGGCTTTCCCCAGACAACTCTCTCTGCCAGCCAGTTGTGGCAATACAGTAAGATCCTTGCCATGCCACCTTTCTGCTGACTTTGGAGTGAATAGTGACCCTAGGAGACCTCATGGAAGAGTCCCGGCGTGATTGCCGAGGTTTTGCAATAGTAGCTGGAACCTTTGCTGTGGGAAAAGCTCATCGTGTACCTCTCTTCTTGCGTAACTTTCAAGGATAGGCTGCAGTCTGGTTTTTTTTCTTCCTCTGTCTTGCCTGTGCTGTTCATAGCAATGCACCAAAGCAGAACAACCATTTGCTTTCTTGCTGGTGGTCTCAGTGGAAAGGTAGAGGCCAAACCAGCAGCCAGGGTTGCTGTAGCACTTTGATCAGAGGGCATCTTGGGGAGGCTGCAGGAAGCTTGTTTGGCTGCAACAGGCATTTTTATGTTGTCTGGACTCTGGGGGAATCCAGTCCCTGCAGATACTGCATTAGTATCCCCCTGCACAGTAAGGCAACTGCCTTTTTATTTAACTTACGTGTGTTAAACAACACCGAACTGTTTAACCTCTGCTTGCATTTTTTCATGCCCTAGTGCAATGTGCTTGCATTTCTAAGACTCTGCTTGAGGTAAGTAAAAAGTGCAGGTTTAAATTGGTTGCTACACAAGCAAATCAAAGAACCAGAGTTAGTGAAGTTGGGGTCCTCTGCCAAACACAGCTGGGAAGAAGAAGTACCCTTCGAACCAACCCCACCTGCTTCAGGTGAGGATGACCCCTGCAGACCAGCATGAGGCTCATCAGTCTTGCTGAAAACTCAGAGTAGGGTGGAAATAGAGCTCAGTGGCCTTCAAAATCTATCTTTGCACATTTGGAGTTGTCTCAAGGTGCTAAAGGCTTGGGTTGTCTTCGTTCTTGCTCAAGCTGTGGCAGAAGGAGCAGCAGAGCCAGGCTCCAGTGCGGCATCTGCCTCTGAGGGAGCCCTGTGAGCCAAGAGCTGGTTCAGCACTGCTAACAGTGAGCTGTCAAAGGGTCAGTCAGCCCTGTGGTTGGGAAAAGGTGGTGGGGAGAGAGCCCTTGGGGGACTTCTGGCTGTTGGAACAAGTGGTGCCTTTCTCAACACACGTGTGCTGGGGTGGGGATGCCAGCCAGGAAATGGTGACCTGCAGCAGCTGCGAAGCCCCAAGATGGCATCTCAGCTTCCAGTGCAGAGCAGGTCATACAAACCTAAAGGCCAGCTGTGGGAGGGCACCAAGAAGACCCTGCCTCCCCACCACTGCCCTTGGGAAGGTGTGTGTTCCCACCAGCGACACCCATGGGAGCAGAGACACAGGGAGGTACTAGCTGGGCTCCCTGGTCCTCACAGCCCTGGGCAAGCAGGCGATGGCAGCAGAGGAGAAATGGGGACAGGGCAGGCACTACTGGCTGCTTGCAGAGGTTGGGGACTGGAGGGGAGGGAGCAGAGCAAACCTGGCGATTTCCCGAGAAAGCAGCACCCTGGTCTTTAGTTCAGCCCTGCCACAGAAGGAGGGATGCTGCACAATAAAGAACACATTTCAGGGTTGTTAAAGTGATCTTCAAAGCAGGAAACCTCAGAAGTTCAAGCTTAAAATGGCTCTTGCAAGACTAGTGAACAGTAATGTTAAGTAATTTAGAGCAGGCATATGCAAGGGTGGGCCATTTATATCCAATTGACCTTTTTTTCAGTCGGCCAAAAATACAAAGTGCCGAACACACAGCTCTGAGGAAGGAGGAGCTCCTTTGCATTGCAGAGAAGCAATGACACCAATTAATGCCTGAATGCAAAGCAGTGGGTCTGTGGCTCAGCTGATACAAAACCCTCCAGATTTATCGGTATCCATCATTTAAGAAATTTACTCTTCTTGAGTTGTCAACACATGAGACTAGAGAGAAAAATTGGAGTCTGCTGGTCGTTCTGAGAGGCAGCAGGTGCTGGAAGCTGTTCCATCATGTCCTTTTCACATCTACTGGTTTTGATGAAACCACTGACAGAGATGGTCCTGAATCACGTCATACCTTTTTGATCCTACCTTGCTTACACTTATTTTCCAAGTGTCTTTTTTTTTTTTACAAAGTAATTGGGACAAGGCTTGCATTACCCACTGCAGTGGCATGACTCATGCATGTGGCTGGCCTTCATCATAAAGAGCCTCTGCTTAATGCCAAGTGCCATCAAAAGAAGACTCGAAGAGTAAAGCTGCTGGATATGGACTACAAGTGGATTACAAAAATGCAGGCAACAGGGATTCTGTTTTGAAACAATCTGGCTGCTGTAACATAGCTTCCAGCAGAAAATGTTATTAAATGAATTAAATGAACCTGATACTTAACACTGAAGTGATTCTGTTGTTGCTTGTTGTTGCTTATTGCTGCCTTGTGTTGGCAGAGAATCTATGCCAGTCTTTCAGTACTGAAGCTGAAAATCTGCAGAGCAAGTGATCTTAGCAAAAAGCAATAGGAAAACCTTTAAAATTATTTTTAAAAGAAACACTGGACCTGTTAAAACATTTGGTAAGGGATAGAATTCGGATTTACCATTACTCTTTGTAATACCTATGTCTGAGTTGGTGGATAAGTGTATATATATATATTTACATTCTTGTTCCCACCCTCAAACAAGAAGATCTGAAGAATTCAAGAAATGTGATGTCAACATAGGACATGCTTTGAAAAGGATGCTTTATTAAGTGTTGTAGAGAAGTTAGTTGCTGGGAGCTGTACTGAGTGCTGAGGAAAGGTTTCCTCCAGCACTGTTTGACCTGTAAGCTAAGGGAGATGGCAGGTTGAAGAAAACTCCATAAAAAATTTGCCTTGCCTCGAGCTGAATGAACAGCTTTCAAACAGATCATCTGCTACTGTGAACCAGGCAACAGGCTCAGTGTGAAACTTTAATCCTGTTCCAGAGGATAGACACAGGGACAGGCTCATTTGGTTTGAAAAGAAGGCGTGGGTGAGGGGAAGGAGATTGGGGGCAGGACTGAAAAAAATTGAGGCTGAAATACTTTTGTACAAGAAGATAAAATGGGATGAGATTTGCTTCTGAAAATGTGTTTCTTATTCATAGGTTTGGGGGGGTTAGGGGTTGGGGCTTTTCTTTGTGGCTTTGTTGTTTTGCTTTTTTAAAATTAGGGTGTATTACAAATACATGTCTGTTTAGTCCCAAAAAGGAATTAGAGGAGCCTATGAAGGTTGTGTAACTATTTCCATATTATTTGCCTGGTTTGAGAAGCTTAACCCTTTTTTACACTAAAGTGTCATTGTGTAAGCCTCAATTTCTTCTAGAAAATGGACTGGTTTTTGTAATAATGCTAGTTAAAAAGTTGTGCTCTCTTCTTGATCACCAAGATGGGGAGTCTACCTCCTCGTTAGTATCTGTGATGGGAAGAAGTCACACTACTCTTCTACCTTTTAATAATTGTCTTGGCTTCCAGAGTAGGTGGGAGCAGCCAGCCAGCATGCTAAGTTCTTGATTTGATGGTACACAAAACCCCTTTGAAAGCCACACTGGGAGCATGATTAGTATATTTTCTCTTTTGTTCTCTCATTAAGATTTGAAAACATATAGCCCAGAAGTTGTTCAGCAGTGAACTTACTGCCTGTATAGAGAAGGCTGTATATAGAAGAATGTCATGGAATGGGTGCGAGTCTCTCCCTGTGCCCCTGCCAGGCAATGGGTGAAATCCCATAACTGCGCTCACAGACGTGACTGTGAGAGACCCTGTGACTGCTCAAGCTTTTCTGCTTCCTGTTTGCCATCAGCAGTCCTGTACCTTTCATGACTCCTGACAAACATCACTTTGAGAGGGAGGAAAACTTGCACGTTTATAGGTGAGGCTGGTGAAGAAGTGGTTGCTCTACTCTAAGATTCATGTTGGTTCAAGTACTTGAGGGCCAGTACAGCTTGGGAATCAAAGGCAAGGCCCATTTTCCTGTAGGAGTTTGATCCCTGTTTACACTTAAACTTCTGATTTCTGTACCACTGCTGATGGGGAAAGCTGGTGCACCAACAAGTTTATGCTGGAGTTGCAGGCAACCAGTGCCTTGTGATACCGTGTAAGAACAGCACCTGCCTGGAGCAAGCTGGCTGAATAAAACAAACAGCACAACCCCTTTGAAACTGATAAGGAGAAGGGTTGATGTTGTTTGGAGGAAATGGTTATTCAGATTGAGAAACTGGTCATTAGGCAACGAAGATGGAAAGGAAAGGTGGAGAGCCAGGAACACTGTTTGCCATGCATAAGCACAGAAGGAGTATCACTGACACCAGTTAGCCTAACAAGAGGGTTGGAGTTTCTGCTAAGAGGACTGTGGTTCAGGCATGAAGTTGTTGTTAAGCAGAAATGTTTTGGGGATTTGCAGATGCCCCCTGTAAGAACTGTGTGGCTGTAATTAGCAGTCACATCACAAAAGCAGAAAGTATTCATTGGCTGGGGTGGGAAACACCTCAAGGCAAATATTTCTCAGACCTTCCTTTAAAAGCTGTGGAGACCAAGTAAGTCTGGCTAATCATCCCCTCTGGTCCCAGTTAGAGACAGGAATCAAAAGGGATTTTTGCTGTTTCTCTGTCATGTACCTTCTGGGACACCAAGGGATGAGCTTTGGTTTCAAACAAGTCATGGAAAACATCTCTTAAGGAGTCACTTCTCCCTTACTGATTGCCTAGAAATTGGTCTGTTCTTTGCCTTCTCAGGGAAGGGGTCCCTGTGCCAGTTGCCACCACAAGTTCACAAGTTAGCAAATTAAGTTCCTTCAGGTTTGAACAGACAGAAGAAATTTTAATTGAGACCCTTCATGCCTGTAAGTCTGCAACCCTGTGGGCAGCCCAATGCCAGGAAAAAGATTATCAGCATGTTGCCAAGGACGCTCAGCATGATCAGCCCTTACAGTGAGTTTCTTCATTTGAGCTGAACGACAGAAGTGACAACCCCATTTCGGTGTCAGTGGAGATGAAGCTGGAGGTAACCCTGTTACGTGACTCTGCAGGCGTTGCCCTGGATCTCGCCTGCCAGCAGTTGAATGACCCAATCTGCTTGTGCAGGAAGCTTCAGCAGTTAGTATAGAACATCCCCATAGCTGTAGTGTAAGAGACAAAATAAATTTCAGCAGGCAGAAGCAAACAGCATCCAAGTTCTTCTCTTTGCCCTTCTGCTGCTGGCGGTCCCACTGCCAAAGCCTGAGATCTGCAAATCACTCCCATAATGGCCACTCAGAAAACACGGTTGAACTTCCTTTCAAACATTATGTTCCTTTGGGGTGAAGTTAATTGTTTTCCCTCATTTCATGTCTCCAGTTATGGTCAAAGAATTAGGATGTAGGATAGACACAGAAGCTAAAAATTTCAGCAAGGCAGCTTTTATTTCTTTATTATAGTTGTCTGTTCCTACTGTCTTCAGCATGGGTGCTCCTTGGTCTTATTATTGATGATGAATAAGAACAGACTGTGCAGAGATTAACACAGATGGTTGTAGCCTCAAGACTTGATGAGCTGTTACCAAAGAAAATAAATCTCTACTTTGAAGGAGAGCCTTATACAACAGAATTTCATGTGGCTCAGCTGTATTCAAAGGGGAATATTAAAATTGCTGAGCAAAGAATTGAATGGCTCTTGTTGTGAATAGCCGTCTGTATGGGTAAGTTGCTTACCGCAGTCTCTCAGATGGAAAAAACTCAACTATATTGCTTTCTTTTGGGTTAAAACAAACAAACAAACCCATAAAACAAACCCTCTGTGATTCAGAAATGTTTGGAGAGAAGCAGTGTAGTTCACCAGAGCAAATGCTGAATTGCAAAGGCAGCGCCACTGAAAATTATGACAGAGGAACCCTTAACCTCCTGCTACAGAAACTGCTGTAAAAGCAAGAGAATGACTTCCCCTTTCCCTTCAAAAATCCCTCTCATGTTTTTTTACTCTTCTTGTTTCTGAAAACGTGACACAAAGGCACCATTCTGGTTCAAACCCCTCTTTGAAACCATGGAAAGCCTGTTTTAAAGGAGTATATGCAGTGGAAAACAGCTGAGATGATTGTGTAACCTCTTGCTGCCAGCATCTGGGGCTTCAATAGATCATGGGAAAACAGGGAGAGTTTTCTAGACTAAAGGTAACTCACTAAAGGTGTTCTGCACCATGAGCTAACAAGCCACATCTTTTAAACTGATGCAAATTAAATCTGCTGTATCAATCACATTCCTCTCTTCACTTTGCATGGGCTTCAGGCTAGATATAGCTCCTGTAAACAGATGGCTGTGCTGATGGGAATGTTTTAGGCTGTGACTTCATCTACAAGGAGGAAAATAATGGAATATTATGTTGCACCAGCTCCCAGTCCATGCAATCGTTTCATCCAAATGTAAAGACTGGAAAGGTTTTGCAAGTGTTTGTGTCTCTCAGGGAAAGGAGAGAAGGGAACATTCTCTTAAAGAGCTGGTGTGTTTCATGTTGGTCTCTCAGAAAGACATCATGAACTCACTTCATGACAAATTCTTTCATGGGCTGGAGATTTGGCTGCCTTGCCTTAATAGGAAGGTACCAAGTGGCCTGAAATATTTTTGACCACTCCAAAAATACGTTCCTGCTATAGAATTCTATCAATATTTTCCATGTAACAGTTTAAAAACAAACAATAAAGCAAGACCACGGCATGAGATTTCAGCTGGAGCATTCTTAAAGGTTTTGGAATTTGTGAGGGAGGGTTGGGGGGGTGGTTGTAGAATGCATTAAGTTTCCATTTTATCATACTGGTTTCATCTTCTCCTGTATTCTATAGTAGTCTTATATAAATAGCCATAATTACAGTTGTACTTTTACTTTACTGCTACACTGTTAACTGCAAAAAAAAGAAAAAAGCATCATATGAGGACAGTATTGTTATTATATCAATCAGTGGGTTTAAAAGCTGCAATTCTGCTTGGTTTTATAGCTTTTAAAGTATTTATTTTTCCCTCTAGGAATCTCATTGCTAGGCTCTAAGTTTGGTTGGGATTTGAAGTCTCTTCACTGATTCACTGTCTTCTGCTCCACAGACAGCAGCAACCCAGGTGTAGATAGTTTTCCATGTGCCTCGATGGGCTTCTCCAGTGTCCAATCAGGTTTTCAGTAAAGGTGACTTCTCTAAGCTGTTTATTTTAATGAAACTGCAGAACAATGTCTCCAAGATTCCTACCACTTTCTCAAATCAGATGGGCGCCATCAGATATGACTCACATCTTTAGGAGGTGAATAACTTGGATGGTTAGCAAATGTAACATCACTGTGATAGTGGTTCTATCCTATGTGTTCAGTTTTGTGAAATGTTTGAACTTCCTGCTGGTGAGGAATATTTTAATTTCTCAGCTCTGTGGCCTTGCAGACATTCATGCTCCCATCCTTGTGACCCAGGGATCTGCTTTGGGTCACGGACTGCCATTTCTTTAATATTTGTCTGCAATTATTGCGCTGCCACCATCAATTAAATTCTCCAGATATTTTTCTTCCTGGTCCCCTGCAGCTTTAATCTGAAACTTTCCATTTTCCTGTCCATGGACACCATCACAGCCTGAACAGGGTCCAATTTTCCATTAATGGACACAGCAGGCTTTTAAAATAAATCAGACGAAGGGTGGAGTCTGCAGCTCCGGATGCACCATGTGAAAGAGTCAGCCAGACCCAACTCCCAGCACTGCATCAGCTTCTTTCTGTTTATCTTCGTGCTTATTGAAATAATAAAAGGNGGGAATAGAAAATAAGATGCCTAAACAGCAGCAGTCAAGAGAAAAGCACATAACAAGGAGTAAAAGAGGGAATGGGATCTAGTTCTTAATTCACTATCCATAATTTAAACTGTGATCTGAAATGTTCCTTAGAAAGTACACCTGAATGCAATACCTCCTATGCTCCTCTGACTGGTGGGGTCTGACTTGGCATGATATTTCTCAGGTTTGAGGAAATGAAAGATTATGTACTAGACAAAAAAAAAAAA
>VZTH01004387.1:249654-302533 GCA_013397815.1 Aleadryas rufinucha | reverse complement strand
AAAAAGTAATTTTTTTCTTCTATGCAGGTTGTTATCTTAATTCACCTCCATTCTGTACAGATACACAGGTCACCCTGGTAGGCAGATGGCAGCTTGCAGAGTCTTGTATTCAGAAAACATTAATGAACCTCTCAGGCTGTTGTGGGAGATGAGCACTTTGCAGTTCTGGTTTTGGTTTTGTGTGCGTTGCCATCTTGGCGCATGGAAATACCCCAGATGTTGATGCCATAGTCTCTGCTGCTCATGGGAGGTTGTTTCAGGATAGCTGGGAGGATGTTGCTCTGGAAGAAGGCATTAAATATTGAGCTTTCAAAAACATGCTGTGCTTTTGGAAGATCTGCATGTAAATGATGTAAATGCCTTGGGGTTGCTTACAAGCTGGAGTTGATCTAACTTTGACTAGAAAAAATGTTCACGACTAGAAGAGACTGACATTGTCACAAGGTTCTGATGTTTGGAAATGTGTTGGACTTTGTCCACCTAAAATGTCTAAGTCTGTGCTTTGATGTTTTGCTGAAACGCTTGTGCTCCATGAGGAGCCTCAGTGCAGTCAGTGCCTGGGTTGCATCGTGGCAGGTCAGAGCTCAGACTAAGCCTTCTTTGAACAGCTCACCTTAGACCTTGAAGGCAGGAGGAAGGTTGCTAATGGTTGCATTTCAATCATCCTGTTCATTCAGCACCTTCTTAGTCCTCTCACAGCTGGTGGGAGAAGAGAGGCCCACTTCTCAAGAAGAGATGAAGATGATGCTGACAATAATGATGACAATGATGAGAGGGTAGTTACTCAGTTGTCCTTTCTTCTCCCTTTTCCTCTAGGAATGTTCACATGGACAACTGTGGTGATGACCTCTTGCTTCCCTTCTTGTTGGTGCTGTGGGTTTCCTTTTCAAGGGAAGCCGAATGGGTGTGGGTGGGTGCAGAGCCAGGTCTTATCCCAGCATGCAACGAAGAGGCAGCCAATTTTATCCAGGTGGGAACCAGGCCCACCATGAGCTCTTGCCCTGCACTGAGGACAGAACTGCATCTTTCCCAATTAGAAAGGACTGCATGAGGCAGTTTAATTGAAGGGTGTTAATTGCTTCACAGGCTGTGCTCTCACTCACAGATGCAGGCAAACGTAAAGAAGGTGTCTGGGGTTCAGGCTTCTGGTTATGGATGTGCTGGCAAGTGGGGAAGGACTGGGGAAACAGCACGGTCTGGACCATTAATCCAACTCAGATGGTAGCAATTCAGTCATTTTTGCCTCAGTGGAATGAGAGCAGTTTAGAAATAGAAGCTTCTTATGTGTCTTTTTAAAACTTCACAGCTACCGTTTCTTCATCAGATTTTTATCTTTCTTAACGAAAATCCTACCCCAATATTCATGCTTCTTTGGTTGCCAACAAGAAATACCACTAGAAACCACAGCCTCCTGTTGTTTTCTGCATATTTATAATTTTGCAAGCCATTCCTCCTTCCCTCACGCAGCCTGTCAGACTGTTCAGCTCTGCAATTCTTCTGAATCTATTCCTGGCGTGTTATCTTCCCTCCCCATCCAGAGTGGCTGCTTAGTTAAGAGCATATTGAGTTGTGAAGGGCTGGGGGAGGCCGTCACGAGTGTGCTGCTTCCCCAGCCAGGGATGGCCACGAGCATTCCTTGCAAGAAGGGAGAAAACCAGCATGAAAGCCTTGTGCTTACTGCTTGGTGAGCTTGCTCTTTTCTTAGCACTCTATAAATATGTTGAGATTTGCCATCTTACCTCCTTTTTATTTTAATTTGGATGTATGTGATGGTTGGAGAAGTGCAAGATAAGGAGGAAGAGCTGAGACCTGTGCACTCCCAGGGGTTCCTGATACACAAACAGATGGGAAGAAATCTAGGGACCAGAACTGGATTCTTTTAGTCTTCTGGTGTTAGAGACTAAAAGCTGATGCTGTGCCTGTCATTTTTATGCTGCAAACCACTGCCTTTGGCCTTTATAAAAACCCAGCAAAGCTCAGCCCTGTGGGTAACATAAATGGTACAGCAACAGGGGAAGAACAGGTGGCTTGAGTTAGTCTAGATGTCTCCAAACATTTCCAAGCTGGAAGGCTCCATCCTTAAGAAAAGCTTATCTAAAGCTCAGTCCAGGACCTAAGAAAAAGTTCCAATAATCCTCTCTAAATCAATGAACAGGATCCATTCCTGGTAAACCAGTCTTTTTGAGCACAGGTGATTTAATACTGGTTTGTAAAGAAACCTGTCTGCCTCTTCATCATTTTGCTCTCCCAGTCAGCTCTCAAGTCTCCAGCTGTTGGTAAAGGGAAACAATGGAGAAGAGGGAAACTTGTCCTTTGGGTAAAAGAAGGGAGGGAAGGGTATAAAGGCTAGCTCACGGCTGCTGGTGCATTGAAAATGAGGTTAAGTTTAGGTCTCACGTCAGTGGTTGTGAAAACCTGAGATGCACACCTTCTTCCCCGGTAGTCGTACCCACTGATGTTAACCAAAACACCACTTCACTGCACTTGGAAGCCCCTGGGAAAGGACTGTTTTTCTTGCCTCTACTTTCTCCTTTCAGTGTCTTAACTAAATTCCAGAACTTTGTTAAGGATTACTGCCGAGGAGCACCACACCCCAGAGTTCACTTAGGGGAAAGATTTCAGTTTCAAGTTGGATGAAACACTGACACGAGTTCAAGAAGTTATAAATTGGTCACCAATGAAATTTGACTGCAAACTGGAAGACTTCTTCAGGTTTGAGGAATTAAGTCCTGGAGCATCTGTCTAAACAGTGTAACAGTGGCAAGGGTTCTGGCTGTTTTAGGATGATGTTTAACGAGATTATGGAAAGGGGTGTATGACAGGCTAGACGAACATGTAGGAAGGGCAATTTATGATAGCAGCCAATATTTAGGTCTTGTTAAGGGGAGGAGTTTACTGCTCAAGTCAGGAGCAACTTCTTGGTCCACCCCAGCCTTGCTTTGAAGGTGTGCAGGCCATTTCCCAGGATCACTGTTCCTGTTCTTTCCCAGTACCACACAATAAGCACTGCTTCTCCTCTCTCTCTGTGGGTCCTGGTATTTGCTCCTGGGGTCTGGGCACGGTGTGTTTGTTGGGTTTTTCAGTGACTGAAGAGCTCTCCTCTGAGCTCATCTGGACCATCAGTTGCCAGGCTGAGGTGGGGGTCTCTGGCTGTTACAGGCTCACATGAAGTTAGTGGGAAGCATCACAGTTTAGGCTTTCACAAAGGCCTTTTTGCTTTGCATACAACATTCTCTGAAAGGATGCACCTGATGGCTTTTTCCCTCTTTTTTTCTCCCCCTTCGGTACAGAGTTTACAATGGGAGATGAACAAATTAGGTTCAAATCTGCTTCCCACACTCCCCTCCCTTCCCAAAGGTGCAACTTGGGACAGATTTCAGTCTCAGCTAGTGATGTTGGCATTGCTACTCCGATTGCTCAGTCTCTCGCCTCGCTCAACTACTTTTACCTTGTTTGTGTTTTTTTACATGTTTATTGTGGGGCCTGGTGCCAAAATCCTTTAGCATCGTGGGAAGGTGCAATCATATCTTAGCAAACCACTCCTCACTGCTTCCACAGAAGTCTCATACTGTGAGTTCTGTATTTTAGGAGGCTGGAGCTGAAGTTGTGTCATTTAGGTATGTTATAAATTATCCCAAATAAGCCATTGCCAAGTATTTTTCTGTATGTTTGTATGTTCTGGAGTCTGTGTAAATCACGCTAATGTTTGTATTGTCACAAATATGATTTAAAGTTGTGAGTCTCTTGAGTGATGGGCAAAGGTAGGGAGGCAAACCTTTACCATAACTTCAGTAAAGTGGAATGAAAATGCAAGTAAATGGGTGTGTTTGGTGAGACCACCTAGGTAGGTATTGGACTTAGGGGGTGTCACAGGTGTAAAAAAATACAACTTGAATGCAAACACATGGTGGGCAGTTGGGTGTGCAACACATGAATGCTCAAAACACAACTTTCAACCTCCAAAGAGGAAGCAGCTGCTTGTGAACTACAAGTGGCATGTGGGCTGGTTGTAGGTTTTACCATCACCTGGACTAAACCAAAGCAGTGTATCCCAAATTCTCCCATGAACAAGGGGTCATGAGATACGAACAATGCTGAAGAGCCTGCCTGTGCCTCATCCTTGGGGATATCAACAGCTGGGACTCAGAGAACCTGCTACTGGCAGTTCCAGGTGCTGCCAAAAAAGAAGGGCTTAAAATCCCAGCAAACCCAAACCAATGGTCTGGGAAGAAGGTTATGACCTTGAATGAAGGAAGATATTTGAAGTGAGGGCTCTGCAGGGAGCTGAACGCCAGGAGATGGCCAGGGTCCTGTGGCAGTCGCAACATTGGCTTATTAATAAGCAGCTCTATGTTCCAGAGGGAGACAAAACCAAACCCCTTTTCACATACAGATGAGAGACAGAATAATTTTACATACTGTCACTGGTGGAAAAGAGTCTGTGTTTTTCAATTTTTTTTAAACTTTTATTTATTTTTTTTAGAAAAGGAATAAACTCTGCATGGTAGAGTGTACGGTATATAATTTCAAAACAGAACAAGTTATATGGAATGGATTATTTTCCCAAACTATTTAAAGTTGAACCTAAAATCATTTGTAAATCAACACTCATTGCCATGTAAGACAAAGGAAAACAATCAACATGTTTTTTGTTTGGTACAGATTTTCTCTACCTCTTCAGCCTGAATTTACCCAGGGTTGGGAAGAAAAGGGGGGCAAATCCTGCCCATTGTCCTAATCATAATTGTACTGACCAAGCTTTGTGCTCTGAGATCTAGCAACATATGGCTTTATATACGTTCCTACATGAACAGTGCAACATCATCACCACCTTAAGTGTTTATTCCACATTCAAACTGTAACTGAACATCACTCTGAAACCCTTTTCCGCCCCCAAAACAACAGCGATAACAATGAAAAGCAGAAAGTCTCCAGCAATCAGATTTCATCACAGAAATCTGTGTAAACTGTAGATCAGGGTTGGGTAGCAGCACAAAAGACGAAAGATGTGACAGCATGATTCAACAGCGTCTCTAAAGACTACTGCCAGACTGTCATTCTTTAGTCTGCATCTTGCAATCACAATTTGCTTTTTCCCTGCAATGCTATAAAGCAATATAAGAAAAAAATCAGACTCAAAAGCAAAAGGTAGAAGCCTTCATGGAAAGGTGAAGCTTCTGCTCAGCCTTGAGTGGTTGCTGTTAGAAACAGATTTCTGCAATCAGAAACAAATCTTGAACGTATATACACAATTTGGGTGGAAAGGGATACGGCCAAGGGTGGAAGCCCTACCAGCTGATCCACAGACTGTTTTGGATTGTAGGTCCACACTACACCCACTGCCTTTTGGTCTGAATAAACCAGCAGGCTCCAGGTGTGCTTCAGGCTCTTGGCTCCACTGTTCCCTGGCAGTGTGGGGGCCAGGAGAAGGAGAAGGAGGGAGTAAGAGTGCTGTCAAGGGCCCCCCTCCCCTCACTTTGCAGCTGGCTGAGTGATGCACGAGTTGCAGCGACATGGGACGTTACACTGGGAAGGTTTAAGTGCACACTTTTCTCTTTACCCCCTCCTCCCCAATCCTGTTGGAATGTATCTATATCAGTAATCAGGTAAGTATTAATAATAACTGTAAGCTAGCATAGTCACCCTCCCCCTTAGAATGGGGGGAGAGCAATAGCATCAAACAAATTCCCATTTGTCCTGACATGTAACTTTTCCAGAACCTGTAGAGCAATTTTATGCAGGCTTTTTTCATACCAGAATTTAAAAGAGTCAAAGCTGGTAAAGAAACTGGATGTTTCCTGGCCTTAACTGAAGGAAATAATAAAACGGATTAAAGTAAGAGCAAAAGAAAGTAAGCATTAGTGTGTTTGCATCCTCTGACATGTCCCACTTCTCTACATTCTGCTCACAAGCCCTTTCCATACTCTGAGCAAGCACTCCCAAACTTAGAGAGGTAAGGCTTCAGCTGAAATCTCACAGTTCAGACTATTATTTATTTTATAATTACCACAAATATAATAACTTGACTTTAGCAGATCCATGTGGGGCACGTTGAGGGCAAGGCTTGTTAAGTGAACCAGCACAAGAGAAGATTGGACAGGGGTGGAATCCCACATGATGACAGCAATTGAACAATGTCCATCAGCATGGCATTAGCTTAGTGTGGATATAGCATCAGGAGCTTGGATAAAGCCTTTAAGCTTTCTGGGTGTCCAGTCAGAACCAGGGAAGCTGCAAGAAGTTTTACTGTAAAACTCCAGTACTGCAATGTCTAAAGGAACTTAATCTCAATGGGCACAGATCTTAGGTTTCGCACAGTCAATCCTAATTAAAACCCCAAAACTATAATGGCTGATGCCCCTGCTGTTGGAGCCTTAAGACACCCGTTATACTGCTGAGCCCTACTCTTTATTTTTTTTAATAAAACACTGTTTTAAGATAGAGCACAATAAATGTGCTTATTACGCACTCTAACATAGAGCACAGAAATACAACACTACAGAGTGCAAGTCTAACCATCTCCACAGTGGGAAAAGTGCGAAGGTTAAAAATATGCATGTGGCTTAACACAAGATATTTTTAAAAAACATGACGTGGAAATCTTATACTAATGCTTTCATCTTTTCCACAAACATGACTGAAAACTTAAGGTCAGTTGCTGATCCTTCTCTTGCAGTAGCAGTAGTGTAATCCTTTCAAAGGTACAATGTTGGAAAGATCAGAGAATAAAAAAACCCCAAGTGTCCAAAAATGATCCCATTTACCACTTTTCCAGTAGTTACATTTTTCAAGGAGTAAACGTGTAAGGTCACCTTGATGTTCACCATCAGTAACTGATACACTTGGAAACAGCTAAGCCAACCACCCAGACTGAGATCAGTTCGGTGTCACACACGCACACACACACGGATACACACACAAATACCCCACAGGAAAAAGTGCACTTTCAATTGCTGATACAAAAATAGATTGGCACATTCTTTTTGACACAGTGAAGATATCTTCTTTAAAAGCTTTTTCACTTTAAGAAGTCCTCTTGGAATTTGCAGCAGGTCTGTAGAAAAAGCGCTACAAGAATGCACTCAGTGGGCTTCCAGGGTTTGTGTGATGGAGAGAGGGGTGGTCATGGAGGCTGCCCTTCTATTTTTTGCCTACTTTTATAGCTGTAGTCCCTACAGGTAGGGTCAGTTGCCACCCAGTTTCGGCACGTGAACTATTTACCAACAGCTCAGTCTTCACCTGCTTTGAGAAAGTAACGATACATAAATTCATCAAAGCTGAGAGTCGATGCGGTGCTTCCTGTATGTAGCCAGAAAAACTGTTTTTGGGGGGAGAGAGAGAGCGAAGTGTTAGGAGTCTGATTTTGCATTTCCAGTAGTAACTGTGGCTCGGGAGAGCCAGGCGGGAACAGTCAGGAGCCCCTTCCCCGCAGGGCAGCCAGCGCTAGGAGTTCTGCACCAAGCGTCTGTAGTGTGGCATCACTTCGTGCTCAGGAAGGTGGAGAGCGAACTCCAAGGCCACCAGCACCGGGAACTCGAAGGCGATCAGCTCTCGCCTGTTCAGCCGGAACTTCTCTTCCAGTTTCTGCAACCAGAGCCAAGGGGGAAAAAAATAAATTAAAAAACAGAATGAGGGTTTGCCTTTCTAGTGCTTCCTCACAAATGACATTATTCAAAACACGCATGCTGCTGTCATTAAACTTCTGTCCTGATTGACTTGCACAGTGCTAGGTTTAGAAAATCAGAGCTCTGTGAACTGGATGTACTGCATCCTTACTGTGAAGGTGAACTCATAAAGCTCAGCCAGCCATGCTATTTCTGACACGTTCGTCATTTCACTCATTCCACTGCCAGCAGATACATCTCCTGACGATCACAGTGATTACCACTGCAGCAACAGGAAATTCCTGGCTTCATGCAGACATCAAAATCACTTGTGTAATGGAAGACACGCATCTTGTAATTGTCCATAAATTTCCTGCACTGCTTGAAATCACCAATTTTCCTCTCAGCATTAGACTGTGCTACAACGCCCTGTTGGGGAAATTATTTTTGCCACAATTTGATCTTAATACCTCAGAGGGAGAAGGTGTCATCTGCAGTAACCACAAGAACAGTGAGTAACAGAAACTGCTACCCTCACGGGGGATGAGATGGGTTTTAGAGTTGGTTTTGTGCTGTAATGTACTAAACCTCTCATATGCTCTGCTGTTTTTGCTGGATTTGGATGCCACAAGTAGGCAACCAGTTGCTCAGGAATATTTCCCCCCTCATCCTCTTCTTAGGATCTCCCTGGCTTCCTACTTCTCTGCCCACAGGGTCTACTGCAGAGTTCAATGTGTCTTATGGACGGACCGATGTTTCAAGATAGCAAGAGAGGCCAGATCTTCCAATTCTCACTTGGCTGATTTTTTTTGTGGTTATTCAGAGGGCTTTCTAACAAACTGACTGCCAACCCAGCTCTGTGGGAGGAAGGCATGAGTCCAGTCCTGCCCCTCATCCATGATCCCATGTCTCTTCCATTGAGTGAGCTGGTAGCCAGGTACTGGCCTAACTTTCTGTAGCATTAAATCAGATTGTTTGCAAAGGATTACGGCATAACAATCCCCCATGTTACCTCTCTCATATGGAGCAGGTGGAAGACCAAACCCCTTACTCAACAAAAAACATCTGGAGTGAGGTGTTCTAATGGGAACACCTCCTTAGGTTTTCCTGCCCAAAAGCTGAACTTGATAAAAGAAATCCAAATGTCTGCTGGACTCCATCTGAAATTAGTACCTATATTTAATTCTCAAAGGAGAATCCTTACTGACACTCTTGAAAACATAATTAAAAACAAAATTAATTTCCTGAGGGTTCACCTTTTGCCTTGTATTGACAGAATGATGGTCAGATACATCTCAAACCTCACAGTATCTGACACCAGGGCCTTCTATCCCATTGAACAAGCTTCCCATGCCTCTGCAGTGACATTGATCACTACTACCTCCACAAAAATGTGTAACAAAAAAAGGTATTTAGCTGGCTGTACATCTGGAAGCCTACATGAGAGCACATTCACTGACAAACGGGCTTGCACAGACACACGGGCACTTCACGTAGATGGAACACCGGAAACCTATGGATACGTACATCTATAAGATGCTTGACTTCATGTTTTCTGAGGTCACTGCCAATTTTGGCTGCTAAAAGAACACAAGCTCCAGCACAAAGCTTTCTATTCTGCTTATTCAGCTTCCCCTTGAGAGCGAGCTTCTCAAAGTAGACAAAGGCCATGGCCACTGTGGGCTCTTCAAAACCACATTCTTCTTGAGCAAGCTTGCGCATTTCTCTCTTCAAGCTGAGTAAAGAGACCAGACAAGTATGCTGTGAGATGAGTTTTAAAGCACTTCTCATTTCACCCCAAGAGCCATACTTTCAGAGATTCCTGCTTAGTCAAATGGAAGGGAAAACATAATTTACTGGGCAGATATCTTTATGCTGTTTTGGGGGCACGTTTCATGGCACATATTTACATCACTCTTCCCCCTCACTGCCACCAACAGGCATTTGTGTCAAACTATAAAAGCAACCAAAAAAGCTCTGACATTTTTAGCAACAATATTTCATCAGAGGTCCTATGCTGCATACCATTTGTTTAGTAACAACGTTTTGATTACTGGTGCTCTGTACGCAGCTTTTGCTGCTGGTTATGGTTGGTCAAATCCAAACTGACAGTTCTGTCCATGTACTGCAGCACTCCCTGGTTACAGAGCAGTGTGGCTCAGTGTCCTCTGGCCACTAGGGTCAAATGAAATTATCATTACTTCAGTGGAGCAATATGTCTAGCCTGCTACACTGGAAACAGAGATGGAATATTACAACTTTGCTGTGAAGCCAACTACTCTTTTTGCTTCTGGCCAAGGCACAAAAGTCAGCACTTCTCTTTCTTCACTCTCTTTTTAAGCTAATTGCCATGAGCTTAGAGAGTCTGTTGTGGTATTTTTCTGAGTATTTTAATACAGTGCATGCCCAGCTCTCAGCCTCATCCTGTTTGATGCTGTGTTTGACACCTGACCAGTGCGTGTTTGCACATTCCTCTATCCTGTTTACTCATCCCAGTAATCAAAGCAATCATCTGACTTATTCTGCACCTCTGCTGGTCACTGCTCCTGGAAGATCAATCAGTGCTGTGCTTCCCCTCATGTATAGCAGGAATTGCACTGACATGTGAGACAGCTGCATCACGTTGCAGCCTTATCGAGCTTTGCAACGTACCTTCTTATTTTACTGAGGGTTAGCTTGATGTGAGGGAACTTCTCCTTAAAGGTCTCATTCATGTCCTTCTTGAGATCTGATGGCTTCACGTAGTCTATCACTGTGGTCTGTAACACATGTCAGGAAAGAATTACACTTTTAGTTTGTAACAAAGAAGATCACTCGATTCCCAGAAGCAAGGAATACCAAACAAGTGCCAGTCAGTCCCAATGCTTTCAGCAGATGGGAAAATTAAGTCTGAACTAAGGCAACTATTTACTTGTGACTGACAAAACAAGTGGTCTGTTCAGCACAAGCCTTGAACAATACATACCTCATCAGCATCCTCCAAGTATTGCTAAGAGTGAGTTTAAGATAAATGTGTCTGGATGAAACCTACCTGAGAAGTCTTGTAGAACAAAAAAACTTCATCACAATAACTGATTTGATGACCAGATTTTGGTGCGTATCTCCATTTGGTTCTGAGACACACTGTGAGTTTCTCTCAAACTCAGTGATTTGTCAAAGAAACCACTGGTACAAACTCTTGACTGCTGTAGCATACATTTATGATAAAATAAGTAATTAGCTTATATGGCAAGCCACTCAGTAGAGTGGAAGGCAGCAATGCTGAGGTAAGTTAGGCAGTAAGTCGACAAAAGAGTCAGGACAACATTCAAAGTGTACAGCAGTCTGTTTCCCCTGAGCTTCCTATTCCTTTTTGTCACAACCTAAGGAATCTTCCCAAGTTGCAGAGGGTTCTCCTGGCTGACACAGCACCTGCATCTGTGGGTGCCCAGCACTTCTCTCATTCCCTAAGCCTTTGTTCAGGTAGCACTTTGCCCAAATCCTCTGTCACCACTTACCTGGCCAAAATCTACCAGCTGAACAACAAATCAACCTTTATTTTGGAAATGTGTCAATTCTCTTCCATGCTTTGGCAGAAAGTGGACAGAAGTGGAAAAGAGCCCCAGCTTGGGCACCTGGGGGACAGCCTAGTCCCCAGGCATCCAGCTCCCTGCCAGCTTCAAGCATGTAAGAGAGCAGCAGTGCATTCTCCTGCTTGTAAAATAATATTTCCCTTCTAATTTCAGGTTTTGATTAATCTGTATTATGGCAAAGGGCTGTTAACACCAAACAACAAGACGTGGAAAGAGGCATGCAAAACCCTTGCTGCGTGTTCTGCCTTTATAGAAGGTGGAGCTCTGCTGTAATATATCCTCATGGGCATCGAAATCAGCCAAAAAGACTGACTGCATATGCTTTCAGGCTTTTTTTCAATCATTAAAATAATATATGGAAGGGCTTAGGGAATACAAAGTGCAATGGCTCTAGAGAGAAAGCAGACAATTCCCTTTATCCAGTCACGTTGTTCTCTGTTTCCAAAATAAGCATGAAGGAAAGTAAAACACACCTAACTTTTCCTGCACTTTATTTAGGAGATACAGTACTGAATTATTAGGAATTATAGGAATTTAAAACAGAGCAGAGCATGTGTTTCCCCTGAATAGTGCCCAGCAGTATTTGAGGCAAACATACTGTAATAGAGAGGAAAAGCCAAGTTCTTGCCACAGGGTGCTGTTATGGCCATGCACATGTTTTAAAACATGGGCCATTCTGCCACATCAACACTCTTCAGCCACACCTGCTGCCCTGCACGTGTATGGATGAGTCTGACTGCAGGTTCAGGCAGACAGTGCAGTGCCCCTGAGGTTAAAAATTCGCAAGCTGCCTTGATGCTGAAGCAGGCAATGTGCTGCCACACCTGAAAAAAAGAGAGGAAAAGACAGGGAGGAAAAGCCTTGCCCTACCCGGGATCAGTGGGAAAGCCTTCAATGGAATGTGTGGGCCTGCCTGGTTTTAACCCTGCTGAGGCTGGAAGGATGTGTGTGTACTGTGCAGCCCTGGCTCTTCACTGCAGACAGCTTCTCATGTGCTTCCTCTCACCTGGCAGGGCTCAGCCCTCTAGAACAGAAGAATTAAGACCTTAACAACTACTCCTTTCCTTTCTTTCCCTGGAATGTTGCAGCCTGTCTGCCTACTCCTTGGTGCTGCTGCCAAAGGATCATCAGCAAGTTGGGTGCTGCTGATGTACATATATTGCTGGGAGTTTAATGTGTTAAGAGGCTTCCTCTCGGTACTGCTACAAGAGGACACTAAAACAAAGCCACATCTAACTTAGACCACTAAGTCTGCTTAGCAGTGGGGTACAGAAACACGGGTCCATGCTGCTCTTGCTTACAGAGTCAAAAGACACTAAGTACATACATCCCATTAAATGTAAAGATGATTTTAGTTACTACCAGTATTTTTTGGTTGTCTTGGGCAATCCTAGAAATAGTGAGCTCAGTGTTACTGTGCAAAGCTACCTGACACCTTATTTCACGCTTCACTACAAACCTAACTGCCCATTGTTTGTTGTTCATTACCACAGAGCTCGTAGTTTTATCTTAATTAACTTGCCTTTAGCCCTCTCCAGGTTATCTTCTTCCCTTGCTTGTGTGCTCAACAGAAACCACTTCCCAAGAGAAAGGGAACAGCAGCAGAGGGAGGGCCTGTCCATCCTCCAGGCTCAGCTGAAGGGCTGCACAGAAGTTGTGCCAGACAGCGAGTTTCAGCTGCTTTCACCTCTAACAAATGAGTATCGGGGTGAACCCAGCTCTGGGGGCCCTGGGCTCTGTCACACAGCAGCAGCAGCCCCCTGGGATGCACCTTTCCCCATGGCTGCTCTGCAGGCACTGACTTGTTTTACCTGGGACTCCACCAGCCTGTGGGAGGTTTGCCACAATTCAGCTAAATTCTCTTTGGAAGGAGAAAAGCTCTTTTTAAAAATTTCGTTTAAAGCAGAGCGCTCAGAGACTTGAGACTGAGCAGACAGCTTAAAACTGAGAACAGTAAAGAGGTATGGTTATTTTTAAACACGGAGATTTGTCAATTTTGTCCTGCTGATAAGAATCTCCCCCTCTCCAACTCTGAATACTGCCGCTTCCTGAGAGACAACAGTCTCCACGATATAAATCACAATAATGAAATCCAGATGAAAGCTGGTGTGTGCTGGTTTTGATTCATGTAACAGGATAACGGCAGCATGTTTGAACACACTGGCTCTAAGGCAGCTGTCTCATCTTGTCAGTGCCATGCTGGAGAGCTCAGCTAACTGCTCTTATTCTCAAGAAAAGGATTTGTGCAAGTTCTTTTTTTGTTCCTCGATTTTTTTTTCTTTGTAGCTGCTGCAGAAGCTAGACTTTGAGCAACGGGATGCTGCTTGTCCAGCTGATACCCACAGAAATGCATCCTGTGCATGCAGGACCCTGCCCACCAAAGAGGCAGGCAGAAAAAACCTCTAAAGAGTATCTGTTGAGAGGTAATTTAAAATCAATGCTGAATTAGCATCTGTTGAGTGATTGAATCAGTTACCCTTTCAAATGGTTTCTGACCAGGCACCTGAGTACCCCTCCTGCTGGGACACAGCACTCATGAGGCTGCACAGAAATCATGGTCCCCAACCCTGCTCCTGCCCAGGGCACCTCATGCACCCTGCAAACAGCTTGGCACTGAGCAGCAACCCCCGCTGCTGCCCCTGCCCACGAGTAAGGGAGTGGAGGAAAGCTCTGGGGTGGCCCTGTGACCCACAAGAACCAGCTGGGATCTGACAGGGGAGGGCTTGGACACAACACCATCATTCTCTGTCTGCTCCCTGCTCAGCATTTATGCTTCTGTTTTAGGCCACGTCATTGCACTTGAGTTGCCTGCGTGTCCCAAACGAAGCTGCTTTGTGAAGAAAAATACCTGTCTGTTTGTCCAGGACAATTCTGGTATTGCCTGTGTCAGGGGTCTGATCAATACTGATGCTCCAAATTTTATGAAGGGTTTGCAAATATTTCCCTAAAAGGAGCACAGCTTTTCTCTATCTCCAAACATGCTTTCTTACACATAGTATTATTCCCTACCAGGCAGGCACTCTGTACTCCCAGAGCTGTCAGACACATGAACAAGGCACTGGGAACTACTAAACTGTCTCTCTCATACTCTAATCTCCAATGTTTTTAACTTCTGTCATCCAGAACCGTCTGTCTTGTTTCTCACAGCTTACTTGCAGGGAACACGTTTCAGTTCAGCATTCAGCAATACTCCTTCGTGGGCTCTGCTACGTTCTCTGTATACAAATCTGTGTATGTATATTTGAGTTTGGCGATGGAGGGGACAAGACAAATGAAAGCCTTGATATATGGTAGCTGACAGATGCCTGGAGAGCGTGATAAACGCTCCGGCCCAAGTCTGTACTCTGCACACTTTTTGCATGGCTGGCAGTTTTGAACTTGGAGCTCAGCTCGTGTGTTATTCACAAGCGTTTTCAAGCAGCTGCTTTCTCATAGGAAAGCTGTATATATAGTTTCATAAATATGGGAGGAGAGAGGATGCTTGAAATGGTTGGAAAGACTGGCAGGATGAAATATTGTTGAAAATAAATCCTACTTTGGCATGCCACCAATAGAAGATGATCCAGCCTTGGATGCCTCTATCTCGTAGCTTAAGAAGGATAAAATCAGAATAAAATAAGTGAATAAAATGAAATATATATGATAGGCTCTCTTCAGCTGTTGTTAATGTGTACCCCTGATAAATCTACTTCACAGAGAGCAGATGGAAGACTGATACCTGAAACAGACTTTCGGTAGAGGTCACTGATAAGTTCTCAGCCACACAAGAAGTGAAAAGAAGTCAATGACTCCGCATTCTCTGACTACTTTAATGCATCCCATAGGTGACCAGCTATGTACCTATCAACTGCCAGTAACCTAATTCATATACTTATGGCTTACGATGGATACATAAGGGAATTCCTGATAGAGAAGAGACTTTAAACTGTGATGGAAAACGGGAGTGATTCTGAATGATAATTAAAATTCTAAAAAAGGAAAAGATAGACTAAAATAAGATGTTTCTGTTGTTACTAAGTTATTAACATTCAAGGACCTTAAACCGAAAGATTTTGAATTTCACAAGGCAAACAGTCTCAAAACTGCCTCTTTCAAATTAAGTACTTGGAAGGACACCAGTTAATTTTATATTGTTAACACTCTGGAATTATTCTCAGTTAATACAGTGTGTCACTGTTATAAAATAATTGTTTATTGGAGTCTCAGCCAAACATAGCATCAAATGCATAGAGCACAGGGTTTAAATATGCTTATCTACCACTGCAATCCTCTGCTCCCTGAGACTTTTGGGTACCAAGGTCAGCATCTGATAAAAAAGCAGTCTGGAGATACTTAATATACAGCTACGGAAGTGGCTCGAAGAATAGGGTGACAGCAATGAAGGACGCTGGCTGTAGTGGAGTCTTCCTGACCTTGCTGCTCCTCGTGAAAGACAGAACGGGGGAACAAGAGACCAAATGCATTATATCATCATGCAGGGCTTTTGTTAGACCAAAGGGCCAAGGCAGCAAGCAGTTCTAATTTTAAAATCACACTGGAGGACTAATATTAAATAAAGCAGCCCGGCTGTGCTTGCCGCTAACACGGTACCTGGCAAGTGCAGGCTGGCAGAAAGGCACTGTAACAGCTCTGCAGACTTTTGTGACATGCTTTTTTTATTAGTGGTGTGGAGATGTCAATTTATTTTTATGTAATTAAACCAACACGGTGACATTGTAGATCAGTACCCAAACCTAATTCCACGTGTATCCCTTGAGCACAGATGGATGGATATTTCAGGGATGCGACTACAGAAAGGTCACTCAAAGTCAGTGTGCTGCTGATCTGGGCTTTTCTTCTTTTGCTGCAAGTTTTGGCAGCACACAGTGACCACCTAACATGCTCCTGTGTTTCTGTGTTACCAACAGAAGCAGGACTGCAGGATTGCCTCAAGCCTGTTGTGAATGAATTTTCTAGTTCAGCACAGAAGGAGTTACTGCTAGAAAGAATGTAGAGAGACCAGGGGGGCATTGATGAGTCTGCACGTATGCTAGTCAACATGAGATTCGAGGAAAGAAATTAATGCTCAGTCTGGCAGATAAAGCTCCTGTTCTAGAGAGATTTAAGAATCTGCACAAATTCCTGTTTTAGCAGTATCAGCCAGGAAGACATCTGTTAACCATGACATGATGTTTCCCTTCCCCCCCACCCCCCAGCATGAATTTTTTCAACCTCTTACTGTTTATATTGCAGCAGAGATTGCAGACTCTCCTACAAAGACAACACAAAACAAAATAATTTCTCCAGGGCAGACCAGAGTTTAAATACAACTAATCGAATTAATAGAAGCCATAGTTTGTATTGGGAAAGTATTGAGGAATACTTTCAGAATTGTACCCTGACAGGCAATGTGTGGGTATTACTTTCAGAAATGGGACAGGGAAGTGTATGCTCTTTTAAGCCTGAGACTTCACTACCGAAAAAAAAAAAAGACCAAACCAAAAGCACTTCTCCTTCCCCACAGCTATCTTCAAGGAGGAAGTTCAGCTCCTCCTTCAAAACAGCTGAGGACTTGTAGCTAACACTTCCCTCCAAGAGTCAGGGCTAATTCAGCTAATTCAGTCAATGTCAGTGATGATAAACTCGGGCTCCACAAAAATTGAGCACATAGAGTGCTAGTTGCACGTATTTCGGAGTAAACTCCAAGCTGGACCACACATTTTGTCTGTCTTATGCCTCAGGATAAAGCCTGCAGTGTTTACTGATGCAGCATTCACACAGACCTCAACAGAGCTTTCCCAGCAGAGAAATCCTGGCCTGTACAGCACAAGCCAGGCTCACGGGAGTAATATCAGTGCATGCAGCTCTATCCCGCAGGCAGTGCCGCAGCCCAGCATCCACTCCTCTTCCACACCTTCCCCACATTAATTGCTCTGACATCCATAAGGAGGGGTGAGGGGAATATCTACAAGCTTGCAGCTGTCAAGCATTAATGCTAAATCCTGGCCAAGTAACGAAACTTTAATTACAAGCCGCAGCTCTCCATGCACAACAAAATGCTGGGCTCTGACATCAGAGCCGCTCTCAGCTGCTCCGGCACTTGCAAGAGGCAACAATTACAGCCACATTCCGCCCAGGACCACGGCTGCTCTCGGCCTCTGCGGTCATTTGGCAAAGCTGGCACTGCTGCAGTGCCTGGGCACGGTCAGGAAAAGACCACAGGTCCCTCGCTAGCCCCAGACTGCAATTTGCTTTAATTGCAGTGTGTGCCGATTTTTGTGTTTGGGGGGAGAAAGAAAATGACTTGAAATGATAAGCCTATTATGCTCCTGCTCACATTGATGTGGACTGCAGGGAGAGAGGGAGGGAATGCAGCAGAGTCAGGAAAGTCTAGAACAGATGTGAGTAAAGTCTCCTGAATAGCCGATACAGCCTTAGATTTACCAGCTCTATGCATAAGCCCTTGCCCAAACTGCAAAATCCTATCCAAAATGCAAAATCCTATTTAACCTGCAAGCTCCCAGGACTCTCCAGCACTATCTTTTCTCCCTTCTCTTGGCTGAAGGAAGCACCAGCACCTTGTGAAATATTTCAGCTGAGCACTGAAGAACAACCACCTGCCCCATAGTTTCTTGCAAAGCCGTGCAGCTCCTGCATGGCATCACAGCTATGCTGCTCTGGCTGCGGGCAGGCAAAACCCCAGCTGAGAGAGCCCGTGGCACCTGCCTGTGATTCCCCTCAAAAAAAGAAACAGAGCACTTAATGTCCTTCAGCCCTTTCTTAGAATAGTGCCTGCCTTCAGAAAGGGAGGTGGGAGTTCCACAGACCCTCAGGCAGTGCTGAAGAGGTGATGTCTGGAAGGCAAATTCAGGAAAAAAACCCCACAACTGTCAAATAAGACATTATTCCAGACACAGCAGTAATTAACCCCTAGAGAAAATTAAAAAGCAGGGAGATTCCTGTCAATGCAAATATATTCTAGATAAACAATGACACTGATTTTAACAACTGTCCTTGAAGTCCATTTTTCACCTTTAGGTCATCTAGTCATACCCTGTCAAATCCCCAGGCAGCTCCTTTTTTTAACAACAAAAGCACAAATATAAGACTTTGAAATGCTGTGGTCAACCAGCATATGGAGAAGAACGGCAATGAACACCCACTCCTGGATGGAGAACTCCCTTGCAGGATGCCATCCTGGCTACCCCATTTTGACTCATTTAACCACGTCCACGAGAACATCGAGTTAAAAAGGGATCAAAGCTCTCAGGTGATCCTAGGGGACTTGTACTGCCTGGCACACATTCACAGCCTGAGGAAGGTCAGAAACACAGCCATGACTGCTACAACTATGTTCCCTTTGGATGCTGGGTAACAATGTCCTTCTCCTTGATGGAAGACAGTTCCCTGTCCATGACAGTAACCATATCAAAAACTGACAAATATTTTCCCACACAGATGTAGCTGCTATAAAAGGTTGTCATTTTGCAGGTTGGCAGCCAAAAAATAAATCACCAACCCTTAAAGGAAAACTGGCAGCAAGTAAGCAGAGGACATTTTGGACTTCTCATTTGAAAATCTAGCATAAACACAGCCTTAGAACTCAATCAAGCCTCTGTGTGCAACAGACAGAACATTCCTGCTAGCAAGGAAATAATCTGCAACCTACATGAAACATTTAGAGCTTATTTCGAAGGAGCACCCAAGAGCCAAACTACCCCCAGGTGGGGGGGCAGATGAGAACATACAAAGGCTGTATCTGTACAGACATTAGCAGTTTCTTAAATAATGTCTTCTGTTCCAAATTAAACAAGAACATGGACAACAGTTTAGACCTCACTGTTTCAAATCCTATCATATCTGTATATAGATAAGAGTAGTAGGTCACCACTTTGGGGGAAAAAAAGAAGTATCTTTTCCCTACTGCCTACTATTACTCTGGATGTATAATCCAGACCAATGCATGCTCACACGTGTATGACTGCACTACATCTTGCAACAGTCCTGCCAAAACAGTCTACAGACTTGGAGGAACCAAAAAAAAGGCTACAAAAGTCTGTCACCACAGAAAACATTGAGTCAAGAGCACAGACCATGGAACAGTTACGTGTCTGTATCATTAAGGGTTTGGATATAGCGAGAAATACAGACTCTGCTCGCAATTGCCGCAATCAAAGGAAGGACTATCCCATGGTGAAATAAATACCTGGGAAACAAAGCTGTTCAGAGGAGTGAATGATTAGCATCAAAACATAGCATAGCTTCATGACTTCAGAAAAACCCCAATGGGCATCCTCCTATTTTGTAATAGATGCCAGTTTAAGGAAATATAAATTTTCCTCTGAATGCCAGAGAATGAGTGCATTGTTTGAACAAGCCTTTCATCTAAAGCATTTATGAAATACAGCAGTAATAAAAGTGTTTGCTTTTGTAATACCTCCACGAGTTTGTTTTAACATGTCTTGAGAAGTAACTGTCATTTAGAACAAAGCATTCTGAACAGCTCTTATTAGTAGATTAAAAATAATAATAGACTTCTTAAAATACGGCCAAACGAAACCTCAACCTTCAGAATTCTGTTACCAGAATTTCTCTGTCCTACACAGAATCACTTACCATATATGAAGGAAATATTAAAACCCGCTTATGTTTGCCACATGGCCACTGGGGATCATCTAAAAGATTTGGGTCGTATTCAACAAAGTCTCCCAGGTCACTACCTACAAAACAACAATTTAGACATAGAAGAAAGGAATTCATTACATCAAGAAATCTCTGGACTTAACAGAAGTGGCAAGTGAGTTCACAGATAATGCACAGTATTTTCTCCGTTCAAGACTTGTTAACGAGATGAAAAATTGCTCTAAGTTTTGACAGCTCTAAGTATTTCTATACTAATGTCATTTGCCAAGAAACAGATGACCTACAGCTCATGAATTACCTGGTAAATGTGAATTTAGGGCTTGGTGAACTGCGGCATTATATAAAGCTCCACAATGAGTTTTATTCCCAGCAACAAGTTTTCATCTGTTCAAGCAAATGTTTTGATTTGTTTCATTTATCATGCCAAAATATCTTAAGCATATAGTGCTTTGGCTTATGTTTTGTGTCCGGTTTTGTAAACACAGCCCTTTCCAGCCTAACAAAGGTCACGAGTGGAATTTACACCTTCAGCTTACGACTGCTGTGTTGCCACTGTAAATTTTCCATAGCAAAGGAAGGCAAGGATAAGCGTGATGCAGGAGGAACAAACAATGGTGATGACAGGAGGAGGCACGCCGGGTGCCATCGGGGATGTCAATGCAACCAACGTGTTTGTTTATTTAACTTTCCATCCCCCACAAGCAAGCTTTCTAAGCAAATACGGAATGAACTGTGTTTCACCCACAACACAAGACTGTGTTTACTTATTTTAAGCTAATGGGGGGACTAAAACACATCAGTCCTTTGCAATAACTGCCTACCATCAGGGTACCCAACGATATTAAAACGAGCTACTTGAGAAGTTACCTGCATCAATGCTCCCCTGGGTGCTGTTAGCTCTTCCCAAAGAAAGGCTACGATGGCTTGCATTGCGAAATTGGGAGAAAGAAGAGGTGGAATCTATTGTGTTTCTCCGAGTTCCCAGAGCATTGGTGGGAAATAGGAACTGTGTATAAGAAACCGTCTAAAAAAAAAAAAAAGTCAGAATGGACAGAGTTACTTTCAGCCCAGCTTGGATGTAGTGGGATGCCTCTGATGCATTCCAACTGGAAGCAAGAGAAGCCAAATTAATGGAGGATTTTCTGGATTTAGTACTTAGGCACAGATAATAAAAACCAGTCACCTACATTTGCTTCAGTGCAGTCAGTTTATCCATGCAAAAAATGCTTTTGCAAAGGCATTAATTCTTCAGCAAAACAAACACACACACATACAAGCTCTAATACACTGGATTTACCAAATCCTACTCAAGGGTCAGATTTAAAAATATGTCAGTTTGGTCAGGTTTTTTCAAGTGGGCCTTCTCTGTAGCACATTTCAGCAGCTTCTTTACTGAACTAGCATCATCTGTACGGGTCCCTCAGCACACAGCTGCCAGAGGCAAATCACTTAAACACTGCTAAACTGAAGCACTTTCTCTGCTATTTTTCTTCCTTAGGACTCTGTCTTGCAGAGTCTTATTGATGTAATAAGTGAGCTCCAGTTCACAGCAATGGTTGTGGGAGATCATTTACTACCCCCCAACACGGCCTAAGTGTGTATGAGTAACTTGTGACAAAATTATTTTTAGAGTGCACTGGTTCTCTGCTTGTACCCCTGGCCAAGAAAGAGCTATGCCTTGCTTCTCGTTGGCTTATTTTCCAAAAATAACATTGCATTGAAGAAAAAAAAACGAGTTTGAGACTCTAGACTGGTTTACGAGGAGGTCAGAACAGGTATCAAATAAAACATGTGAGCTTTCATTATTTATAAGCAGACAGATTGTCCTCAGGAATTTACAGCCTGTGGTCGGGCCTGACACCTGGTTAGGTGAGCACAGCATGTGTAGCAGCATTGACCCAGGGCCTTTAAATCCATATATGACAGCACACTGAGTAAACTGAACTGTAGAATGTAAATCAGGCCTTCAGGAAGAAATGTTTTCTTCTATGATTGAAACTGTCTCTCCTCTACATATTTCTTTAAAATGGATCATTTCTCTAAAGATTCGTATTTTCTTATTCTATTCAAGAGAATGAACTCTTGCATTTTGAAAGACTCATCAGATTTGTGCTACTGTCTTCCTGCTCTTTGGAAAAATACATTATTAAGCAAAATGTTATTAAATACAATTGAAAGCAAAGAGAATTACATGTACAACACTCACCAGAAATTATTTTCAAGCTCCTGACAATATACCCTGAAGTGATACCTCCTGCTAGAGCCAAGGGAAGGCTGTGTAATTCAGTAATGCTTTACAGACTTGGATATTGCCAGAGGCAAATTTCGTCAAGGATACAGAGTTGTCTGCATTGACAGCTTGGGCAGTCCTCATGAATTTCTGCTAAGCTTATTTACAGTTGCACATACTGTGCTGTAACTACTGTGTTACACTGCATGTTATATTTGCACTTGTTATTAGTTAAGCCATTTTTTCCCCTTAGAAAATAAAATGTAAGGGAGTAGGAACTGAAGCATCCCCACCTTCCCATCTGCTCCGAGCTCCACACCTTCAAGACCAATTATGTCTTTCAGACACACTCCAGTAGAATGGCACTGGCGTCCACCATCCAGCTTCATATCCCTGGGAAGCAGAAAGAAGAGCAGAAACAGCTCTTAAAACACATGCCTTGTTCATCTTCCACCACCAAATACTGAAATAAGGTGCAGCATTAATCCAGACATGCCAATGCAAAACACAGACCAGACAACTCTTCCTATGGGAAGCATTTGTGTTGTCTGAAACACTTTATAGAGAAAACCCCCACTTTGTTCATGGTTGCAGCTCATACCCCAGCCTATGGTGCAGAGCAAGGTTCCCCATCACTGGGTACCTGTGACAGAACCTGGCACTGGGAAGGAACTGGAAGTCACATCCACTTCAGGTGACATACAACAACCCAGCCTGAACGCTTGACTGCCATGTATCTGGCAGGCAGATGTTCCCAGACCACGTACCCACGTTACCCTACGTGAAACAGAGGTAATTGCCCATGGAAGATTCCAGGAAGGACTCCTGTTCCTCCGAGAACAGAGGAGAGTGACAAAAGCCCAGTGACCCTGCTGCTGGAGGCTGACAGAAGAAACCCAGTTTTCCATGACCCTGGCATGGAAACTTGGGGATCTACTTTAGAAGGACTGACCCACCCGGCATCTTCCATTTGGAGATGAATGAGATGCCTGAGACAAGCAGGCCGTATCCCATGCTTTAGCCTCATGATCAAAATGTGAGCAAAGGTAAAAAAGACTAGGGGCAAATTTGTGCTTCACCAATGACAGCTGTATACAACTCCATAATATTTATCTTGCAATATTTTCCTGGCTGATTGCTGCTGAGGTCCGAGTTTGTGCTCAAAATTCTGTGTGGGAGAGATGCTGACATGGAGGCCGGGAGAAGCCCTGCAGGCTCTTCACCCAGTGTCAAAGGGCTGGGCTATCTCCTGCTGTGATAAACAATACACCCCCTTTCCTTGTCTTTCCTCTCCAACCTATCACACATTTTATTTCTCCAAAACACTGCTATCCTGAGTCCTCAGTAAGTCATGCACCTCACTGCTGGAAAAATCCAACACATCTATCCGCTGGAAAACATACTTCAGTGACAAAGGAAAAGACTGTATCAAGTTTCTAATCCCAACAAAGTCCTCTTCATTTCTTGATTGGAGTTCACTTGGCATAGTGTCATTTCATCATTCTTGTTTCCTGATATCATGTTACTGAGGGGCTGGACAAATAATTATGTAAAAATAACCCTCTGTCAGAAGCATGGTATTAGCCTCTCTGCTCCTGCGCAGAAAATGCTTAAGGGAACTATTTCTCAAAGAGATAAATGCCAAATTGTAACTATTTCAGCAAGTCTTATCTATGCAACAAACATACAACCTGAGGAAGCCCCTGAACCTCAAAACGAAAACAAATATCTCAACCACCTGAAACCAGAACAATGTAGTTTCCTTCCATTCAACACCTTACAGACACAGAGCAATAAATAATGCTGTTACACATCACGGAGAAATTTTTCCATGTAATTAACAGCCATGGACAGATAACTCTGCCATTCATCAAACGGAAATCCATCACCCTTTGAAGAGTCAGCACAGCAGCTTTAAAAAATGAAGAGCAGCTCTGGGGACTGGAAAGAAATCAGTGCTTTTGAAGCAGGGAGCAGGGTCAGCTGGCAAGTGCAAGCACACACAGGAATTATTCCTGGACATTAGCTGATGATCGATGGACACTAATGCCTCCACTTCCCCATCTTTCTGATGTTTCTAAAGAGGATTCTCCTTTCAGGAGCTTGTGAACAACACTGCAGTAATTCTCCCTGTTTTGCAAAGGCTACTTGGGGTGTTCCCCTTCCCAACATATGCTCTGCATTTCTAGATAGTATAGGACTACTTGTGTTGTAAAATGGAGTAATAAAATATTACTGTTTGGAGAGAAACCTGTCCATAAAACAGAGAATTAAACTCCCTCTCTTGAGGAAAATCAGTACTAAACAATGTGCAGTTTCTTATGAGCGTATAAATGGAAAGGCTCATCCTGGCTTATTCACATCCTCCTCTCTCTCATAAAAGATCTTGGTTAACACCTCATAAGGAATTCCTAAGCAACTTTACTGTATCATTTTTGAGTTCCCTATCAGTATGATCAAGAGCAAGCTAACAGAATTTTTGCACGACAAGCCTTTATTTATTTTCCCTCACTCCTATTAAAGACAAGGAGTTCAAGAATGCCTCAGCAAAGCTCTTGCTGGGAGAGCAAGCCCAAACGCTGCCAGCTGCTGCTGGTGGGAGCCCCAGCACAGCTGCTTCCTCCCCACAGCCCCAACATCCCAAGAACAACTAGGAAAGATCTGGGGGATGCTTTCCCTTAGCCCACTCCAAATGGGTGAGTTGTGCCTGGGGAAGGGTCAGGACAGTTGTTTGGGTACAGCCCCTGCACCAGCGTGGCCATCCACTGCCACCAGGGTCTTTAGGACACATGTCCTTGGCATGGCACTACAGCCAATGGGCCCTGCAAGGCAGGAGCATATGGAGGACAGGCACTTAATATAAAAAATTCACTGTGTTTAAGTTATTTAAATTACCAATGGGACTGAGGAACTGCACAAACCAATATCCAGTAGTAAACGGTGCTTAGAAAATGCAGAGTAGGAAAGACAGTCCTTGCCAAAGAGGCACTAAAGTAAAGAAAACTTCCTTCCTCCTCTTCCTCAGTTTTGATTTTCCTGCTTTATTTCCAAAAGTACTTTTTAAGAAACTTGAAGGAATTCAAGCAGACACCCAAAACCAAAAATAAACCATGGGAACTTAATTTTACTACCTTCACCTTATTTGAGCAGGGAAAGCATGAGAAAATGAGAAGATCAGGCATAACATTTCCTTAGGAGGCAAAAAACTAGATCCCAGTTTCTGACAAAGTTTGGGGAGCTACCCTGGTTTACATCAATGTCAAGCTCGAGATATTTTATTCATGGGTACCATTTCCACAAGGCTGAGCAGCGTTAGAAACTAGCCCCAAAACTAAATTGTCTTTGTTATCCATGACTGCAGAATGTTGAGGAATACACCCGGTCCAAGTAGCCAGGCTCACAAGCTGCAGACTGAGATGCAGATTGAAATGCAGAGCTCTGGGTAGGAGCCTGAGAAGGGAGGCCATGAACTGCCAGGCTTTGGGATAACAGAGGGTGTGAAGGTGGGTGACACCAGCCAGGTGAATGGACACTGGGAAACACAGCAAGATAACAAAGGAGGTAAAGACCATGAGCCTGTGAGGTGGATGGACACAGAGAGGGGGGCAGAAGCCAGAGACTCAGGAGGGAGAGGAGACTTCTGGGAGACCGTGAGGGTATAAAAGCCCAGGGGTTCCTTGGTTGGGGATCCTCCTTAAGGCACCAGCTCGGGCTGTTTCTGTGTTACTGCACCATGAGTAAATGGCTTTACAGAACGAGATATCTGAGTCTTTGCCATGGGAAACCTGGGATCAAACCGGTGAGGAAACCTGGTCTGAATGGGGTGTGTGAGGAGTCAAGTGGGGACCCATTGGGTCACTGAAGCCACCCACTGGGAAGGGGCTTCAGATCCAGCAGTGAAAGTCTCTGGCCTTGGGAGTGAGACCAGCAGTCTCTTGAGTAGTCAGACTGGGTAGTTTCCTTAGCAAGAAAAAAATGAAAGTTTCTCCATCTAACAGAGTTCACAGATTTTCTTGGAACCAGACCAGGTGACATGGGATCCCAGATTTGTTGTCAGATGGCGAAAAGTTTTACTTAGCAGACAGATAAGGATCAAAACAAGCAATCTCATCATGTCTTTTATTAGCCAGGCCAGGATTAACAGAGTATAAATTGGATGCTGTTACCTTCGGAAGTATAACACTTCTTTAATGAACCAAATGTTGTGCTTTGACGTGATCTACAAAGTTCCATGCAATACTCCTGCTGGGCACTTACTCTTTAAATGACAGTAACAGTTGAGCACTCTAACCTGTGAATAATTTAGGAGTCCATGAAATATTAAACGGACTTCTAGATACATGAAAAAGCCTTCTGCTTGTTGCAAAAAGGAATCTGGTAATTGTTGTTTAGAGATGTCAGCCTTCTGTGCCTATATTTTATGCTTAGCTATTCCTGACTGTTAAGATTTATTCCAAAAGCAAAAGAAGCTCATGAGACATCAAGAAAAGATGCCATTCTCACTCATCAGTGTAAATAATTTCTACTTATCATCTCTGTTTATAGAGACAAGGATAATGACAGCTCTGGAACAGATGCACTGCCACTCAGTCCAGCAGCAGATCTCCCGCTGCCTGAGACTGCCAGCTATAATTGATCAAGAGCTTTCAGATCCTAATGCCATTAGAGTTGCCAGAACAACTCCAGTTGCAATTTACAGGGAGAAGGAGCAAAAAAACTCCTGGAAAGATGGCTCTAATGGGCCAGCCTCCTTTTTCTCTCTCCAAAGATATTTAGCTGTCAGCATACCAGCTCTTTTCCTGATGTTTTGCCCAACACAGAGCAAAAGTTCAAAATTTAAATGTATTAGCTTTTGGAGATTCATTGGTTAATTTCAATCTAAGGGAACAGGGCAACTCACAAGAATGAGCAATGATGGCTCTATAAAATTCATACATGAGATGATTAGTTTTGAAATGTCCTGTTGTGAGAAAAAAAGCCTCAGATTTATGTGTCTTTCTGTAAAGCTAATACGTGCTTGCTTTCATTTTTTGTTCATTTTGTGAGAAGCAGGGAAAATGGGCGATGGTAAAGAAAAGCAGAGATATTTCAGTTTCCCTGTCACAGGCTAAAAGCAGATAGTTGTTCTTCCCCAGGCCTACAGAATAGTAAATGCTCAGGAAAAGCACTCAAGATTGATGACTTAATCAAAACTGCCTCGCATACAAAATCTGTTGGGGAAGAACAGCAAGGAACTTGATAACAAATCTGAAGGATGTAACAGAGTATCCTGCTTTGCTGTCTGCTTATTGCTACTATCCATATGGCAATTTAGATGCTCTCATTTCTCCTGTAAATATTATCCTGTTTTCCACACTTACTACCCTGCCAAATAACTGATGGCAGCAAGACAATCTCTCATGAGTCCTTCTTTTCGCCTCATTTTGCATATGACTTTCTTACCTAGTTTAAACACTAAATATGAACAAAGATTGCAGAGTTTAGGTAAAGAAGGCTGTTGGGAATGCCAGGTCTATGGACTAACTGATCGTTTTGGTTAGATATTAGCTGGGATGATGGTATTGAAAACCTCTTGCTCCTGGCATCATTGAACACATTATTGTTCTGGTCAGCATTTAGTTAAATTCCAAGTTAAATTCAGCAGTGATTTCTCTTTAGAAACTGGATGAAGCTGGTTAGTAGCATTTCTGAGAAGGACACAAATTCTTTTTTTCTAATGACTTGCTCCTTAACTTCAGAAGAATGGTCTGTTTCCTGGGCTTCAATCCATTTGATTACTCATACTGTATTATTTCCTTTAGCTGGAGGCAAGTTTTGTCAGATGAATACCTGTATTTTTGTCAAGACAGCAATATTCAGCAGCTGTGCCTGCTGCAGGTAACTTTCTAACCACTTAATGAATTCAATGCCACAAAGAATAAAAGATGAGGTGAACTGGCTGTTTTTATAAGTATGTGTACTATCTGATGCTCTGAGTTTTCTGTCCTGTAGCTCATCACCTCCAGCCCTGCTGTCAGTCAGTCACTTGCGAGCCCAGCTCTGAGTGTTCCATGTAAGACTAACCAGGCTGCAGTGCTGCATTTGCGTCATACCGCCAGCTCTCCTCCTCCCCCAGATTCATCTTCTGGACAGGACTTCACAGGAACTTGGAAGCTCTTAAAAGAGTTCTTACAACATCACAAAAAATACCATCGGAATAGGTACGATTTCAATCTGTGAATGTTTTTGCCATTGATAAAAACAAGCCTAAAAAGTCCCTTTTCCAAAACACATTTTTAAATCATGAAGCATAATGGTGTGTGCCAAAGAAAAAAAACAAACCACACAACAGAACTATAAACCCAACTAACTGCAACACCTTTTATTTTTGGGAGGAAAAACAACACGGTACCTTCTTCCTCCTTTATTATACCTCTAACAGTGACAAACATACATTGCCACTGTCCTTTTTTGAAATTGCTTAGGCTATACTAATGAGGACTGGATTGTTCTCACTTGGCTGCAAGCATATGCAGAGCATTTTTGCAGGCCACCATGTCCTGCTGGCCACATGGAACAACTTTGACATCTGTGGGCACTGCCAGAGTTGTACCATCTCCCTGGAAGGTGATGGACAAGTGGTGCCTAGAGAAGCTTCAAGAGCAGGCAAGCAATGGAGAATAAATTCCCTCCTCCCCTGCCCAGGATATCTGCTTTTTCCAGGGTAGGCAGAGTTGAACCTGGTTCTTCTCCATCCTGGCTGGGGCCACATGGTGGGTCCACAGAGTGCCCTTGCACAGACCATGCTGGGGAGTGTGGTGAGCAGAAACCTGCAGGAACGTTCCCCAAGAGTCTGGCTGCAACAGTTCCTCTTTGGGGACTCGAGTGTCCGGGGCATGACCGGTCTAATGGCTAAAAGGATAATATCTGCTGTGTCTGATCCCTGTCTCCTGAAATCTAATTCACCTCAAACCATCTGGAGCCCATCTTCAAATGAGTAATTCCTTCAAGTCTTATTTAATCCATCTGCAAATGGCTTCACTCTTTGGTTTGCCATGACACAAATCCCCTCTGAGGGCCCAGAGCAGGTCAGCATGTGGGTGTACATGCTTGTGCTGAGGGTGTGTGTGGCAGGACAGCTACCTGTTGTAGATCTGAGGTGTCTTTCCCTGTCCTGGAACAGTATCAAGGCTCAACTCCGCTTGCTGGGAGCTTCCACAGTGACAACCAACTTCTGACAGAGGAGGTGTGTGCCACAGCAGCTCAGGGGATACACAAGGTGCACCTCTGATAAAAATGGGAGGTCAACACCTCCAATTTTCTGCCCATCTACAGAACCAGATGGGGATTAATGCTTATCTGTGGCAAGGAAGATATGATGTGGATACTGAAGCAGTTTCAACACTGTTCACAAAGTCGATCTTACACCTTTTGGAACATATTTTATATCATGTTTATATCTTCTTTATATTTAACATGTTTATATCTTCTTTATATTTAAAGAAGAAAGAGGAACCCTTTATCCATTAAGGCTTCCAATACACTGAAAAAAGAGAGTGTACTGGAAACAATACACAAACCAAACCTGCAGTACTAGCACTTGCCTCTAACCTGTGCATTACACAATGACTTTGTATGTCACAAAGTGTCGTGGTTTGACCAATACATAAAGACATCATCAAAGCCAAACATTCAGACAATCTTTCTCTGTGTCTGTTAAATTAAGAACAGAGGCAATAACACTGTTACAAGTCTTCTCACGGACGCAAGACAACCTGCATCACTGCATCACTCCCCTTAGCTACCACTAAACCCTGCCTAGGGTCTGATGACTTTGGGCTGTAACATCAAGAGAAACTGTGGGCCAAGGAATGCCAGCAGGCAAGATGCTCAGCACCTCCTTCAGCTCCTGACTTGCAATGTAGCTTTCCTTACACTGTTTTCACCTGGCTATGTCTGCTCTCACACTTGTTCTGCTGGTCTAGATAGAGGAAGAAAAGCAAGCATTTAGGAAACTTATTCCAGGGGCACCTCAAACTTCATCCCCTCATGTACTTCTACGACTCTCCTCCCTGCAGCCCCCAGACCTCCATTTGTATTGGTACACCCACTTAAAAACTTTTTGGGGAGAGTTCTTGCTGTTGTAGTTAGACTTCTGCATGGAGGGCAGGCAAGCGAGGGTCATAGTCTAGAGTACACTGCTTGCACCTCACTGGTGAGGGGTGTGCTGCCCCATCCACACAGGACAGGTACATAGAGTTGTGACTTCAGAAAGTGCCTTTTACCATGTTTTTATAATGGTTCTGCTCCTGCAGACTGTATCTATGAGCACTGACAAAGTACAGCTCTTCTGTACTGCCTACAGTACAACAACATGGGCTGGCAGCCTCCACAAAACAGCTGTGCCTGGAGATTTCCTCACTGGCCACAGTGCCTGTGACTTGGAGCAGAGGTGGAGAAGCAGCAGCAGCTCCACTATGCGCTCCTCTCACACGGAACAGTTCCTCCTGCCTGCTCATCCATCCTACTCTCCCACTCCTGCCGGGGCTTTCTCCAGTCAACTTTCAGATGTGCCCATGGTTCCCTGCAATGACCTGTTACTCTTCATTAACTATTCAGTGATGTTTGCAGAACACAAACCAGTTGGGACATCTTGCCTGGGGACAGACATCAGCAATCCAGGGATTCAGAGAAAGTAAAGCTAAAGGATGCTGTCACTACAGTACTTCATAAGAGTATCCAGTGTCTCTCCCCACTCCTACTTCACATCCAAAACGTTCAAGTAAGCAAGCATTGTGCAGCCTGAACAGAGTGGCTACAGTTTATGCTATACTGCCTCATCTGTTCTTTGCACCAGCTGTTCCTGGAAGGAGGTGCCACTGAATTGTTTCTCTCTTTCTCTGATGCTCTGGAAGAAAGACAGAGGGCATTTTTTAAAATCTTGGCTTTTTAGCAGAGGGAACAGAGCTGGATTGTTGTGTATTGGCACTTGCTACCTTCTCATCCCACGCCCTTCTTGCTGTGCAAGCACAGTACAAGACATGACATGCTGAAATAATATTTAGTTTTGCAGCTGGGCTCATTACTGGCGTAATTTAGAAGGTATAACCAGTCATCAGAATTTCAAAATATACTCAATTTTCAATAAAGAGGCAATTTCCACAGGATGATGACCATAAAAGAATGACAGTATACTCAAGAACAAAGAACAAATCTGCCAGTCTGTCAAGAATTTGCCTGATGTGTCATCACAGTTTAATTAAAATTTACTGTAAGAGAGCAGACCAAGTCAACCCTCCGACAAAGGTGCTTCCTTTCCTTTGTGCATTAAAAATAATCTCCCTTTGTTTTGAATTACTGGTGCACAAGGAGATTGTGACAAATCAGTCTCCAGAACTAAATAGATTGCTGAAAAGCATGAGCCAAATTCATCTTTTATACAGCGGATAGATTTGACTCTAGAAGATTTGTGGATCTTTCAAACCCACCTCAGGGTATCAAATGACTTTTTCCCATGAATTTTGTGCTCTGCAGTCACTAAGTCAACCACAAGCACTTCTCAGGTCTCTGGCAAGTGGCCGTGGTGGCCACGCTTTTCCCCCTGTCCCAGGGTCACAGAGCTGCTGCCCACCAGCACTGCCCGTCCCAGCCTTGCACTGCACCTCTAAAGGCACCCAGCTGACCATCAGAGCCTGCCAGGCCATGTCTTCCAGCCAAACCCAGTTCCTTCCACTTCTGTGGTTTCAGTGGAACAGCTAAAAGCTTTCTCAGTCTTTGGAGAACTACTTGATTCTGACGGAACTTTTCTATCAGAGTTACAGTGTCTCAGCATGTCAGGGGATGCAAAGCAGCTGCAGGGACAGCTATGAACCTGTGTAATATCATGGTCAACATAATCTGTTTTCACTGACTGAATGATCTGACTAGTGACTAAAAGTGTTAAATAAAAAAGCACTCTGTTTAAATCCAAATATTTCTTTATAGCTCTAGAAATCTAGATACAGTAGCACCATGTTTGCATGGGAGAATGAGAAAGCTAAGATGGCTTATACAATTAAAGCTGTGCTGTCCAGAGTATCTGGTTTTTCAAAGATGAGTGAAGTCAGAAGAAACAATACAACAAGTGCATTTTTCAAGAACATTGATTTCATGGGGATAGTTTTCTCCAGCTTAATAATCAAAGACACCACAACACATATAAATAAAGTGGGGACTGAGGGCTGTAGTTTTAACCTGGTAATGGTCCACAAGGCAAATACACCTAAGAGCATTTATCTCTTCTCAGAGCAGACATGTAAAAGCATCAGCCTCCACCATGCTGTTGTCTGTTATCAGGTCTACATGCAGGCCCAGAAAGACTATGCAGTACACGTATAAATATACATACCCGACTTGGGTACAGTCTCGATATGGCAGCACTGAAAATATGCTACAGAAGGATCTTCTGCTGCTGATAAGGACTATTCTAAAATATAAAAGAAAATAAAAGAAATCAAAGACTAAAATTTTAAAAACCCACCACAATAAGCAAAGCAACAGATGTTACCATTGAGGAATGCAAAATCATAAAACTTCCATAATGGACGACTTCTCCGTCCTCTTTTACATCTCACAGGTATTGTGCTATGGAGTCTTTACAGAGCTGCTGAAGTCTGTGCCACAGCGAATGAGCAGTGAATGAGTAGTGGAGTCCCATTCCCTCTACAGGCTTTCTAGGAAGACTACCTTGAATATGTGACTTGGAATCCAGGATAGATGCTTTCTTAGGGAAAGGAGTCCACCCAGAGAGGCACGGGACCATTCTGTCAACTCACTACAATGGCTGAAATTCAACAGTCAAATCCAGCAGCAACCCAGGTGATACACACTCCGGCTGCTGGTTGTGACCTTTCTCTGCTAAACCAAAGGACTCCCTTGATTGTCAGCTTCTTGTTCCTGAAATAGGCTTCATCCATCAATCAGGCTCAGTTTGCTATTATCCTAAGTTTTCAGATCCTTTCACTGTTTTCAAGCTTCCTCCTTAAGTCTTCTCCAGTTTTTCCCCATCGGTCTCCAGGCATTATCCCTGACCTCAGCAGTTGCACATCTTCCAGTCTTACCTGTAAGATCAGTGTCTAGTCATGACACTCTGCCAGCCTCTGCGCTCAATAATCACATTAGACCTTTTGGTTATGATGTTGCATTGACACTCAGGTGTAAGTGATCCCACAGTTCCCTGCCATTTCTCCTCCAGCATCACATCTGTCTTGGTCACTGAAGAGGCTGAATCCCTCCTCCTCTAAGCATGGCTTGCCTTCATTCCTTATAGGCAGTTAGCTCAAGATTTGGCTACATGAAAGCATACATTATCTGCCTGCAGAGAGCTTACCTCAGAATCCAGGACACTCTTAGAGCAAATGCCTTGTATTTCTAACCAGTCTCCAAATCTCTGCAACATCTGCAAAGTCACTGTGTGATACTGTCCTGGTTTCAGCTCAGATGGAGCTCATTTTCTTTAAATCAAATAGCTTGGAGCAACCTATCAGTTACACAGCCACACTGCTGCCTTCAGCCATTGAGCTCTGAACATCAAAACCACCTTGAGGTCAAGGCCCACATTCTGTAAAACAGAGTGGAATGCCAGTAGCTACATTATTAAAGTTCTGGGAGATGTAGACTTGCAAGAAGCCAAGAGAAGTTTGACCAAGAATTAAGATATAAAATGCCAGTAAGTAACTGCTTAAAAATAAACCTTTCTTCCTTATTACCTTCAGGACACCAAGAACTGTACAGTTGTACAACTAACCCTTCTTCCCTCTAAAGGCCAACAGGCTGCACCATGTCAAATTCCTCTAAGACACAGTGACAGCAATTTGTGCTGTTTTCTGATCTGATTAGTGTTAGAATTTACTGATATTTTACCTTTCTAAAAATCTCCACTTGTGGTGAAAATGCTAGGACCTACTACTACGCTGGTGGTCAGGGCTATCGCACTTCCTTGCTCCGCTCTCCAATGCTGATTTTTCTGACATTGTGTCCCACAGATCTGTATGTGAGGATTTAACCTAAATTTTTCATCCATTGTCCCACACTGGTCAAAACTGGACAACAAACCCTAGCAAGCTCTTTTGCTCTTTGCTCTCCAAAAACCAGCACACGCACCTATGAATGAATCTCCTACCAGTTACGCTGTTATTAGAACACTGTTTCCTTAAGGGACCAGCTTAGTCATCGTTCTTGGAAAAGGTTTAGCTCCCCAAGAGAGCTGCTGCGCATAATCCTTGGAAAAATGCAGAATGATCGATTTTCCTTCTCCTGGATTACTCCGTTATAGCAATCCTATTTTCTTCCTTAAATGCCTGCTTAAAAGCAAAGAGGGATTTACCCTTAAATGAAGAAGGGTTTCTAATAATAAACACGCATACAGCTTTAGGAAGTTCTCCTGCAGCAGATGAAGTAAAATTTCATTGTTGTCTGAATGCTGTAATACTCCTGACCTAAGGGAAATGTCTTAGATCCTATAAGATGGTCTCATGGTGTGGCAGTAAGATACAGAGCAGGGAGGAATAATTTTTCCCATTTGAGAACAGCAATCCACAAGCAAAAAAACCCTGGCATATGATTAATTTTGTGCTTGCCACTGCTTACTGCTGAATGGTTGCTACTCACAACAGCTTGCTTGTTCACTGGAAGCCTTGTTTGCTGATGTATGAAACTTGGCACAGGTTCCCAGGATGACATCAGAAAGCATCTTTGAATTCGGAAAACCACAGTACCCACTAAGCATATTATCCCCCTCCCTCTGGTTGCTTCTGGAAATACAGCTCTTCCACCAACGCCCTACACCTCCCTAAAAATACCACTCAACCCTTAATACTCAAAAGAAAAACAAACTGGTGCTTCCATGTCCACAAGCAAAGACAACAGTAGGAAGTTACCACAGAACTGTGTGTATCAGAGGGAATCAGACAAGAAAGGAAATAAAAAGCACCAGCCCAGCCTCTATTTTTTGCAGATTTCTCTCCCTTGGGACCCAAGTATTGCCTCTCTTTCCATAGACCAGCAGACCGTCTTTACACAAAGAGCTCCCAGGCAGAGCGTGAGAGAAGCCCACGGCCTCCACTGCCAGGATGCCACAAAAACATCATCTGCAAAGCTGCCGAGGGAGGGTGATGCAACACAGCTTTAGGAGCTGGACTGGAAAGGAAGGAGGGAAAGCAGTGGTCAGATCCTCATCATGGAGGGATAAAATGGCATTTTATGTATAGGCCTGATGACGTGTATAGAAGCAAAAAACTTTCTGAAGGCCTGCAATGGTTTGCTGGGGCAGAAAATCCAGAAACTTGCCACAGAGTATGCTTTGGAAAAGAAGTTGTGGTGGAAGTCCATTGCTGTTCAAAAAAAATCAAAATATTGCTTATGAGAGAAAAGTATTTCCTGGATTTCAACTCTTCAACAAAGGGCATCTACAATCCTGCACACCTCTGAAGGACCTATCTCAGAAGCTGTGTGAGAGTGTTTACATGCCCTGATTCCAGCTGTGCCACCTAGACATGTTTAAAACCACTTCATGAAAAGGTTTTCACTCTTTAATTCTCCCATTTCACTGAAAAGTTGTGCTAATTACTATGGTTCAGAGCAACCATTATTTTGCAAGAGAGTTTTGACAATGTGCAAAGGCTATTATAAAAGCTAATCTTCCAATTTCTTTAGGAAGTGTATACCACAGAAAAACTTAATGAGCACGAAGTTCTCAACAGAATCAGCAATTTGTTAAGACTTGAAGAATAATGTCTGCTTTCCTCAGCCTCTGTCTAGATTTGATTGTGTTGCACCAAAAGGTGTGATATACGTCATATACACCATCCACACGTGGAACACTGTAGCCTCTTTTCTTCTTCCTGACTGATGGTGTTTGACTGCCAGGGCTCTGCTGCCCTGCACACGAAGCTGAACACACAAACCATGGATGCTGGGGGGGTAGCAGCCCTCATTTTGGACTCTCACAAGTTCAAGGGCTGTTAGAAGGTGGCTGAGAGTCATTATGAGCTGTGAGGGTGCTGCCAGTCATCAACCTCTTAGTCTGCATGCGTGTGCAATTAAGAGAGCAGCAAAAGAGACCTTTCGTGATGGTGTTTGGCCTTTGCTTAGATGTGTTTGCTAACAAAAAAAACGGAGAAAGCAATGGCATGGGGGTGGGAGAGGAATGCTGTTTTACTGCTTTTTACACGTGCTCTGTGTGATAACTCTGGAGCTGTTCTTGTCCCATTCTCACCAGGAACTGTTTGCTCAGCTGGCTCAGGGTGCCGTTTTGGTGGCTCATATTTGCTAATCTTCTGCTTCGTGTTTATGGAGGCTATCACCAATAAACCTGCTGAGTGAAGTGGGTAAAACCACATGCTGCTGGTTACCTGTGCTAGTTTGCATGTCAGGGTTGACTTGTCTTTGTCTTTAAATGGGAAAATTTATTTTGTGCTGTTTTACAAGACTCCTTTGCTAACACAGTCTAGGAACCCTAATTTTCTAACTCCTTCAATAAGCCACAACCTACAAATCCAAATAAACTCGTTTAACCAGTGAACAGAACTATCAACAGGAAGCTTTACAAGGACTCACTGATAAGCTCCAGTCTGTATATTTTTCTGTATGAGCTTTTTCTCTGTGCTAAATAGCTGAACTCTTATTTTAACCACAGCGGGTCCTGCCTTGCCACAGGACTGCCAAAGGCTGGACCCAGAGCATCGTTGCTCAACATGTGTCATCCCTGAGGCTGAGAGGGAAGAGCTCTCAGTGCCACACGACAAGGACACATCACTTTACAGGCTGAGAGATGCAAACAAGAGCAGTTACCTGAGAGAGGAGCCCTGAGCTGTCACTCACACTGCAGTTTTCTTTGCTGTGACACAGGCACAAGCCAGTGAAACGATTTCTGAAAGTGCTGGCTATTTTAAAGCCCAGTCATCAAATTCACCACCCAACAATATATTCAGTGTAGATGTTTTTAAAGCTGGGTTCCTCATCTTAAGTGAAAGACTGACATGCTGTGACAGAAGGGTCAAGGGTTTTGGAGGGAGCTCAGCGAGCCTGACTCCAGCCCAGCTCAGCACCTGCATCCTACACAACCATGCATGAGCCACCACAAGGTCTCAGGCATGGAAAGGAGCCCCAGGAGGGTTTTCTATCCATTACAACACCTGTGCTCCTCTATGACACAGGGAACTGGGGAGGAAACCAGCTTCAAAGGTCTTAAGGTACTCAGAAACATAGTTGATTTTAGGATTAATACATAAAGCAGATCCATCTGTATTTCTAGAGGTCCTTTTCAACCAGAATGCCTATTAACTTCAGTGACTGCATCCAGACCCCTGGGAAAACCAGAGTCTGCACTCAGATTACTTACTGCTAGACACAGGGGTGACACAAAGTGTTAACACTGCATTTTATTTTTAGCTAGTATCATTGTGGCTCTATGACCATAGGATGAAAACTATTTCCAAAACTGTGTCTCTTATTCTTATTGTATTTGTATTCTAGATAAAGAGATCTTTTTTATGATTGTGGAAATATTCTGGAAAACTGTGTCTGCTGATAAAGATAAGAAGCCAGTTGAATAACAGAAGCTTTCTCATGGCTTTCTTAGCAAGAAAAATGTTCAGTTATATTGTCAGGCATAATGACTGATCTATGAATTAAGATAAAATTTTGCACATACACTGCAAATACTTTTTTGCAAAACATGGAGAAAGTTTACAAATCAAATATTTATTCATTCTTTTGCAGATAATATTTCTATCAAGTTTATGCCTAGATTTTATATATTCATCTCAGAAATTACTTGTTCTCTGTGGAATTTGCATAATACCTTCTAAGTATAAGAAATTCCCAGAGCATATATCTACTTATGCACAAAATGGACTAAAATTAAAGGGCTGCTTTTCAGTGTTTGATTCAACATGTATTTGTTATAAAGACAATAATCAGTGGCTAGTCAGACAATAGGCAAGTCAATAGTTCTGCGTGTGTCTGTTTGATACAAAAGCTGGGTCCAAAAGCTGTTTCTAAAATCTCTCAGGGACACCTTCTGCAACATTTTGTTGATTACTACCTTTCACTCCATTTAATTGTATGTGTGAGAATAACAGTGAAGAAAATTTTTCTTGAGCCAAGTAACACCTACCAGAATTCAGTTCATAAAACCTGTGGTTCAATGCAATGATAGAATTTCTACTGATGTGGTTCCATGTTTGATGGAGATCAAAGGCTACGGGCACAAACTGGTCCATCAGAGCATACGTGGTTCTCAGCCATGGCAGTTTCATGACAACAGGCATGTGCCTGAGTCAGCTCTCACTGGGATAGTTCAGTCTACAAGCAACTTATTGAGGTGGCTAAGTTCAAACCTATTCAGGTTTGGAAGAACAAGAATAAAAAAAATCATGAGGCACACGGAGAAATTGTCTTTGGAAAAATCAGAGAGGACAGGTATCTTCTTTATTAGTAGGGATGAGCTAGTTTAACTTCTGAGCTGGATGATACCACAAGAGAAAACCCATTTTGCCGATGGAAACACCATCAGCTGATGGGAACACCATGCCTTTGCAGTAAGGCAAGTCCCAGCCAATGGCTGCTGTACATGTCCCACCAGTGCCTGTGGCTGTAACCTGGGCAGTCCACATCCCAGTTCGGGGTGTGCTGCAGTCACAGGTGCACCCCTCACACATCCCCTGGAAGCCTCTCTGCCTACATCTGCCATGGAAACCAGGATCCCATGCCTCATCTTGCCACGACCATCTTTGACTGTGCATTCACCAGCATGCTGTATCGACTAAAAGATGTTGGAAGTATCCTTGAACCATTTCTAAACTTGGTAAAGGCAGGTTCAGCTATGTGCCCCTCTCCCACTTAGACGCTGGCAACATCCTTGAAGAAATGCAACCAGATTATACCTAGTTTACTCCAAAAGCATCACAGATTTTCCTTTTATGCAGGTTATTTGTATTACGGAGACACAGGTCTTAAAATGGGCTAGCACTTTCATTGACACGTACTTCCCTGGGGGATGGAGCATGCACTGCAGCCTGCACCCTCACAGATCATTTGAAAGGCCATTAGGAGATATGTGGTGAGTGGCAATGGCTGTTCTCTTGCAGGGGGATGCCGACCCTGCCCCTTCCCTCACATCCCACGGGCTGCCTCTGCAGAAGCAGCCTTTGCATGCACAGTACCTGCCGTTTCTGGTGTCGTGCTGCCGCATGTTCTTGATAAAATGAACCTTCTTAAAGTTCTTTGGTCTGGGTGATCCTGAGAGTGTCCGACATCTGAAAAATAAATCAGTTGCAAGGGAGGGGAGGGAGACGAAAAAAAAAAGTTCTCAGTTCCCTGCTGTACCGCCAAAAAGTCTACACAAAAGCAGGAAGGAAAGACGAGACAAATGATTCAAGTCACCCTGTGTTAGGAATCAGCAAGAACAATAAAGACAATAAGTCTGGAAACGGGACAGCTCAAACAAAAAAAATATTTAAAATAATAATAAGAAAAGGCACCATCCCCCTCCCTTCATGCAAAAAAACCCCCAAAACAAACCCATTAAAAAACTCAGCAAAGTAAAACTTCCTGTAATCTGCCATAACAGCTTAGCCCAAGCTTTCAAAAGAAAAAAAATTAAACCAAACCAAAACCTAGTAAGCATGCAATTTTCCCCACTCGCACCAACACCCACGCTTTTATATGCTCCTCAGCTATTGATAAAGGAGCCATTGAGGGAAGTTCTTTCTTGTTTTAATTTTAGAAAGATCTGAAATTGCCTATTTGCAAGGATAATTCCTATTTGATTTTAACTCTAAAGATTACTTTTCACGCTCCTGACGGTATACAAACCAACTGAAAATAAAATAAACTACCCCCGGAAAAAAAAAAATCATTCTTCAAAACATTAAGCCTTAAATCTATTTTACATCTGAATGCGCTTTATAAATTGCAGTTACAGAAAGAAATTGCCAGAGGGAGGAGAGATGAGACAAACAGCAATATCCTCCCCCCGCCTTCCACCCTTGCTCTTTCTAATCAGCTGAAACCACAGCGCATGTGAAAGCGTTCTCTGTCTCATCCAGGGCTGTTTTGTTGCAAGGCGAGGCAGAGCTCGAAGGCACTGGAGATGAGTCCTGTGCTCGCAGCGCAGCCAGGGCTGCTGGACCACAGCTGCTGCATCCTCCGTGGCACCTCCGGGACCAGCATCCTCTGCACATGCATAGGACCAGCACAGTTCCTCCGTGTCAAGCTTCCCTAACCTATTTTTCCATCCTCTCCCCTGCACAGGCAGGACTCAGCAGCTTCTCAAGCCCAAGAGGTTGTTATGCTGGACTGAAGCCACAGACCACTGTGCCAGTCCCCACTGCTGTACCCAAACACCACGGTGCTGCACGGGCACACCCCGAGAGCAGCACCCCATCACTTTGCCACTTCTGCCTTCCTCCTGCTAGTAAAGGCCGTGAGATTCTCTCACACTCTGATTGCAATTAGCCTTGTCAGCTTCTTCACAGGAAAATATCACCAAGAGAGACACTCTACCACCAATTCTGCAAATTAGCAAGCAAAAATACTGCCTGGCAAACCATACTTTGTTTATATCTTTTACCAATTATATATGTTTGAATCACTTATGGGAACACTTCAGAACATGCTGGTAAGCAAAGCATGGTAAGCTTTGTAAAAATAATCAAGCCTTGGTAATAAGCCAATTGGTACAACCTCTGCTATTCTTTGCTTCGAGGTAGGGAGAGAGCCAATCTGCATGTGGATAAACAAGGCTGTAGGCTAAACACCAATATAAACCAGCTGAATTACAGGCCCTAAGATAAAGAGACAGTCAAACTTAGGCTGCTGTCTTGCCCAACAGCTGACCTGGAAGCATTCCATGCACTGGTCAGATTACTGACCAGCCAGTTTCTGAACTGTTAAGCAGTTGCTCCATTTTTCATCACCCCAGAGGACTGCCTAGTGACTAACTACTGTGGTCCCCAGAGAAGGAAGCTGTGGTCTCCCAGATGCAGAAATCAAACTGCACTGAAGCTGCCAATATAACAAGGATGGGGGCAGATTTATTAGTGGGGCAGCAGCCACAGACCTACCAGCCAACACACAGACAGTAATGCTGGTAACCGAAATAAGCTTGCAAGTGCTGAGAGAATAAACAGTAAAAATCCATAAAATATAATAGCCTTCAAAAACTCACTGTATTAAACCATCTGTACATACTTTTTAAATGTACCCCAGATGTTAGGGTACCAGTGACTAGGGGCTAGTCATTCATATTGGTGACAACTACACTTTTCTATTAATCAAATCTGACATTTTAATTCCTGACATTTCATTTAAATACTGCCTTTTTGTTTAATGACCTAAAGCCAGGGAATGTGCAATTCCCATCAGCCACCACTTTGCAGGACATGTGAAGTTTCCACACTTTTACTCACTATGAAGACTATCTTAATGTGAAGACCAAGCTACTTTTCAGCATGAGGAGGGAGAGCAAGCTTGTCCATGCATGTGCTTTACAGACAAGAAGCCAGAGAGATAGTAAATAAAATGACCTCCGCAGTGGGGCGTTTTCCTCGATGTCCTCCAGAGTCTCCAGAGAAGATCGCTGGGAGATCAGCCGACGTCTGCAGAGAAAACAGAACACAATCACTGCTGATTGGAGGGCATGAGAAAGTCCTCGGAGCTGTTATTCAATAAAGATCACACACCATCCTTCACTAGCCAAGCCATACCTTTGGGTATTAATAAATTTTGTTCCATTCTGCTTATCTTAACCTATTTGATTCCACCCAGAAGCGAACTTACTCCAGACAAGCTGCTAAAGCAGAAGTTACAGCTTCACAACAGCTCCTCCTCAGTTCATGTTTCCCTTCCTTCAAGGGTTTAACACCCATCTAACACAGTCCCATATGTGCTGCAGTACAGCTGGCAATGCTACAAGTACAGCACTTTGACAAAATAATGCAGACACAGATCCACAGAGACTGCCTGTCCTTCACACTGCCACAGGGGACACTTCTCTGTGCCCCTTGCACTTTTGACCAAGTAAGTGCCACTTGTTTCTCCATGATGTCCATCTCGTGGCTCCTGTGAGGAGCGTCTGAAGTGAGATGAAAGATGACGGTGCCAGCAACACTGGTCATAAAATAGCAGTTTAAACAGAAGCTCTGACCATCCCTGTGAGCAGCACAGGTGAGCTAAGCTCTGTTTTAAGGCATTTTCCTATGTCTGAGTCACATCCTTCCTCCACCTTCAGACAAATAATTATGGAAATCATAGCATTACAGGTTTTCTGGCTGTTCTAGCAGGCAGGGAAGAAGCCCCAGTAGAGGCTTTGTTTTAGCAGCCATTGCTGCTGAACAACCTCCAAACACCCTGACAGCAGCACAGAACAAGGACTACACCCAGCCCGCCAAAAAGCACCGTAAATACCATAACTGAATGTGTGAGATACAGCCCACCTGCAAGCACACGAAGAAAAACTAAGCAGGCAATCATCGAAACTACGCCGTCGTCGATGGGCGTCAAAACAGCTGCAACAGCCAGCAGAGCCGTGGCACTGTGCCCCAGCACCTGGCTGGCAGGAGCAATGCCAGCACCCATCGATCCCAGAGGCCATGGCTGAGGCACGGAGCACCTCACCAGTGACCTCATGAGTATGAACTTCAGTGATGAAAGTCTTCAAAGACTATCACTATTTCTTGCCCAATTCCCACTGAGCTGCCTTACTCCCTTGATCTGCAAGCAAGGAGTTCCCAGAATGTTATGAGCACCCCTATATGCTTGGAAAGGCGCTCATTAATTTATTCCTGGGCTGTATTTTCCCAATAAATTGTTTTCTCTGATGCCAGTGTAAGCAGTTTCTAATCCTTCCTGCAATTCCCTTGCCCCTCCAGTTGTGCTGCTACAACTGTTCCTGCAGCCGTGCTGCAAATCTGATTACTGAAATATTTTTCAGTTCAAAACAACCCTGAGGTTCAGTGATTCCATTTGCTATTAATTTAAACACCAAATTTCTATCACTAATCTGCAGACAAACACATTTCAGGACAATCTGAATGTGCATGCAGCTTTTTCTCTACTTAGAAAATCACAGAAAACCCCTCAAACAATTTATAGATCAACTAAGTGTGAAGCATAATCCTCTTAGGAAAAATATGCAAACCTAAATCCCCTCAGGCTTTGTCCAAACTAGGATTTTAGAAGATCTGGTGCAAGATAGGATACACTTTCAAAATGCTAAGAAAAAGAAGTCTGCATTTCAGGATGTGCTGGCATAGACAAGGAAAAGAGACCAAACATCTGCCTCCTGCATCCATGGGTGCTCCCTCGGCTCCATCCAGAGTCAGAGAGGACACAGGAATGCTCTTATCAGGAGACATTCAGATCAGGAGGAGCTCCTCTTCCATTTTCAGTTTCACTGATCCATAAGCAAAAGCTGCAAGTTTCAACTACCAGCACCACTGGCAGATGACGTGGCAGATGATAGCTGCTGGCTTTTTAATACCTTTTTATACATCATTAGCTTAATAACACAAATAATGGCACGCTCCCATCTTGTGGTGTTACAACACCAAAAGCATACTTGGCACGTTGTTAGTCAAAGAGAGATAAACAACGGTACAACCTTGCCACCTTCTTCACATTAAATTTATCAAATTAGTCACACTCTATTTCCTGTAGATGTCAGGTGCTTGTACAGCACCAGGTGCATATTCCAGCTGCCAGTGAAGCCTTTTTCCAAGAGTTTCCTCGCCCAAAGTTATGCACCATCCTCAACTTCACTGCCGATTGTTCGTCAGACACGGGTCTGAAGATCCTACATTTGCATCTGTCATTAAGGTAGATGCTCTGGGTGGCAGGAACACACACAAACTGCATTTCACCAGTGGGTCACCCTGCTGGAGTCCTCTGGCTTCCCTTGCTGGTCTCAACTTCTTAAACCCGGCACCTGGGACGCTGCCTCCCGATTTTTGCTTGCTAACCTCAAATGTAACATAGGCTGGATGGGAATTGCTGCCGCCCCTCTCAGCATGAAAGACATCACACTGATTTTCACCAGTACTGAATTTGCAGCATTTTGGGTACCTTACACGGCAAGTGAGTCGGCACAAAGGAGCGGGGGAAGCTCTTTGTCCACCCAAACTTGGGAGAGGAGCACTGATACCTGAGCTCCCTCTCAACTAGGGCACAATACAAGCATGACTCTGGATAAACCCATCCATCCATCCAGGAAGAAAGCACACATAAAAAGTTCTGGCACAGGTAGCAGTGAGGGCGAGGCTATCCAGCCCAGCCCCCAACCCAGCTGAAAACTGCCACATCTTTCACCTCTCCCCAGAATTATTAGTTTTAATCACTTCAACTCCCAGCACTGTCAAAGGAGCACCGGGGAGGCAGATTTGGAGCAACTCTGTTGAAATCAGTTCAAACTGTCTGGGAATTGCACCCTCTTCTCACCGAAGAAGCTCAGCCGCGATGAAGGATGTGCAATTATTCCACTTTATCTTAAATCTTTATTTCAAGGCCTAATTAAGATGACCTAAATACCAGTATTTTTTAAGCTTTCCACAGCTGGATATTATACTAGAAATGCCAACTAATGAACCTACCTGCTGCGAACAAAGTCACATCCTGTGCCACACACACGGGACAAAAATCAATTTTGGAAAAGCAAAGCTTTTGAAAGGCTCTTCCAGGGAATACAAGCAAAATCAGTTCTTCATTGACTTCATTAAGAATTAATCACCTCAACTGGTGTTCAGCATTTAAATTAATCATCTTTCTCTCTTCAGGCAAGCAGCCAGGGTTTGTCTATGTAACTCCTAAAAAGGGTTATTTTTCAAAAATTGATTAGCATTCTATAGCAGCTGGTATATGTAGACATTTACACCGAAATAACCCAAACTGTTTTATATCACACATCACCATCATTCTGATGTAAAGCTGTGTTGATACCTATTTTTTATTTAAAAATGCCCTATTTCAATAATAATTATGGGAAAATGCTTCTATTGTGGAGGAAGAATATATGCAGAACAAAACAAAATAGCACTATGTGACTCACACAGGATTCAGGCTTTGGGATAAGTCTTTAAGCAGATGCAATTTCAATATAAAATGCTTTAAAACTTTTGTAGAGTAAATGTCAGTCAGCTAACACACAAAAATACAGTTGCCCTTAATAACCAAATTAAAGATGTTTCAATAAAAATGTTAATTTCTGCTAGTCCATGGAAAGCCTTAAAAAATTCCTCCTAGTTTAATCACCACATTCTAGGTATACCAAACACACCCTCACTGCCCACAGCCAATGCACAGAGAAAAAGGCAGTTCAGCACTGGAAAGATGACGACCTCCTCGTTCTAATGATCAGCCCCTCTAGGACAATGGTCACAGTCTCATGCAACTTACAGACTCATTTTGTTTAAAAACCATGTAATATCACTTTCCCTTAAACACCTATTTAAAATAATTTTGTGTGTTTCATTGCTGTTGGTTCCCTGAACCTAGAAATAACCAATACCCTGCAATCAAATTCCAAGTGCAGACCAAAGAAAGAAACTAAACAGACATTTGATGCCACGGTATTTTAAATGGCTGTTTTCTAAGATACTCATGACCCTGTCTGTATACTGGATTTATCTTTGACCAGCTGTCTGAATCTCTGTGGAAGTTTCTTAAAAGCTAAAATGTTGTCTTCATTTCTCCTCTCCAAAGTCAGATTAATATAGGGCTCTATTGCAAAAATGAAATAAAATACAAGGGCAAAAAAAGAAAAAACTAAATACAAGGAAAAATAAAATAAGGCAGGTCTGTAACCAAAACAGTAAATAGCCAAAACAAGTAGACTGCAAATACATTCACCGTAACCACCCCATCAATCAGTGGAAAATTATCTTTGCTCTCAGTTGCTGCAAAATACTCATCTCAGTTATGTTAAACATATAAAATCTTAAGCCACATAGACAGGAGGTGATAAAAAAAAAAAGGAGCTGCAATCAGAACACTGGATAAATTCATCCAGGAAGGAAGGAAGGAAGCCAATGATAATCCAAGAGATAAGGAAAAATAAATCCATGTGTAATGACTTTCTAGCACAGCTACAAAATCAGGAAGAAAAAGCTGCATTTTAAATACAACTAATTTCTGCAAAAGTTGGGGGCGTAATTTTCCCCCTGCTTCTGTTAAGGTTACAAGCCTATAACAGCTGAAGCCAGCAGTGTGGGTGCTGCTAGCTCCCAGAACACAGAGCACCCCTTCAGGACAAGCTTCTTCACTTTGCCTGGAACACCTGCATCCCTTCAGAGATGCAGTGACATGGGACACACGATTGCCAATCATCTGAACACCTGCTGGCTGCGTCAACACTGATGGGAGAACTTGGGAGGACAAAGACACTTCAAGAGCTGAAGACTGTTGGCAGCTCCCATGTCCACTGGGCCACCTCCTTTCTCCCTTTGGGTAGCCAGGCAAAATGGGCAAGAAGCAGGGGGCAGAAACGTCTGGGCTATTACCTCCTGATCACAGCAGTGTTTATTCTAACGTGGCTTGGAAGCATCAGAAAAGCACAAGACTGCTTGACACTTTGAAAATGTTGGACTCTTTATTTCCACTGTGCCTTAATCACAAAAGGTGTATCCTACGCACAGGAACACTATACCTTAGATAGGGGCAGAAGGGGAGTGGAAAGAAAGTAATCATGAAACTTGCAGTGATTTGGAATGAGATTAGGATACCTGTAAGGATACCTCAGGGCCTGCCTAGAAGTGCAAGTGAAGGGCTTCCCTCTGCCATCCATCCACCCTCTGAAAGGTGCCAGCTCCAGACTCAAAGAGGAGGTCTTCCTCAAAAGCCAACCTGTCCTTTGCAAGCACTCCCTGAGGAGCTACCAAAACATGCTCTGGACTTGCAGCTCCCATAGATCAAACCAGGCAGAGCATCACCTTGATCCTCTATGGGAACAGAAACACCGAAAAAACCAGGTCTTCTTTTCATTTTGGCTTCATATTGTTCCTTCCAGCATCAAAATTAATTGAACAGTAAAAGGAAAACAAGGAGAATATTCAGTGAGATCTAAGATTAGGCTTCTGTGTAGTAGAATAAAAAAAATACTAAAAGTAAGTAAATAAATATATACATATATATGCATATTATCTATTACAATATTATGGCTACAAACATATATTGCAGGCTACTCTGAGTTTTGAGTAAGTTACCATTTGCCATTCTTTTCCCCAACTCCTTTGGAGCTGGATTTGGGTATGAACAGAGTGCAGCTGCTGACTCTCTCCCCCTCCTGGGGCCAAGGGAGTAGGTATAAGCAGAGCTGCCAGATGCAGACCATGCCCTGTCCCCAGCAGCCCCAGCCCCTTTGTCACTCCAGGGAAACTTAAATGCCACTTCTCTCCAACCCCTCCTCAGCCTGCCGGCTGAACGCCTCTGCCCAAACTCCCAGGCTAAGCTGCGACAATTAATACACTCTTCTGAAATATTATACAAGACATCAGCTGTGAACGAATCCCCATTCACTTCCTGACCCCTGACTTCATGCCCCAGCATGAACCCAGATGAAAGACCCGCTAATGAGTCACCTCTCACCCTCCCTCTGAAGTTTTTACTGGGATTCTTATGTCCCAGCTCATTTTCTTCCTATCTTTTGCCAATATTACAGGAAGACAAACACAGGAAAAACAAACCCTGAGACTGTTGAAAATTATTAAGGGCAATAGAATTTCCAGGAGCTACCCAAAGCGATATAAAGCCATTTTTAATTGTGTGCTATCATAATTAGGCAGCAGAGCCATTATCTGCAAAGAACATCAAACTCCATTTAGGACTTCCACACTGAGCAGCATATTGTCAAGGCTGCCCACAATGGGAGTTAGAAGCATCTGGCACATGCTGAAAATGGGTTATTTTGTTAATTCAGCAGCCCAACCCAAACACACAGAGAACATACCAAGAGCCCTCCATTTAAACAGCTGTCACCTATGTGCAGGCAGGACGCAAATATAGTCTAAGAACACAGCCTGCTGCAGTGGGCTGTGAAGGAAAGTCTTTGAAGCAGAGATCCTGAGCTAGCAGGACCCTCAACAGCCTGCTTTCTTGGGATATGCACTGCAAGGAGACAGAACTTCCAATCTAGTAGTAACTAGGAGAATAATGGCATGACCAATGTCTCCATCAACCTTTTGGGCATAAGCAGGAAGATGGACAGAAACAAAAAGATGACGGGAGAGCTATGGCATGAGCATGGCTCCATGTTACACACTTCTCCTAAAGCAGGGGTAACCCCTGCACTCAGTATTCTACCTATATTGTCATCCAACTCCTTCTCCAAGCCTCATCCTCCCACAATATCCAAGGCAGAAGCTTTGAAATACACAGTACTTGAACTGCTGCCTCCTGACCTGTCTGCACCTAACATCTCAACATGAAAAATACCTACACCGACATTCCAAGGGTAGGATGCAAGTAAGAATTAAGTAAGAATGAGGAAAGAAGTTAAGAAACAATGAAGAAAATAAACATGACAATACTGAAGTACCCCACTGACCCTTCATAGTGCAACACAATGCTCTGTTCACAAATTATTATGTAGTTTTACACATGTGATCCTTCAAATAGCACACAAAATTCTAGCACAGCCCTGTCCCAATGCCCCAGAGGGATCATCAGGGTCTGGTTAAATCACATATAAAATCAAGAGTGCCAGCACTGCAAAGAGACAAGGAACTTTCTCTAGAAGTGCTGAGTAGCAAGCTGTTCACTGATGAAGCATTTGTATAGTGTGAATGTGTATATGCAATTGTGCAGAAAAACAGAAGGCATTGTAGAACAGGATTTTTTGAGTTTTGGGCTTTTTTTTTAGCATCTTGCACAATTCAACTTGACACACTATCAGTCTTTCTAGAAGACATGCTTTCTAGAAATCTCTAGAAAAGGAAAAAAACTCCCAGGGTTTAGTCTAGGGAGAACAGAAGAGCAATCACCACATGTTGTTGACTCTGGGGGATATTTAATTTTCACCTTCCCCAGTAGGATCCCCAATTCTCCAAAGATGTATCTTGTTGGAAACCTACCATCATGGTTTAGTGGTGGATGCAGCAGTGCTTGTTAATAGTTGGACACAACGAACTTAAAGGTCAATCTAAATGATTCCATGATTCAATGATGCTATCTTCCCTCTGCAGGCAGCTGCCTCTGCACCCAGTCCTCATACTGTTAGCTCTGCCCAAGCCATAACGAGGAGCTACAGCCACAATTCAGTAAGATTCATTTAAACACAGCAGAGCTCTCACAGATGCCAAAGCGCCAAAAAGCTACATCCTCTATTATCTTTAACCAGTGATTTACAGATTCACTGTCTCCACTTTACTGACTCTGCAGCAGTGTGATAGCTTTCAGAAGGCTTCTGTGCAGTGATTTGTTTTGAGTATGCCCAAACACTGCCACAGCTATATTTTTCAGAACAACCATTACCTTATAACCTAACACACGTTATCATGGTAAGACATCAGTGAGCATCAGCTTAATTAGAGACACTCAAAACTAGGAAAGAAGCAAACAACAAGATTAATCATCTGACCTTGTGAAAACAAGGATGCTTGCCAAAGTAGATACAATAGCACTGTAAAGAACATACAAACTGTCCATCTTCATCTCCTTTTTTTTGCAGTAAAACCCACACCCTAAGAGCCTTCATTGGATTAACATGAATCTAACAGATTCTTCATGCATCATTTATCTTTGCCTTGCAAAACAATGAATATTTAGTTCTGTTCAAAAATAATGTTTCCCCTTAAACATCACATCCCAGGGAAATGAAGAATCAACATTTAAACCAAGTGTTTGAGGAAACCACACACTGCCAGAGTGCAAGTCTTTAAAGTATCAAATCACAAAATGTTGTATTCCACAACACCCAAAGTCCTGTAATTAAATAAGAAACTCACTTGCATGTCAAAGCTTTATGCAGTAGATACCATAACACATGGAAACGCAGACATGCACTACTAAGTCACCTGAAAAAAATACTTTAATTCTAGCCTGCATACATAACCATGCAATTGAAACTCCAGCCTTTTCTTTTCCTCTTTCATTTGAGGTATTTTTTTAGGTTACCTACAGCCCAGCCTCATATCCCTGTCTTGCTTCCAGATGCACATGTTCTATGTGGGAAAACACATTCTGCAATCCCACATCTTAACATTCTTAGACTTAGAAGAGATCTGAACATACAATTAATTGCACTGCTAAAAAAATATATCCTAGACACCGTGAATGGTCTGGATAGAGTCCTTGACAGAGAAAGAAAAGCCCCCTGTGTGAGCAGGGCACAAAGAGCAGACATGAGCATGAGGCATTTCGGGCATGAGATACGAATGCTGGCACAGGTGGTGGCAATCTGAGTGTTTACTGGTGCGTACTGTGCATTTAGTTCTGGCTACACTTGCTACACATACCCTTGGGATCAGGCACTTTTCCCAGCATCTCATTACACACCCAAGAGTCAATGCCCTGCCTGCTTTCCCTGGCCATTCATTGCTGAAGACCAAGCCTATGCATGCTGTTCAGAGATCAGCTATCATATTGGACAGCTTAGACATCTTAACTTTTTGATATGCGTGATAAGGTGATACAGTCCAGTGCCACAATTTTAAATATTACTACATCCACAGGAATTAATGCCTTGTTGCTTGTTAGTTCGTGCACAGTCAGATTCAATGTCAAAGACCTTTGAGTACAAAAATATGTATTTACTTAAAGTACTGCATTTGCTTCTGCTTTACTAAGAAACATATTTGCAATACAGGAGACACGTTCCAAAAACAGTACCACAAGATCCATTATTAGGGTAAAGGCAGATCCTTATTGTCCAGCAGAACTGCTTCAATGTACCAGTGAGCTTGTGGACCTGAGTCTTGCAGGGGTAGAGCTTGTTCTTCCCTGCTTGTCTCACTAGGGACAGATCCTGGAGCCACTCAGCACCTTTCACTCTGGGAAAAGCAAACATCCTCCTCTTTCCCCCATCCCTGCCACCATGACTGGGCATGGCATGTTCCTGTTACTGGGCACTGGGTTTGTGCTGGTAGCAGAGGGTTAGATCATTTTCTTCTCTCTCTGTTGAGGTCCCTTGTTCAGCATAGCTTACAGCAATTGGCTCATTCCCAGTCTGAGGTTACTCTCTCCTGGTACAGACCTCTATTAAAAATTTATATGTTTTCAAAAGCCAGTTCACTCCACTGTGAACATTTAGTTCTGCATGGTGGAAGACCAGCTACAGACTGAACACCATGGTTCAGCCTATCACAGGTGCACAAACAAAGTCTAATCATGGTTTAAAAGGTGACATTTAAGAGATTGGATCTCCACGAGGAACCCTCACTTCCCCCTACTTCCAGTAAGGAAGTTTTGTGGGAATTCTCCTAACACTGGTAACATTTGGTTGTGTAGCTGTACCATTGTTCTGTTTTAAGGTATGGTGGGTGCAGTAGTGTGCAGTATTTAGAGAAGCTGGCCAAGAAGCCTGCCCACCTGTTTCCACCACAGAGAGTACCCAGCAGTCACGCTAATGAACATTTCATTGACTTGGCAAATGCAGCCTACATCTGCAGGCTGGAGAACTGCCTTTCCCAGGATCAATATGCCCCCAAGAGCACACATGGCAATTGGCAGAGGCCAGACTTTCAGAAAGCATCTCCCTAACTCTCTGCTGAAAACAGTCTCTTCCCAGGGCACCATCACCACTCACTCAGGGAACACATGCTGCTCTGCCACCCCACAAACAGCTGGATCTGCACACTTGAAAGGTTCCCAAATTTATGGCCTTTTATTTTCTTATATTCCCCACATACTGTCACAGTGCTGGATTATAAAATCCAAGCAATCTTACGCTTAGTCAATTATGTAATTATTGGAGAACTGAATTTTGCTGGGTGCCAACAAGTTGGTTGGTTAGCAAATACTCAGCAATGAGATATCAGTTTTCAATCAGTTTTTGGGGGGAGAAAATCCACAAAAAAAACTTCAAGAAATTTGGACAATGCCCTTAACAACATGCTGTAACTTTTGTTCAGCTCTGCAGTGGTCACGTGGTTGGACTAGATGATTCTTGCAGGTCCCTTCAACTGCAATATTTTATTCTATTTTATTCTAAAAGCAGATTCATTAACACACCAAAAGTGAGGATAATTGCCAGAGCGTTCTGCTAGAGTGAGTCAAGTGATACTTTACATTATCAGAGCGATAAAATAGCATCTCATAGTGACCAATCTGGCCAACAAAGACTGCTATTAGAGTGCAGCACAAGACCTAAATTTCTCATTTTCCATACTCCCCTGTCTTAGTTCCTTCATGCCATGCCAGAAGGATCAGAGGCAGCAGCTCTGGCAGATGCAAGAGCAGGCAGCCTCCTTAAAGCACTACTGACTGCTGTACCAAATAACCTCAGTGATGATTCCTAACCTGCTCAGTCTCTCCACAGCACACCCAAAAGATACGTTGCATTCATATTATGCAATAAGGAAGGGTAGAGGTTGGCTGATCAACCCCAACATTTGCAGTGATCCACTTCAAATGTGTATTGAGCCCTCAACCTGATCTAGTCTATAGTGGATATAAGCAAACAAAGAGATAAAGCAATCATTAAAGCAAAATAACCAACAATTAACTGTAGTTGAAAACCCATCTCCTGGTAGAGATGATTAATTGACAAGGGGGTCACACTCTGACCTCACAGGAAGCCTGGAGGATCTGAGTTACCCAGCTCTCCCCCTCACAAACAAACAACACAACATTAAGCTATGGTGAGTTTATATACCCTGTACATTACTTCAGACATCTATACACAC
>VZTH01004387.1:226900-249486 GCA_013397815.1 Aleadryas rufinucha | reverse complement strand
CTGATGTTCGGGTGCTGACTTCGGAGCTTTGGTTCTCCAGCCAAAAGGTCTAAAAATGACAGTAAAGTCCCAGGACAGGCAGCTCGATAGCGCATCTCCGTCCTCCTCTTATGAGGCTCAGGAGAGGCAGGGATGGCTTCCCTAATCCCACATTTGATGAGGAACATCCCCTTGTCAATAGCTTTACTAAAAAAGCATTTAGAAGGGCATAAAGCATCACTCAACATTACCGAATCTTCCCAGCAGTCAAAGCTGGCTGCCTAAGGTCTCTGTCTCCAAATGTCTGGGAAGCACAGGAGCAAATCACAGCATCAGACCTGAAAAGCACCTGGAACGGGAACCCGAGCTGGTGCGGTGATTGGTTCTTTCAAAGGCGAGGTGTGGTACCCTGACTTAGCCTGAAATGACTTAGTTTGAATGAATGATTTCCAGGGTCTGGAAGGAGTAGGGTTGTGGCTATAACTGTAGCCAAGTACAACCTTAGGGAGACATTTGGATTGCAAATGCCGTGACTGGAGATGCAAAACCATACTTAATTCTTCTTTAGCGGAGACCCTTCTTTCGTGTGTGTTTATTCATGTTCGTGTTTAATTTCTTTATATACATGCACTTTTTAAACGGCTTTAGGAAGAAAAAACACTAAGCCAATGCAGAAATGGATATATTTGATATTAAAGGCTCTGCCTATCTGTGCGGAACAAATCAATCACATTACCATTTCCCTAGGGCGAGCAGGCATACAGATAGAACCTATGCGGATGTAAGACTTGTAGTTTCTCTAGTCTCCCCCTTCCTTTCTCTTCTCAAAAATCTCTGCATTTCCACCAGCAGCCTTTACAGACAAAGGGTCTGTGACTTTTTTTCAGAGCTGAGTTACTGCCTAGTCCTCCCTCAGTCGGAGGACTTTTCTTGATAACATAAAACAAGGCGCTCTGTCATCTGACTCAGTGGCAATTTTAAAGCTCTGCAATGAATTGCAATGAATTCGCAGCTCATTAGCAATGAATTAAGTTGATGAAAGGTCACAAGGAACCAAGGACAATTTTTACAAAGCATCTCCAGGCAGTTTTTCCAGACCATCAGCTCTCTTTTGCTAACCCAGGAACACATCTCGCACTCTTTAGAAAGTCAACCGTCTGTTTCCCCATGAAAAAATCCCGAAGTACTGCCTAATGAAACACACAGAGAGTCCTTCTCATGCTATGGGAACACATTTCACGATTCTGCTCACATGTTTTTTAGTTGGGCATGCTTTGATGTAATAGCAGGGGAGAGAAATTTTGAAGGATTTACAGATTAATCAGCCAGAGTATGGATGTAGGTTAGGACTACGAGAACCGTGCTCCTCTGGGATATTATCTGCAGCTCAACTTACCGCAGATGAAATGAAACGTGCTTTGGGAATGCAAATGAATTAGGATGTCACAAAACGTAATTCAATTTGCAGCAGCGGGATTTTGAATTTGGTTAGTTACCTACAAGATCTTTATTTAACTGTAAACCTGGTATAATACTTACTGTGATTTCCCATTTGAAATTCATTTTAGTGCTAGTTTAAAAATCAGGCCTGATAACTTCTAATAGATTTTCAGGTCATGTCTCTATTATATGTATGTTTATCTCCATGCAATTGCACACTTATGGATGCTCTGTAACAGATCTGCACAACAGTGGGATCTATCACACACATAAAAACAAGGGTACGAGTTTCATTCATTTCACCACTGTGGAAGAGGTAAGTGGAACAAGACAGCTAATTAGTCATTCTCCATTTCAATCCTCGATAACCACAAAGAGAGCTTGTTTTTTTACTGCAGGCATTGTCTTACATCAAACAATTTGTAGATAAGAAAAACCAGTTCTCTTCCTGAAGGCACATAAGCAAGTATTTTGATAGAAAAGATGAAACAGCATTAGAAATTAACTGTAACACTTCTTCCCTTCCCTAGCCACTAGAGTATGTCCATTAGGACTCGTTGCTAATATACAACTATATTATCCAGACTGACTGCAAATTTTGCGCAGTCTGCTGTTTTGGTACTACAGAGCACAAGCCATTAATAGCTGACTGCCTCATTCAAATGAAACAAGACAATTATCAGCTGTAACTTACACAATTAATAATACTGCTGCCAGCATTTTCAGCAGAGATTTGATTCTTTTATAGCTCATTCGAAGTCTTTAGGGAACGTGTTATTAGTACATCTGTCCTGCTGTAAACATAATTATCATGCAAAATTCCATTTATCATGCTGATCAGGAAGCACTTTCTATCAGCCTTTCAGCCTGGGAACACAGATAAACAGGCAAGGGAATGTGACTGCCCCAGCTAACCGGGAGCGTGCTCACTGCCAGCACCGCTGCCCTTTCCAGCTGAGCCTGGGGCAATTTTTTGAACAAGCACGAGACTTGTGCTGACCTCTGACTTTGGGGTACATCGTGTTTGAACTTGGGGCACATTCTGCTGGACACTGCTTGTTTGTATTAGTTGTAATGCTCTATTCCATGCTCCTTGCTCTTCTCCAAGACCACATTTGTAGGTGGTTCAGGCTTATGGGGCTGCTGCAGAGGGAGCGGGCAGCACCTGGATTCACCACGTCACGAGCCTTAATCAGTAGCATAAACCAAGTCCGTGCCACAGACAACAGGCAACATCTACTTCCAACAGAGCATCACTTTTAATATACAAAACTGGGCTTGGGTCAGGTGTCAACAGACAGCAGTCAAAACAGATGTCAACAAACACTGTGCTGAATTTTGTCTAAAATGGGTATGAGGTTTTAAAAAGTGAGCATCATCAAGACTTATCAAGGTCTGATACCTTACATGCAGAACAGCCCACAACTGCAGGCTTGATGTGCAGAAAAACTCTTCACGGACAACTTAACCCTCAGAGACCTACTGACATCAAAGTAAGATTAAATGAAGTAAAGGTCAGCCCCTGCATAGCTCTCCTGCGAACTACAACTTCAAATTGGTTTAAAACAGCCTCATTTATACTAATAAGCTGATGCTGTGACCAAAAGGCACTGTGCTGCTTCAGCCATCTACCACCCCCTGCATCACACCAGCAGAAGGTCTCTCCTGCAGTCAGCCAGGTAAGGGGAGCACACAAATGATTAGTGATCAGCTTCTACTGGGTTTTGTGAGGGAGGAAAAGATCTGCTGTCCTCAATGGGATCAGCTCAAAACAATCCTCAAATCACAAGAACAGATAAACTGTTCCTGCATACCGGGAAGCTGCTCCCATAGTTGCTGGCTGTCCCCAGGCCTTCCCCCACTGCAGCTACGGGTACCTCCTTTAACTCAGCCAGCGAGCAGCATCCAGAACAGTCACAGGGAATAGGCTGGACTCCTTCAAGCTCAACAGAGAGAGATGCCAAACAGGCCTGTGACTAATATGGATCACATCCAGTCTTTGGAACTTAACAATTTTTCTCTATTGGTAGGAACATTCTTTTTTTCCCCCAGTGTTTAAAAATTGCCTGACAGGACGTAAGGGACCTGCAGATGCCCTGAGGTTGATGGAATCATGCTGCTGCAGCAAAGTGCAAAGGAGGAGGAGACCAGCTCCTGATGATATCAGAAAGCAAATGCTGTTTCAAAGAGAAAATATTTGACTGCTGATAAATATGTGATAAAGTTATGGGTGTTTTTTTTAAAATGTGGGAGAAATTCATAAATCTAACTCCAGAGAACTGCTATTGCAGGCTGACATTGGTACATGCAGAACAGCTGCATGACCACAGAAACTCCTAAGTTCACTATGTTAATACATTGAGCTATTATGGATTGTATTTTAGGCAACTTATTCCCAGATCATTCTGATGTTTCATTTAATTGTATTAAGACAGGGTGACTGTGAGAAATGAGTAGCACAGTGGTTACATCAATTACTCTCTTTAAATTCAAGAATCGTGCATATCCAGATTGCTTAATTTCTCCCATACATCTGCATTTGCATATCTTTCTTCTCTGAAGAGCTTTCAGAAGCTCAAGTTTTAATCAGAGGACTATTTCTGATCCTAATTTTCCAAGCTGCAGTAAAGCTGCTTCATGACCTAATCTGACAGCAAATGTACCATCATTATACAGTGGTTTCTAGCAAGTTGTACAATAACTAGTCATAATGTTTCTTATTTTTAATCACTGATACACCAGGTGCCTTGTGTCTAATTAGAGCTATCAATCTGCAGACATTGCTTTAACTCAGACCAGCAGATGACTTGTTGGCGCAAGTGCTGCTTGGTGTGAATAAAATACACTGCAGGACAGTGTCTGCGCATCAGCCCACCCCAGCGCACCAAAGCTGTAAGCCAAGGCAGTCCTGCCTCCCTGTACACCCAGCTCAGACTTTCTGCTTTTATTTTTGACACTGTTCTCAGCAAAATCAAAAAAATCTCCTATTTCATGGGGAACGGAGCATTTTGATTTGCCTGAAGCCAACATTTCACTCTGAATTTTCTTTTTCTTCTTATACACACACAAGCACACATATTCATCTGCATACATGATATAAAAGACACACACTCAGGAAAACAAAGGAATGTTTCCCACTGTCTGAACATGCTCCCTTTCTGAAGAATTCTGCTTCCTGAAAAAAGTTCACAGTTTCCTCTGGTTTGGCTTAACAGCTTTAAATGTTGTGCTTCCAGACAGACAGAAAATCTGGCTTACCCACAGCTTCCCCCCTCTGTTCCACATTTAACGGGTTGCTGTTGTGACCACAAGACGGCAACCGCTGCTAAAACTTTAATCTCCCCCAAAAGTCGTAATCTTTATATAGCAAATATAATGAGCTTTCTCAGTGACATACTTCAACAATGTTTAACAGGATTGCATAAGCAAAGTTATATTTAAATCCACTGAAAATGCAACCCAATTCTCCACAGTCTGCTCTGGTGATAATTAATGACAGATTTCATTAATATTCACTTATCCAGTTTTTTTTTCCTTGTAGGATTGTGCCCTGCTCACACAAGGACAGAGGAGAAGAATTGTCTTCTGTAAAAGAAGCTCTGTTATGCATCACAGATAACATACGAAGTGTGGCCATGCTGTTCTCTATCCTCTATTACCCCTCAATTTTATTCTCTAGAAATTGTTTCAGCAGCTAATTCCAGGCTGTAACCAGAGGAGGAGCAGGAGGTATTCTGTCACAGCTGTCAGGCAAGCCAGTGGAGGAGAGAAAAGGAAAAAAAAAAAATTCGAAGTATTTTGCAAAGTAGTCCAAACACCTGGAGGTGGCAAGGTTTCTCTCTTCTTGCCCACCTGGTCACAGTGTGATGCTATAACAAAGCATCACTAAACCAGCACATTTATCCTGAAAGACAAACAAAATCATATTTAAACTGAAAGAGGGCAGGTTTAGGTTAGATATTAGGCAGCCATTCTTCCCTCTGAGGGTGGTGAGGCACTGGAACAGGTTGACCAGAGAAGCTGTGGATGCCCCATATCTGGGAGTGCTCAAGGCCAGGCTGAATGGGACTTTGAGCAACCGAGGCGAGTGGAAGGTGTCCCTGACCATAGCAGGAGGGTTGAAACTGGATAATCTTGAAGGTCCCTTCTAACCCAAGCCATTCTATGATTCTAGGATCCTATATCACTGTCTATTTCCTGAGCTGTCCTACCTCTCCCACAAGGAGTTGCTTTGAATTTCATTCTCCCAGTTATTTGCCACAAGCATTTGGAACAAGAGTGATGAAACCAACCTGATGGTCATTTGAACAATCTGCCTAATTTCATATGCCTCCAAACAAGGTGTACACCCTAAAACCACAGATCTGCATGTCAAAGGAAGCACACACTCTTTGAAACAAGGAATATCAAATTATCTATCCTAGTCTTAAACAATTAACAGTCAAGAGACACTTTTTTATGTCAGTGAAATTGCAGTTTCCCAGGGCAACACAAGGATGACACCACAACAGCCTGCTTCTCTAGGGCAGGCTTCAGGAACGTTGCCCCCAGCTCTGCACCTAATGCAGATGTAGGAAAAATCACATGAAGCCATATCCCCCAACCACTCTCACAATCCACATCTCACCACAAAACAAGTCTTGAGCCCAAATCTCTGCAGGATTTTGAGATCCTCCCAGCAATGGGGGAGGACAGGGAAGTGAAGAGGAAAGTAGGAGGAAGAGGGAAACAGCTGCTTCCCCTTCCCAACCTGCTATTTCTTCTGAAAGCTTTGATCTCCCCTTTATACATAGAGTATAACAGGAGCTACTTTCTTTTCCTCTGTCCTGGAAAAAGATGGACAAAAAAGCCTTACTCTCCTTTACTCTTGCAAATCTTCTACCCTGTTGCTGCCGGTTTTGCTGGGGAGCTGAAGCAGCATCTTTTGCTGGGCTGCAGAATCCTCTGCAAAGACAACTGTCACTCCCAGCATTTATTTTTAATTCCCATTTGAAGCCCAGTGAACTACTCCAGAGCATAGCAAAATGCCTATTAAGCTTTTCACAGTAAATTTCAGAAATATTTATCTTGATCTCAAAGATGCTCACTCTTAACTTCTGACTCCATGGGCAAATGATTTGACAGACCACACACACATAAAAAATCAGAAACTGAAAGGAAATTCAGTAATACCAACCTCCCAAGCTATGGACTGGGAAGCTGGCCATGGAATTGCCTAATTTCATGAATATTCGGGAGGCAGTACGACTTTTATTTCAATTCACAGACTACAGCAACAACTGAAGAGAAATTCTTTAAAAAAAAGGCTCACAAGTACAAGGGACAGCTGTTTGTCCCATCCCAACATTTAGTGCTGGGAAAATTCTGCAGTGCCCACTGCTCAGTTTTCAAGGTACTTTTACCACTGTCAGTAGATGTGCTGTTGTCAAAGACTGTTAGGTAACCACACCCGGGCATTTCAATCAGACACCGCACAGCTGGATACATCCCCCAAAGCCAGGGCTGTGGGCAGCTGTCAGTCCCACAGTCCCACCACAACCCAAGTGAGCAGCTGCAGCTGGGACGAGTTTCAGCAAGAGCAGGCCATGCATGAGCTACTCGCAGGCACCGTTGTCAGTATGACCACAAAACAGGTAATTCTGAAAAAGCTCCAAACTGCATTTGAACATCTCAATCCAAAAGGAGATGAGACCCCATCTCATGACAGGTTAACAACCTGCTGGGGATTCAGCATGCCCCAGAGCAGCTGGCTGGTTTTGTTGAGACAGGCAATGGTGCCCCCAGGTCACATCCACAGAATAAAGCATTATTGAAACAGGAGGCAATTGCCTTGCTGAAAAGGAAAAGTAATAACAAAAAGAAATAAAATCAGAAGTCCCTCCTGACTGACTTCAGTATCACAAGCTCCTGGGAGAAGAGAATGAAAGGTGTCCACACAGCCAGACCCTAACCTCAAACACCACTGGATGGGTGGAGGATGCGAGAACAAAGTCAAGCAGCCAGAAGGATGCACAATTCCCCTTGCATTTCTCTACACTTCCTCCTATAAACTCAGGAACTACACTGCTGATCATCAGGGTGTGTTGGCTTGTTTTCCAGTTTCACATCTATCTTACCCTGGCTCCTGCTATGGGAGATGCTGGCGCAGAGGCGACTCCCCAGACAGCCCTTCCTGCTCCTGGGGAACACTTTGGTACTTGAGCTGCCCCAGCAGCTGCATCTTCCCATGACAGCAGCACCACGGCAGACACTAAAAGCAACACTTTGGTGGCCACAGTTGTTACCACTTCCATGGTGATATCCAGCATTTTCCAGAGAGCCTGATCTCCATGAAAAGGTATACAGAAGGACTCTGCATGTGCATATGCTTCATTCAGTATTCATTGCTGATTCTCTGAAAGCGGAAGGCATGAGAGACCTGTGACTGTTTAAACAACAAAAACAAAGCTAAAACATATTAAACATTCATGAATTTCTGTGAATCCTTAATGAATCTTATTTTCTGCCTTCTGTTGTGTAGCTCTTTAGGGATGTATCTTTTCAAATCTTCTTTTTGATCTTGAAAGCTAGAAACTTTGTCAAAAAGGCAGAATGCAAGGGGATTAGACTGAGCATCTCCACCTCTTCTCAACAGCCCAAGAACTTTAAAAAGCCTCTACCACAGACTGCAAGACTTTGGAGCTGGAAATACTGGAATAATTTCCTCTGCCACAAAGATGGAGACGAGACACAGCACACTTTATCAGATCATGTGACTCAGAAATGTTGCTAATGCTTCCAATTGTCATGAAAAAACATATTAAAATCTTAAAAACAGCTACTAAAAATCTTAAAAACTGCTAAGCCACGGCTCACAGTACTTTTTGTTTGCTCCTCCATTTCCGCTAGCCAGGAGTGTGATATGCTTGCATATGCTACCTTCCAAACATGACTGCTGACTTCTGTTGAAGTTATGTGCATATGCAGAAAGAAAAGAAAGTCTGAGCCCCTGAAAATGCATAAAATCGATCTGGCTCTCCTACACCATTCAATCAGTAAAGCTGTGTACGTCTGAAAGCTGAAAAACCTAATTGTGGAGTAATACAGGAGCAGAGGCAGACCTCTGTCCTGGCTTAAACCAGCAGCTATTTGAGTTTAAGGTGATACTTAGGGTTGTGAAATAAAATCTTGGAATTGTGAACATACTTGCTTCAGTGAGCCTCTGCTTTGGGGCCAGTAATCCCTTTAATTGCCCCAAATCACCTAGAGGCACCTCCAGGCAGAAAAATCTTTGTTCTATAAGCAGCATTATGCAGACAACAAAACCCTTAAATGTAAAACCAGCTGGGGAAAAGTTTGACAGCAGCTCATCATGTCTCCTTAGAAGATTAAGTATATTAAAAAGAACATAAAGCATGAAGTGCCTTGAAAAAAATCTCATTTTGACCCCACATTGGACAAAAATGATTTTTTGTCACAGACTTCAGTGATTCAGTGTCCAGTATTCTTGCAGGCTACATTCAGCTTTCAGCATTACAAGAACTAATTGCACACATTCATTTACAAGAACATCTCAAACTTTCCCTCTAAGATTTTAAAATACACCAGCCTAGTAGTGCAAAGAAGTCATTCATACCAATAAATGGATCCAATCCTGTAAAAACTCACACACTTCAGTACTCTTAATGAAGGTACTAACTGCATGACTAATGATGCACTTCTGCAGAAACCTCAGCTGATGGGGCTCATGCTGAAATGAAACTACAAAACTACTCATTTTGACTATTTTATGCAATGTCTTTATGAGCCAAAGGCAACAAGTTACCTGGAAAAGTAAGACTGAACATATCTGCAGGTGTTTGCAGGATCAGGCTCTATTTTCATACAGCCTTTTATCAATGATAAAAGCTAATTTAAAAAATACTTCTTTCCAACTAATTGTCTCTTTCAAGAGATGGCACTAAATATAATGCAAGAAAGATTTACTTTATAGCAGCCTTGAGGGTGTGTTAAAACACAAAAATCTACTTTCAAAAAGGATTAAGACATATTTAGATGGCACAGACACGAAATGCACACCAAACAACTCCAGTACAGATACTAATCATGTGAAATGGATAACCTCATAATATCACACATTTTAAATCATCTGACTTGTGTGTCTGTCTGCATATTCAGCATCACAGCCCCAAGCTGAAAAAACACAGACAGAGAAGAAAGAGATTCTTGTTTCCTGGTAAAGCTTCTTGCATTAAAGAACTGAAAGCAGGGCAAAAGGCCCATTCAAAAATGTGTCACAAAACACTTCACCACAGACCTAGGAGCTTTGTTGTGAGAGGAGAAAGGAAAAAAAAAAAGGATTTTGAACAACAATATTGACTAATGGGATTATGTATATACAACAGTTTCCCATTCACAACACCCTCCAAGGGAACTGAACACAAGCTCAATTTTACCTGAGCCAGTAACAGTTACATCATTTTATGACAGATATTAAGCCAACAGGGTACAGACCACAAAGCTGCTAACAAAAATACTTAATCTTCCACGGAGGATATCAGACAGGCAATTAAAGAAACAATAATCCTCCCCTCAACAATACATTTTATCATCTCTAAATGTACATCTGTAAATCTCTCTCTCTTTGCTTTAAATAGGAGCTCATGAAACATACACTTTTGTAGCGTATTTTTGGTAACTTAAAGCTTTCAGATTACATATAATGTAATATCTGGCTGAGTAATACACAGAAAATCGTATCCTGATGCCAGTATAACAACACATGAAGACAAACTGTTTAACATCCTTTTGAACTCACTTGCATAAAAAAATCTTTTCTGTATTCACATTAGACAGAAGGGGTATAGAGAAAGAGGCCCTAGGACTGAGAATTCCTTCCCTTCTTTTCAAAATATGAACTACTTTTTCACCTAACCACAACAAGCATACATGCTTTGAAGGTTTTTAAGAAAAAGAAAGAAAAAAAAAATGGAAAACAAATTTGGGAGCAGAAGTGCTGCAGTTCTGGACAGGAAAAACTGTTTTAGCAACCAGAAAAACTTACTCCTGCACCTCATAAAGAATAAATACAACTATGAATTCAGAATAAACATCCTTGATTGTACTAATAAGAACAAATATAATGTAGACACACAGCTATTGTTTGAAGAAAAGCACATCCAAAGCTTTCACAGTGACAGCTCCAGCCCCCTGCCACGCTCCAACAGGCGCTGCGCAGCCTTGCAGACTGCCAGGACAGTGTCAGCAAGGAAAGGGATGGTCAAGTAACGTGACTGCCACCACCATGTGCCTGTGATGAACATTTCCAGGGCAAGAAGGTGTCAGGAGGCTACAGCAGTGGGGAGGGGAGCATGGGGTTTGCAGCCAATGCTGAGGTCCCCTCACAGGCACTGTTGTGGGGCAGTGAGTAGCGCTACCAGCAGTGGTAGTTGGGATACTCTATCCTGACTCCAGGAAACCATTTCCACAAAGCCAGCTAGTAAAATGAGGGATGCAAGTGCTAACAGACCAGCATTCAGCTACCTGCGACAGAGCAACAATGAGAACTGTGATTTCCTCTCCTGGTAGGATCTGCTAACTGCTATTTGGAAAACAGCAGACTCATATGCCTTTATTTTTCGTTTTGAAGCAGCAGGACCTTAAGAATCTGTCCAGATATGGAATCAAAACCACACTTCTGTTGCTGTCTGTTTGGCTCTCTGAGAACCTGCAGCATTTTCCCTCCTCCCCTCAAGTCTCTGCAAAGGAAGAAGGTTGAACAAAGTGCCACTATATGACAGCCATGGCCACCACAGCAGCAGGAAAAAAACCAAATTATGCAAAACTTGTACTGTTTTCTTCTGTCACCCTTTGCCTCCTCAGACCTGAACAATAATGAGCTTGTCTAACATGGAGGAAAGAGTGGAATGGCTTTGTGCTTGGATGGGTCAGAACAGATAAATGCAGAGAAGTGCTTGCCAAACACCACCTGTGTCTGGCTGGGATAAGGAGGAAACACAAAGGTTTCCTCATCTGCAGCTTCTCATAAGGGCGAGAAGCTGCAGACAGCAGCACCAAGGGAAGACCACAACCCTTCCTCTCTGTGCAAAACCTCAGTGTGGTTCCCCCTGCCAAATCTCTGGAGGGATCCAACATGAAGGCTCATTTGGTAGCTACTTACATAGAAGTCACAGGCAAAATTTTGCCTTATTGCTTCCACTGAAAATGAAATCAGCTATACTTTGTATAAAAGTGGGACTTTTTACTTTCTTTTGATTAAACAAATGAGCCTTCCTCACCAGACCACACAAAGAGAAACCACTACTTCCTCAGTCACTGCATGTTCGTGTCTAAAAACAGCCCAGGACAAGGGTAAAACCATGCTGGGTATGACATCAGACCCTTACATTGATCAAGCTCACAAACTGCCATCAACATGTGACACCACAATTTTGAAATTTTGGTTTTCCTGTTTCGCCTTTTCCACTAAACAGACAGGAAAGATGTCTGTTAATGTGAACAACTGAATAAAAAAAATGTAGTGTCTCTTTTTGCAAATCTACCACATTACAAAATGAAAATCTAGAAAGCCCACCACTGACCAGTAAGAAGAAAACAGATCCCTCCCCCATTCACTGGGGACGTGAAGTCAAGTTTCACTACCATTACCCCTCATCTTGGGAAAGTGAATGTGGGGGTCAAGAGCCTCTCAAAAGATAGTTTCTTCTAACATATGAAAATGACACAAAAAAACCCCAAAACAAACAAACAAAAAACCAGACAAGACCGTGTTGAAATATTCCTGGGTCATACAAAACAAAGAACTGCAACAACTGCAAGCTAAGTGCCAGTTACATGAAAGACCGTGCCACCCTCGACTGTTGCTATCACATTCATTCATCCAGTTAGATATTCAAGATATGCAATCGCTCGACAGGTTGGAAATATTACCTCTGCACTTAAAATAGAAATGACAGGCCTAATCCTGTTCTCATTTGTACCTGAGCAACCCTGCAATTAATCTAAAGGTTGTTCATTTTCAGATGCCTTGATCTTTGCAAACAGGCAGTGGCTTACAAGGGCTTTTTCACTCCAGCCTCTTCGCTCTCAGCCCATCCTACCCAAGGGAGTGAATTCCAATTACAGCCCACACTCTTCTGCAGTGCCCTATTGCACTAAACAGGTCATGGGCTTGGGGCTTAGCTCCTAAGAAATATGGAGGAGTAACAGCATTTTGTACAGCGCCGAGCACAGCATTGGTACCGCACTGTAAAAAAAATCCTCGCTCCTGCTGCAACGCTACATCTTCCAGGAGAAGGAAGCCTGCAAGCTCACAAACACACTGCAAGAAAATACACATTTCCATTCACATCTTCCATTCAACCTTCCCCGTGAGCGTGAGGACAGCAACAGAAAATACTGCCTTCAAAGTGCTTATTTAAGGCAAATTCATACAATTTGTGGTTTTTATTTTCAAATGCGTCTGCTCAAAGTTGCTCCCTGTTACACCCTAGCACTATCTTTGACTTGAACAGACTTACATCAATAAGGGAACTAATGAACAAACGAGAAACGAATATTTATAATAATCTCTTTAAAACAAACAGAAGCAAAAAGCCTCAGACAATGAAGTCTGTTCCTTAAAACAAACGTGCGCAGACACTTGCTACTTGCGGGGCTACTCTCGAGTTCTGCAGTACCTGGAGTGCCTTCTAAAATAGAAGAATATTTTATCTTGAGGCGAGTCACGCACATGGAAAAATACGGATATTCCAAATAAATCTCAAAGGTCACAGTGGAGGTACTTGACAGTGGCACTTTGTGTTCTGCTGTAAATAATTCTGCCTTTTAAAGCAACCACCTCTGAGCTGCCACTTCTTCTGGATTAGCTTATGTTAAAAGATGGGATTCTACAAAGCAGTGAACACCACCAAATAAAAATCAAACCAAGTTTTGCTTTAGGAAAACAGCCTCATAAAATTAAGGAGATTCCTAAGATAGGCAATGGGCTGAAGACAGAGGGTTACATGAATTACATTTTTTAAAATACAAACACAACCCTTTGTGCTTTAAAGACCACACTTCCAAGGCTATTAATAGCAGACAGATTTCCACACCTTTTTACATAACCTGATGCAGCACCTGCACGACAAACCTACCTAAGCAATAAAACTGTACTTTGCACTGTAGCATCTGAAAGCTATTTTGCCTCTCTTCCTATTATCCAAAAAACATTTCCATGTTTTGCAGTCAGAAACAGTATCATTCACTTAACTAAATTCAGGGAACTACGGGGTGTGCTTGTAACTGCCAAACCTCCTCAACTGTGCCCACGTCCCAGGTATCAAGATGGGTGTCTTCATTTTCATGTAGCTGTCACCTAACAAGGACTTCACTCCCTGTTGTGCACATCCACCACACCCCATGTACACATGGGCAATACTTCTGTCACCCTGCATTTCTCTGGGTGTAGCTGACCGCAAGCTTGACTGATAAAGGAGGAAATTCATCTCCTTTTCTGCTGGATCTGTAGGTACTAACACGAGTGCAGAAAGCAACAGGAAAATAAAAGTTTGTCTGTGACTGACAAAACACAAGGAATAAAGCTGGTGAGTTAAAAAACGAGAAAGATATTTTCAAGACACATTTCAGACCACAGCTGACATTTAGTTTCTGCTTTATGCTACACCCTTCACACAGGCTGAGTACAGTGGGGTGGGAAGTGCAGGTTCCTAGCACATCATTGTGAACAGGGAGCAATGAGAGCTTTGTGAGCTGCGGGTATGGGCTGCATTTGTGCTTACACAAATGTATGTACGTGATCTAAGCAGGCCTGAAGGCAAAGGGCCTTATGTGACATTCACCTCCTGGCTTCCCCTTTCTCCATCCCTACATGGACTGGGGGTACTGGATTAAACCAGACAACCCTCCAGCTGACACAGTGGTCCTCCCTGAGTGCCAAAGGCATCCTGTCTCCCTGGGGCAGTGAGGCTCTGCTCTCCCCTCCTCCAGCAGACCTCAGCAGACCTCTTTCTGAAGAAAGCTGTGCTGTTTGCACCCTTCAAAGGGCACACCACCAGGCTGGGGATGGAATCCACTTCCTCTGCTAGCAGCTGCAGTGGGCAACAGACTGCTGCAGTGCTGTGAGCTATCTCTGTAAAAAGCAATGGTAATAATATCTGATCTTTCAATCGTGATGAAACTAAATCCATGCCACCATGCCAGCATGTACACCTCCTGTCAAAAAGGGAGACAGCTCAGCTCAGGGTCTCCTGCCTTCTCCTCTCCCCTTTTTGGCATATGAACCTCTGTGTCATCCAGCCTTGTTGGAGGGCTGGGATGTCTCCCTGCACTTCCACCCGTGGCAGACTCACCTGAAACAAGGATGCTGGAAATGCTGGAGCCTCCCACACTTGTCCATTCACTTTCCTTGCTGGGAGTTCCTAACCCTGTTAGCCACCTGTAGTGGCTCTTTCTTCATCCTGAAATGGGAGAGGAAACGATGCCCCATAGAGGAGAGAGGATAGAGAGAAACCTGTCACCAGCCTTCCCACACTGCAGAAGACACAAGCAACCAGGACAGCAACAGTGCTTGTGGCTGGTACCCACTGAGGCTGCACTGGCACCACCACCACCTCCCAGTATCACTTCTTTGTCCCTTGTGTACACAAAAAAAATCTGTACACAAAAAAAACCTGCAGGTATGACCTGCACAGTCACAGGTGAAGCCACACACAGCAGACAGTACACGGATGGCTGAAAAAAAACCAGCTTAGTGCAAGCAGGCTGCAAACCCAGTGGCACTGATGAATTTTTGGTGCTCAGCATCCTACCCAAAGACCAGAGAAAGGGAAAAGCAAGCTCAAGAGCTTCATCCCTGTTTGTTTTATACAGCTCAGTTCCAGCTACATGGTGCAGAAAGAAGTCATCATAATGTCACCTTACAGATTTTTCCTGTTACACAATAAACAGATATTTTTTCTTTGCAGGGAAATTTATGCTTCTTTTGAATGCCTTTACCTATAAACTGATGTGTCTATGTCTGATTTGCCTTGACAGCATGTAGATTTGAAAACCTAATCATATTTACTTTGGTAATATGATTATTTCTAGGAGCACCAAAATGCAATCCATTGTTGACTGAAAAATTATTATAAACTTCTCTAGCTTTGTATTTTTTAATCCCACCAATACTATAGAGTCAAATCCCTGGTATTGCAGAGATTTACTTACTAGCAAAACATCGTACACCGGTGCTTGATTTAACTGAGCAATTTTATACACAGGCAAACAAACAGCCCAGGGTTTTCAGGATCCCTTGTCAGGGAGGACATACCTTCCTCTGTCCTCCAAGACAATGAGTGGAAAACACATCTCACTTGTGGTGAGTGAATCTTTCCCCAAACCTCAATTTCACAAAATTGCTAGCCTGATCTATAACAACACAGGGGGAAACTTAACTGCTTGCTAAGAACATGCAATTGTGGTTTATATTCATAGATGAGGTGAAAGGTTATTTTTTTTAAAAAAATACTTCTTCTAGAAAAGAAGTGAAGCCTTTATTCCACTTCTCATTCATTTCTTGATTTTCCACAACAGAAAACCTTCCTTAGGCAAACACCCTGAAACATTGCTTCTAAAACCAGTGCTGGCTTTGAAATACATCATGAGAACAGAAAATACATTTAGCACTAATGACAGGAAAGCAGTTGCTACGAACATAACACAGTAGCCTTTGTAAAGGAACCTCACAGTTCCTTAAATATGTATCCTCTTAAACCTGCATACTGCACACTGAAAAGCAAATCCCCAGAGTCCTAGAAGTCTCCGACTGGCACATCACGTTTTCTCCAACTACCATTAAATTTTCTTCTCCTAAATGCTCTAACAGGCTCTCTACCCTACCCTTGCAGAAAAAAAAAACAACCCAAAAAACTTCTGAAAGCCCTTCTTATGAAAACAAATACCATTCCTTAAATTTCTCAGCATGTTATTTGCAAACGACAGGCCAGCAAGCAGATACTCTCCATATGCCAAATTATGTCATTTCCATTTTCTAGAAGGAATACTTCTCACAGCAAACTGGCAAGGGTTTTTTCAGCTGGGTTGTGAAAAAGAGCCAGCTCTGTGTCTTGCTGCACCTGCTGCGTTGCTAAGCCTGGTATCTGGTGGCAGCCCCACAGCCATCCATAGCAATTCTGGGTCCAGGAAAGAGTTTGTCATAAAGGCTGAGCACACCCTCACAGGTACTGGCAAATGTTCAGGGGTGAATTCTGTGGATATTTGCATATAGATTTCTGTAGACACCAGCTTGTCCCATTTGCAAATAGAATCTGCTTTCCCACGCTTCTCAAGGGACAAGCTGGTGCCTTACAGAAGTTTCAGTGTGCCCAAGTCCCAACATATATAACCAAACTTCTGCATTTTTAGGTTAAATTATAAAGAGCAGCCTTTTCATTCTCGTAGTGGAGAACTTGCGCTACAAGAGTAGTGCAGGTGAAATCAGAGGGGGAAAAAAAATTAAAGAAAATAAATCAAGATTTGGTTCTGCTTCTCATCTTTACCTTCCATCAATACTCGCTGCACTATTGAGTCTCCAGACAGCCCACCTGATATTTATTTTTTGAAACAAGGAAATCATGGAATTACTAGAGGATTGGGTTTTTTTTCCTTTCAGAGAGCACACTTAGCAATCTTATATTTGTGTTTTAGGTGTTTTGAACTGTTCCAAGCTAAGCGATATCTTCCGCCAGAAGAGTTCTCAAAGTCATAATAATTGCAGACTAAAGCATACTTCATATCCAAAAGCTATCATCAAACTATGATCTGTCATTATCCTATTTATCTACCATGGAACTATGTTTTTGTGATGGTCTGGAGGGCTGGTGACTCACATGATTGCTACCAATCTTCATCATTTCAAGGTGCTTTCAACAGTATTATGGTGCAGAGGAAAGCTGTTTGGCAGGCTTCTAAAGGAAAGATCCAGTCTGGCTGCCTGCACAGGAGCTTTGCCGGTAAAGAAAAGGGTGAAAAGAAAGATCAACTAGTGGAAATGCACCCACCACATTACTAAACCTGCTGAAATTTGCTCCTTCTGCCCTCCCAACAGCTAATGAGGGGTCACTGCACGCCAGTCACGCACCTGTGTGGTATAACCACAGCACTTCCCGTGGCACGGCTCGACCTAGAAAGCTTTGAATTGGCAGCCAGTGAAGGCAGCCAACCCAAACATGACTCTTCATGTGCTACCAGCTCAGGTTTCCTCACAGGGGTTAATGTGCACCTATCCAGGTACACCCCTCTCACCTGTCCAGCTCCAAGGCTGCCTCACTCTGAAACCTGCAGAGTCCTGAGGCCTCTCAGCATCTGTCCCTCTGTGAAGCTCTCTAATTAATTCCCTAGTACTCATGAACACTGTGTTCTGTCCCACTGTTCTACTCTTCAGAACTGACAGCAAAGGGTTTTTTTCCTTGTCTGATGAATATTAACCTTTTTTTATCTGACAGAGATGCTTGCTAAATAGTATAGGAGCCTAAAATATGCCAGAGCAAATTTCTGTGGGATTTGTTTTTAAAAGCTTGTGTAGTAAGGGAACAGGGCTGCTGCATCCATGGTGTCCATCCATCTGTGTGTCATCATACTCCAATGACTTCTCAACCACTGGTCAACTTCAACTAACACCTGGTAGATGACCCCATTTCCACCAGTTTAAAAGGAAGCAAAAAAAGGGAAGCACACACCTCTGCACCTGAACAAGGGAAAAGGCTGGCAGAGACCAATGGTGGTGAAAGCCAGTCCGTGTGATGTGGGGCTGGGCCATGCTCAGCACGTGCACAGCTCAGAAAACCCAGCAGCCTGACTGCCCCTGCACAGCCCTTGGTGAGCATGAGGAGCCAGCCTCTGTGTGCTCGTGCTGAAGGACATGGGTGCACCCAGCGTTCCTTACAGGACTCATGGAGGAGCTTGTACACTGTGTGCTACACTGAAGCAGCCCTTATCACCTGAGTCTTAACCCTGGTGTTGAACATTCCCCCTTCAGGGTGGCACAGGATGGCGCTTTAGCCTCCTGAAGTGACAGCTGAGGTCAACAAGCATCTCCTTCTTTAGAGGCAGCAGCTAACAGTGGTATATAAAGTCACACACCTATGAAAAGACTTAGTTTAGCATGTGCACTTCCCATTGACTCCTCAGACCATTAAATCGCTGTTTTCATGCTACGCTTGTATACATCATTCTGAAATTCAGGCTGCCTGAAGGGCTTTAGGTTCAGTGAATAGCAGAGTGTCCATCACACACAAAAGGACTGATGTGCTTCCAGCAGCTCACAACCCAACTCCTGATGCTCGGATGACCCCACAGGGTGGAGGGTGCCCCCAGCTCTTTGTTCTGCTCCCCTTTCAGGACTCTGCCTGTAAGACACTTGCTTCTAAGAGACTCTTATTTTGTCTCTCAAGTGTTCAGTTTGGAGGCATCTTCTGTTGTGGGCTCAAACTGCACTGCCTGCCTGCCCAAGGCCATGGAGAACTGGATTTTGACCTCTCAGCCCTCTAATGCAAATACTAAACAGCGGGATTCAGCTCCTCAGCAACATCCTGGAGGCTTCCTCTAGCACTAACAACCCATGGAACTTCACAAGCCCTACAAAAGTCTGGCAAGTCAACCATTCCAGCATCTCCCTTCATTGTATCTCTCCAGAAGATAAATACTGAGGCCAAATGCAGCTCTTTCCTTTCTAATAGGTAGAAATAAATTGAATTTTCACAAGCTTTACTTGTAAATTAATTTTAGAATTACTCAGGAAATTAGATTTATTGTAAGTCAGTAAATTCTGAAGTAAAATCTGTTTGGACCATGATAACCTCAGCGTCCTTCTGAGTGGACCTCTCCCCAGTGATTACTCAGCAGATATTCTCTCCTTGCTTCCCAGCACCTGCTGCTCCCAGAAGGAATCCTCCTGCCCATCTGCCTTCAAACCTGACACGGCAACACAGACAAATGCAACTGTAAGCAATGTTTAAACTCCAAATCCAACCACCAATTTGTTTTCTTAGCAAAACAAGAAAAAAACCCCAAACCAAACAGCACAAAAAAAAAAAGCATGAGCTTTTTTCTAACCACCCGGCCCACTGGAAAAGGAAACTTCACGTATGGAAATAGCAACACTTTTCCCAAAGAAAACTGCAACAACAAGAATTCTAGGCATACACAAAAAGAGGTACCTGGACCATCACCTAATCTGCAGGATGTGAAATTATTTTAAACCAGTGTTGCCGAAACCTTGTTTCACAGAGCTCCTTGCTAATTTAAGATTATGCTATTAAAATGAATTATAATTTGACATGAAAGAAACCTCGGCCCTAGTTTCTAGTAAACTCATGTCCTCATCCACATATTCACCACAAATTGAAACAAACTCCTTCTGCACTAGACAGGAGCCTTTGGCACCAACCAGCCAACTTCTGAACAATCCTAATTTCTGCCATTTACACATAATTACATACTAGCCTCCAAGCAGCTAGAAGCTCCACGTTCCTTTTTTTGTATCATTTGTTTCTTGTGAATACACATAGAGCACAAACCCAAACCACATTAATGATAACCTTGTTAAATATAAACTAGCATGCAATTATACAAACTGCTAACACAAACAAAAAAGCCAGGGAACTCTGACTATATGTTCACAGTGGCTTCTGAAAACTAAATAAAAATAACAATATAAAGCAACCTGTTTTGCCTGATACTGTAACAGAAAAAGGTTTCACGCTATAACTTACATGTCTCTGCACAGAGGACTAGTCTGTCAAACAACTCCTCAAACTCAGTTTCAAGCTCACTCACTGCAAGGAGAGCAAAAGGGTGGGAGGAAAGGCAGCCGGTGCATACGTGAACTACCAGAAAAATCTGATTTTCCTCCCTGCATCATCCTTCAGGTGAGCTAATGCCTGTCCCTGGGCAGGTGCTGTGACTTTCACCCTGTCGCCCTGAGAAGGGCTGGCTGTGTGCTGGGGATTTGGCTCCTTCCTGTCCATTAAGAGAGCAGCAGAAGGGCTGCTCGAACCCTCTGTTCTTGGGCTTGTGCCAGCCCGGTGCATGCCTGTGATTTATCTTCTGTGCAGCCAAGAGTGAACCCAGCAATCAGAGCTTCTACCACACCTTTTCATTAAGAACATGAGGCGCTAACGTTCTGTGCAACCTCCGTGGTCTGCAGCTGCCCATTCCTGATGTTTAAAAATATATCCCTTTTCCAGAACAGAAACAGATCTATTGAAGGCAGGCCAAAGTCTGCCCCGGACTGCACACGTACAGCATCGCGACAGCCAGCAAAGGCGGGGACATTACCCAGAGCTCTCCCGCACCCGTGTCAGCCTTAAGCAAGCGCCACAATGGAGAGCCTCATACTTGTCAGTGGAGTAATGCAAGGTCTCCACCACAGCTGAATCTAGCTCTCAAGGAAACAAAACAGCACGAGAAAACCGGCACTTTCCTTGCAGCCCGCATCACAAGGGAATATACAGCACAAACGACGGCCGCTATAGGACTGGAGGAGCATCCTGGCAAGGTTTCCTTAGGTGACTTCCCTTGCCATGGACTTCCATGGTTCCATGGCTATCCATTCAGTTTGTTTGCCCGCTAGTTGCACAAGTCAACTTGCAAGACTCTGGATTTCTAGCTTGTAAACAAGAACAGCAATTACCTTTCCCTCTTAAATTCCAATCTGTTCTCATGTAATTAAAAAAAAAAAAACCAAAAGAACAAACATGGGTTGTTGAAGGAAACGTTCAGAAAGTGGCAAACAGGAGCAAAGGAAAAAAATGACTGGAAGAAGGGCTAAGTGAAGTGATACCAGTGAGATCTAAGCATCCTTCCCAGAACAGAGCACAGGATCAAAGCGTGCAAGAAAGGAAAACCAAGGATGATCCTTGGGAATCCAGAAATATAACATTGAAATCTTACATCAATAATAAACTCACTAAGCAGAAGGTCAAAGAGAATCCAGTTTCTTAAATGTTAAGTTCAAGAGTAAAAAAGCAATTCCCAAATCATGGTCTGCGGGTCACTTCTCCCCCACAGGACTGTGGGCAGAATCACATCACAGACTAAAATGCATGAGTGTGTGCGTGTGTGACATAGCTGTGCAGTTGATCCACAGAGCAATTAGAGGGCTGCCACTGCAGAAAATGTTTTGAGAGACACATGACTGGGAGAAGGGTGGTAACCCACCAGCAGGCAATTTACTTGGGAAGGTGGGGCTCCCTACCACAGCACCTGAAAAGGGGCTCAAAAAAGCCACCAGTACAACCCAGATGGAAGGGAAAAGAAAACAACCAACAGTGGGACATGCAGCTAAGATAACTTTCTCCTGGAATACCTCCAATTCCTCCAAGCTGATTGGTTTTGAAAGGGACTTCTCTACAGCGATCTATGCTCAATTACCCTTATAAACCCTTGCAATAACATGTGACTCAAAGTCTACCTATTTGTCCAAGGGAGAAACAAGGAGGGAGTGTGGCAAATGGGGAATGTGGGAGTGGCTGCCGATGTGGGCTTGGGGAGCACAGTCATTTCCTCCAGCTTCTTCCCTGCTTCTTCCCCTCCTCCGTCTTTGATATCTGAGTATGTTGTTGAGGAAGTGAAGGAAGGTGATTTTGTATCCACAGGCACTCACATGTTTTTACATGATTGCACCTTCTTAGCCAGAAGTCTCAGCTTGAGAGCTGAAGCAGGTGAGGTTGTTCCTTTGGGAATTAAAAGGCAAAAGAGTACCCGGCGGCAAGAAACGACCCAGGGGAACACAAAGTGCTTGTAGATAAAGAGCTTATTTAGGGTGGTAGCGAGACGCTGCTTAAACCATGCGCTCGCACCGTAATCCGTGGATTTCGATGCAAAGATTTCCTTCCCCCTTGTGGGCTACAGACCTGGCTACAGCGCACTTGACTCAGGGCTGGATCCCAGCTTGCTGTCTATAGGAGAGGCAGCAGGGCGGGATGAATCCACCACCAGTCGGGAGAGGAGGGTGACAACCTCTCCGCACCTGGGCTGGGCTGCGGCGGGGCACGGCGGCTGTGCAGCCGCACGCCCGCAACTGCTGAGCAGGAGAGAAACTTTCATCCACTCGCGCCCAGGCGGGAACGACCGACCGACCGGCTGCTGCCGCCCGGGAGGCTCGGGCACCTCCGCTTGACCTG
>VZTH01004387.1:16718-226611 GCA_013397815.1 Aleadryas rufinucha | reverse complement strand
CGGTCCCTCCGGGGTGCATGGGGGTGTCGGGGGGTGTGCTCCGCCCGGCCGCGCCGCGCTGCCCCGGGCCCCCGCCGCCCGCCCGCTCCGTATTTATAGGTGCAGCAGCCGCGCCGCCGAGCGCCCTGTGCAATAACACGGCAATCACGTGTGGGAAACGGGGCGCTGGAGGAAAACAAAAGCCCGGCCAGCAGCCCAGAGGAGGAGGAGGGAGAAGGGTGGGTCTCGGCGAGCTCCCTCCTTTCAACCTCTCTCTTTTTTTTTTTTCTTCCCTTTCACCCCCCTCCCTCCTCCCCCTCCTCCTCCTCCTCTTTTTCCCTTCCTGGATGCGTGGGGGCGGGCGGGAGCCGGGGAAGGTGGAGTCTGTGCCCATGGTACGCGGCACATGGCCCTCGGAGCCCGGCGCAGACCGCACCGGACCCGGAGCTGCGGCTCGGCCCGGCCCGCCTGCGGCACCGGGAGCAGCACTGGCAGCGGCACCGGGATGCAGCCGTGCCGTGCCAAGCGGCCCTGGCGCTGCCCGCTGGTTTTCCCGTGTGGGGGCTGGTGCCCGGGGCAGGCGCTGGCGGTGCCCGATGAGCAGGGTGGAGAGTCGTGGACGGGGGGCAGCCCCCGGGGATGCGCTTGGATGCCGACGCTGCGTTCCGCGGTGCGGCAAGCCTGGGCTCCCGGCCCCTGCTGCCCCTGCTGCAGTCTGAGGCGTGCGAGTGCCTCTGTGTGTATAAGTAACATCTCACGGGTCCCCTAAACCATTAAAGCAACCTCTTCTCCCGCCTTTCCCTCAACTCCCTCCCCAACCCTTCCCTCTCCCCTGCACCAGCGAAAGCACTTTTGCCCTTTGCCATACAGCCCAAACCCCAGGTGTCTGTATTCGTGTAGCCCCCCAAGTGATAGCTGTTGAGCGGCTGACTGCACGTCTGCACGCTGCCTCATTCTGCAGCTGTGGCTTGGGAAGGCGGGCGGCCAGTCCCACCTCAGCATAAAGTTCCTACATTTCTTCATTGCTTTACTGTGATCAACTCAACCGTGCTATAAGTGTGCTTGTCCTGTGATGATAATTTCATCAAGGGCTTATGTAAGGGTTGGATAACAGATACATACAACAGCGGAACATATGGTTGTCGCAAGATAGCAACACGCGCTTTCTTCATAAAGCACTACAATAGCTTGTATTACATTCCAGTTATAGCTGGTGGATGATTCACAAGCCATCCCAAACTGTCACAAAATATTGTAATGTCCCCCACAATTTTATCAAAACCTTGCTAATTTGATGTTAAAAAAAAGACTGATCAGAAAGGAGAACCTAATCCCGCTGTCGGGGAAAGCTGTGGACCCAGGTATGTGTTCCTCTCAAAAATTATATTTTGAACATTCAAAGATTTTAGAATCAAGCTCCGTGACTTGGGTTTGTTTCTGAGCCTTCAGCCTCTACTAACACTGAGTACCACAACCCCCAAATTTAGGCACCAAGTCTCTGGGGTGTGCTACTTTTCTGGTAAGGACACTGCATGGGCAGCATCCTGAGCAGGAAGCAGTGAGGAAGGGAAGGGGAAATGATGGATGAAAGAAATGTGTCCAGATCACAGCTTCTTAGAGAGGTAGGTGAGTGCTATTTAGAGATGGACATTCTCCTTTCAGTCTACTCGCTTGAGGTGTACACTGATTTGTCTTTCTTATCAGAGGGTGTTTCTATGCCTGTCCCTGTGGCATGTCAAGGATGGATCATTTGGATGGAAAGTGAGTAGTCCAGAATGCTAAACTCTCCTCCCCAGAGAAAAGCCTAACTGACATGTCCCATCTGTTGGAAGGATGCTCTGTACCCCTGTGGTTGCAAAGTGGTTCCTTCAAACTTCTGTTTTGGTGAGGAAGGCTGAGGAATTTCAGGCCTGCCACCTTCCTTTGATGGCAATGCCTTTTTCTGACTGAAAACATTGTCCCTGGAATACCAGTGAGATGTTGGGGCACTGATGCACTTTGCTCCCGTGGAGGAGTTCCAGGCTTCTTTTGAGACTACCACTTTTAAAAGAATTCAGGACTTTTTGGAGTAGGACTCCCAGGTCACAGAAAAATGTCACAGCTCGGTAGCCTGGTGGTTGGTACGTTACTGAATGCCGACCCCTGGTCCAGGGACTACTTTCAAGTGGTAAATAGGTCATGAAACTCAGGCCTCCCACATTAGAACTGAGTAAGATATACACTGGGATATTTATTTCCCCTTGCATTTCTGAGGGGCAGCAGCAACAGTGTGTATTTTCCTTTGGAGCGCAAAAACTCTGTATGGCAACTGAGTGCTGGTATGTATTTCCCAAATTCAGCTTCTCACATTGCACAGGTCAGGGAAAGAGAGCCACCACCAAAATGGCAGATGGGATTCCAGAGGCTGGTTTAACTTGGGACATTTTTTATGACTGCAGACATGTGCACTCTTTTCACAAAATTTCTCTTGTGATGGGATAAATTGCTATCTGTTGAAAGCATTTTTTTTTAAATGAAGCCACAACCTCTGTTCTAGAGCTCCTCTACAGCTGACCCAGAGGGAAATGTTACCCCTTCCCTTGTCCACATGCACATCCCAATAATTTTGGCACCTGAATTCTACAAACCAATTTTTTACAGTCTCTGCGATCACGAACACTTATGTGAACGGTTGAGCCTATCAACCTCCTTGCATCAAAATTAGAGTGCTCAGGATAAATTGTAGGTCTTTCCTGGCCTGGCTCATCCAGCTGAGCTCACTTTGTCACTTTGCAAAGTGCTTGTCTGTGCTCACCAGCCTAAATATTCCCATGGACCCACACACATGCTCATGGTCTAATATGCACAAGCCGCCTCTGGGGGTACTGCGTGTGTACAGACTGCCTTTTCCAAAACTCACACTGAAGGTTGGTTAAAACATCCCTTCTACTGCAAGTGAAAATAAACCCATTTGAGAAAGCCACGCACAAGAAGAAAATTACTTTTTCAGTCTGAAGTGAAGCTATTTTTGATAATGAGTGGGGTACCACAAAGATAATTGGCACGTTAGAAATACCAGGATCTCTAGAACTATTTATACATTTAGTAGCAAATTGAAATTAATGTGCACAACATAATGTGAATTTTTTTCCCAGTTACTTATGTCCTCTTGATCTGTGCTTAGCAAAACTTTAGGTGATTGCATGTGCTATAGAAGCCCTGTGTGCTGGAGGATATGTGAAAAAGTTAAACAAATTGATTTTGCTGGTTGAAACTTTTTTGTTTGATGGGGAAGCAGTGGTTGACTAGAGGAAATAGCAAAGTTGAAAGGAAAACCGAAAAGGCACATTCTGGAAGCTTGCTTCTGTGACTGTTTTTTCAATCATTTCCTGCTCCAAGTTCTCTTCCAACCAACCAGCTCTACCCAAGTGCAAGCAAATGTTTTTATTTCAGAGGTCACAGGCTTATGTAAGTGGTTGGAAGACAAGTAACGGGAGTGATGGAGCATGATGGCTTTTTCACCCAGTGCACCAAGACCTGAAAGAGAGACTTGCCGACTGTGGGTGTTCAGAGGCAGCATGGAATTTGGGTGGCCTGCTAACACAGGTGATGGAGAGGCTTTCTTTATAGAGATTGAAGAGGGTGGAGGGAGTTTGGACGAAAACAAAAGCTCAGCAGTTTACCAGTCTGAGGAATGGGATTGGATAAACAGTACCTGCCCTCAGAGGAAAGTTAACATGTGTGTAGTATCCTCATGCTGTCTTTAGTTTAGTTTAGCTGGTGTGAGTGCAGTCCTGCTGAAAGGCAAATGTGTGGCCAGCAGGATGTGAAAGCCAGCTGGAATGGCCACAGACCCTGAGCTAAAGTTGGGGTCCTGAGTAGCTTGTCATGCCAAGCTTAAAAATATCTTCGCAGGTGAGTTGAAAACTTCACTCAGAATTTGAGTCAGAGGCGAGATTTGTGTTATACTGAGAGTTAACTCCGCAGGAACAACCGGTCCTGAGTCACCAGTGTGAGTCACCAGGCTCGTTCTTGAGTGGCCTCTGCACAGTGCTTGCCTGCTTTGGTGACAAAAACAAGTTTCTTATTGTCACTGGTACTTGTTAGAGCTGCGGGACCGAAGCAGCTAGGGGAAGAAAGAGTAAATGCAATTGTTTCCTGTAATTTTGACGGTCTCATTTTCTGACTGTCAGGCTCAGTCAGGTAATGCTTTTATGCAAAGCTCAGCAAAGATGTCTGGTGATAATGCTCCTGTAGGTGAGAAGAGAGATCATTATTACCAGTGGTCTTGGATATCACTATCAGATCCCCATAGCCAGGCAAAGTTCCCATAGCCTGTGAGTACTCTAATCTTGCCGTGCAAGACTTTGGAGAAACAATCAAAATTCAATCTTTATAAACACTTTTTTTTTTCTTTACTTTGCAGAAGAGAATTGTACTTCAAAAGGGGAAAGCAGTTGTAACATTGGAACAAGATTTGGAATGTGAATTTAATAATCTTTCTGTTTAGAAGGAGTGTCTGGCAGAAAAAAAGTTGGGGGAGTTTGAACAAATTTCACTGAGAGCCATAGTTAAGAATGGAAATTGGATAGAGACAGTACAAATTCTTTACAAAAGACTAATACTGCATCTGAGTAGTGAAACCTGTTTTAGTGCCAGGCCCAAACCTTCAGTCTGTTGTAAATTTAGCCTGATTCTCGGAAATGCTAAGTGCATGTGCTTCTCGCTGGTGATTTTTCAGGAGCCTGAGTGTTTTGCTTGTTAGGGTCACCTTTGCTAATTGAAATGTAGAAGTGCAACACTAAGAAAAGTGTCACCTTCTTGGAAAAGCAGCATTCCTTGGATAGGATTGGTCCACACTTGCCTCTCTGTGAAGAACCTAATTTTGTTTGCATCATTCCGGGGTAGGTGCCAACATTGCCAAGTTAACATGAAACCTAATTCAAATACAGTAGTGGGAAAGTGAGAGAAATCTGTGAGCACTGAGCATCATGGTTGGAGTGGTGTGTGTGACTGTGGGGCAGGACACACAGAGGCAGGTGCCCTCAGCAAAGATGAAACAGTGTCTCCTCACATCAGCTGAGGTGTGGATGGTCAGGGCACTCAACCTGCCAATTATTTTGGATGTCAAAGGTGCAGCATGCGTGATGTTTGTGTTGAAGAGTTCCTGAGATCATCAGTAAGCTGGTAGTGCACACACAGGTGGTAGAGCCAATTTGATAGTTGTCTCTTAAAGAATTTAGGGCAGTCTAGTTAAGTCAAACCTGGCCTCTGTATCATTACTCCAACTTATTGCACCTTCATTAAGAATACTAATATTTTCCATTGCTAGATCCATGCTAGATCCAATTCAGGCCAAGCATTTCTTGGAAAACTGGTCAAAAAGGTTATGTGAGCTCCAAGGGCAAGACCAAGAAAAACACATCGCTTCGCCCACATTAGAAATTCTTACAACCTCTCCTTTGAAATACCCGAGCATCCCCACAGCGAGATAAGAATTCAGGAGGTGGGCCTCTGTCTCTGAGGTGGGGCTAGGGAAGGAGGAGGGGGTGCCCTTCCTGTCGAAATCCACCCACCTTTGTCCAATTTCAAGCCTTTTGAATCACAGCTCGCATATTCTGGCTAGGGACTTATTGCTGCCTGGCAGCTCAAACTGCCGGTGCCTGTGAGGATGTGTCTTCATGGAGCGAACTTCAGGCTTCCACCTTTGCTGAAGGGGCTGAGCACATGCAGTCCCCAGAACTACAGGATCACTAGGAGGGATGTTCCCAGCTAGTGGACAGAGTGGAGGAAGGGTCAGCCTGTTCATGTGTGGAGAGGGAAGAAGCTGCAGGAGCAAAAAATACCCTCCTCAGGTGGGATGCATGCACACGATGGGGGCTGAGGGCTTGCACATCCAGCATGAATTCCTCCTCACTTTTTTCTTGCATCCTTGAGTTTTTAAAGTTCCTCATTCAACTTAAGCTGGCTTTGAGTTTGTTTGTTGTTGCCACTGTTGTTTTTTCACTGTATATACTATTGGATCTCTTAAAGATCCACACTAAACTGGGAGCTGCATTTTACTGGGTGCTGTTAAAATGCTCTCCCATGCCTCAGTGAGCTTGCAGGATAACTAGACAAAACAAGGAAGGTGGCCATGTCGGAACTGCGACTGGAATGTGGCTGTTGCTGGCTCCTACTGGCTCCTACTGGAGTGATTAAATGGGAACAGGGCCACATAGCTCCTCCCTCCCTTGAAAAACAAAAACTATGGGCATTTGTACAGAAAACAACCCCTGTTTCTGTTTGTCCTTGTCTTCCTGCAGTTTTCTTCTTTGAAATCAGAGTTTGGTTTTTGGGTTTTTTTCAGTGTCTTAGTAAGTTGACATAGGCATGAGGTTCAAAATGGAGTCATCTTTATAGAAATGAGGAAGGGGCAAATGTCCTGTTTGCTTGGAAATCTCCTTAGGCAGTGGTGTAAATAAAAATCAACTTGTAACTTCAATATTAAAGAATGACTGGTTGCTAAGAAGAGCTGTTTTAAGGCTTTCTTTAAGTGACAGCAATGATTTATCCTGTTCTTTACCATTCTGAGGCAATTTGGAATCAAGTACAGAATCACTGGACATCAAGATTTCAGAGGGAAGCCTGGAAGAACATCCATCTTTGTCACAGTGTCTGTTAATTTTTGATCGCCTCGGGATAATTTTAAAACAGGCTGCAGGTTTCTGAAACATTCATGTTGGCAAGTCCTTCAGTTTGCTGGCTGCTGAGGGTAAGAAAACCCTCTAGTTCGCAGGACAGTCACACGAAGGAGCTGGATGAGAAGGAAAATGCTGTTGACACCTTCTCAGACACGGTCTTCAGTGAGTAAAAACAGTAAATAAATAGGTTCTAAAGTTCCCAGAGGGACATACTGATGAAATGTTTCAGAGACTCTCCTACAGGTTCAGCTTGACTGGAAATGTTAAATATCCAAGAAAAAGAAAAAAAAAATGTTCAAAGGATTTTTTTTTTTCTCCTCTTGAAAATATTCAAGGAGTGAGACTCCAAGGGGAATGAAGGAAGCAAACGGAAAACTTCTGGTGGCAGAAGCCGGCTTTTTGCGTTCAGCTTCGTGGCGTTTTCCGGTCTGGAGGCAACATGATACCCCATGAGCACCACACTTGGTTCATTCCAAAATTTCAGGGGAGGTTTCAGAGCCATTTTAACTTTGGAAGATCCTCAGTGGGTAGTGCTCATTGCAGGCTGGTGTGGAAAGCTTGCAACCAGAGGGGACAAATAAAACCTGCGCCTGCATCCTTGTGGTCTGTCACCTTGGGCCACCTGCATGGGAGTCCCAAGGGTCTGCAGCCATTTTACCTTGCCCCCAGGATAGGGCACAGATCCTGCCTGGATCCCCTGAGCAATATTCCCAGCTAAATATTTGCCACTGGCAAATTTCCAACACGATAAAACCCAGCCAGGCCAGCTCTGCCTCTGTTCCAGGGTGGTCAGAAAAGCTGGCAGGAGTGACTGGGCTCCTGAGAGGGAAGGTGAAATGGCAGTGGCTTTGGTGGCAGGGTGAGCCTCAGCTACAGGCTGGGTGGGAGGAGGATGATGGGCAGCTTCTCTCTCCCCAGACCTCTGAGTCTGCATGTGCAGTGCACCTCTGATCTGGCATGTGCCTGGCTGCCGTTCTCATCAGGGCTGGGTGAAGTCACAGGCTTCCCATCACAGCCCTCCAGAGGTCTTCCACTGCTCCCTGCAGCTCTGGGCCATGACTCTGGTGCTCATGTGGGGCTGCTGCCTCCACTTCCCAAATCCTCCCGCTTGCCTTCATGGTGCAAGGGGAGGGAGTCCAGCTGCCCGCTGGAGGAACAGCAAATTTGGCTCCAGAGGAATGGCCATGGGTGCCCCAGCTGCACGGTGGGGTCTGCCAGGACAGGGGGGCTGCCTTTGGGGTGGGCATGTCTTGCTGCCATTGCAGGGGAAAACAGCAGTTCAATCCTACCTCCAGTAACCACAACTTGCCACATACATGTTTTACATAGTCTGATAGCAATTAAAGCTGCTAAAATTGGTCTAAACAGGATACATTTGTGCTCCAAATGTTTTGGCAGGAAAATTTTGTAAGCAAAAAATGGAAATTAACATAAATGGAAAGGCAATCCACTGGCAAGACAGATTCGAAGTCTTCTGCTTTCTCTGCTCAAACTGAATAGCACCTCAGTGTAATAATTTTCATGTTGAGATCAATGAGGCTGTTAAATAAATGAAGCATTCAAGTGTAGAAGAAAGTAAGGGAAGAGAGAGATGGCATTCAACTTGAAAGACTAAAATTCAAGCTACCTTGAGCCCCAAGGAAAGGATAAATCCATTAAGTTGTGAAGAAATAAGAGCTGGAAAGGGTCTGTCAGATCCATCCTAAAACTTATGACAAAATAAAACTTACTTAGGGGCCAGAAAGGAAACGGAAAGAAATAGCAATGTAGCAGGAGGGTACAGCTCTCCTGTCATGGCATTTGGTACATACTTTTTGCATCTGCAGGTGTCTCTGTTGGGATGTTTGACACACTGGTAATTCCTTCTTCCAAAGTAAAAAAAAAGTAATTTAGTTCTAATTTACTGCAGTGTCTTTGGAGATGGCTGTGTTTTGGGCCAGTCCCTCAGGAAAAAGAAAATATAAATGAAATAGTTCAGATGCACACCAAAAAGAATTCACAAGATTTTGGTTCTGTGTGTGTGTTTGTGCATATGTGTATATATATATATATATATATATATACACGTATATATATTTCACTTTGCCCTGCAGGCAGGTAATTCCAGCTAGATATAATAGGACATAATATATACACTCAAACTAGAGCAGTAGAAGGAATACATAGCAGAATTATTCTGCTGGCTGATTTTGGAAATGTTTTAGCTGTCTCCATGTGGCCGGTGTGCCTGTGTTCCTATGGGAACAAGCTCCCTCTAAGCAAGAGGGTTCTGTAGCAAGAGTACATAAATCCTGGCTAAAAACTTGGTGTTTAGCACAAAATTAAATATTCTGTAAATATCAAGTATTCTGCAATATTCTAATTAAATTCACTCATTTTCAAAACTAACTGAAGTAGTTCTTTGCCACTCTGCCAATGAGGCAAGATGCAATCAGTCACATTCAAACCATCATTAGGACTAATTAGGAGATCCTAGGTAGTAACAGCTTGTTCGCACCCTCCACAGCAACCACAGTGTTACTTCTCAGAGCTGCAGCCTTATGATGCTATCCCTTCTGAAAAGCACCTTACTGCAGGAGTAATCCCATAGGCCTTAATGGAACCACTGCTTGATTTAAGTACTGTTCTGTGGGAGGGAGCACACTGGAGTCTGGCTCTGTGTTAGTGTTTGCCTTAAATGCAGATCTCCTCTGAAAAACAAGGTCTGTGTTTTATATTGTAAGTGGTTTATGTTGTCCTAGTGTTGACTTACAGCAGGAGCAATGCTTGTAGAAGAAAACCCTGGGACTTCAAAGCTCTCTTGAATATGACAAACACATCATGCGATGGGTGAGCAATGGGCTCATGGGCCAGGTGCAGAGGGTTACAGGGAGCAGGATGACATCAGACTGAGCAATCACCAACTCTGTGGAGTTTAACAAGGGCAAGCGATGGATTTCGCACCTAGGGCAGGGCAACCCTGGATGTGTGTACAGACAGGAATGAAACTCTGCAGAGTGGCACTGGGGAAAGGGACATGAAGGTCCTGGTTGATGGCAAGTTGAATATGAGGCAGCCAGGAGGGCCAACCATGTCTTGGGGTGCATCAGGTGCAGCATCGCCAGCTAGGCAAGGATTGTCCTCCTCTGCTCTGCTCTGCACTCAGACGGCCTCACCTCAAGCCCTCTGTGGGCACCACAACATATGAAAGATACAAAGCTATTAGAGAGCATCCAAAGGAGGCTCCAAGGGGAAGGGCCTAGAGGGGAAGCTGTACGAGGAGTGGCTGAGGTCACTTGGTTTGTTCTGCATGGAGAAGAGGAGACTGAGGGGAGACCTCATAGCTGTCTACAGCTTCCTCATGAGGGAAAATAGAGGGGCAGGTGCTGATCTTCTCTCTGGTGACCAGGACCCAAGGGAATGGCATGAAACTGTGTCAGGAGAGGTTTAGGTTAGATATTAGAATAAAGTTCTTCACCCAGAGGTTGGAACAGGCTCCCCAGGGAAGTGGTCACAGCACTCAACAGGACAGAGCTGAGGAAGCATTTGGACAATACTCTCAGGCAGATGGTGTTATTCTTGGGGTGTCCTGTGCAGGGCCAGGAGTTGTACTTTAATGATCCTTGTGGGCCCCTTCCAGCTTGGGATATTACATAATTCTATGATTCTATGATATGCCTTGAAAAGAAGGGATTCTGGGGAAGAAAAGCATTCCTCTGACCAGTTGGTCAGAGACCAGAGCGATTGCTGCAGCTAGCTGAATATTTATTTGAATCTATACTCTGAGTGTTCATTCCCTGATCTGAAGCTGATCAAATACATCTGTGCTTTACTTTTAACTCCACACTGCTAAAATTGCCAGCAAAGTGGTTTTTATGTCTCTAAGTGATATGAGGGAAACAGAACTTCACCTGCAGTTCTTTGCCAGCAGGTAATGAATGAATGGACTGGAAGTTAGAGGGAAGCTGGAACTCAGATTTCAAGGCAAGATTGTAAGTTGGGGGAAATACAGTTAAATGGAGTCAGGAGTCCTGTACCTCAGGAGTAGATCTGTAAATGAAACCCCAAGTGTGGTCTTGTTATGTTCCATCTGGTACTAGGAGTGCAGAAATACCAGTTTTCTAATGGAAAGAAATAAAGCAAGGATGTCAGAGTTGTGTCTTCCAGTGGGAGTCTTATCCCTCCTGTAACCACTGCTCAGATATCTTCTCTAGCTCTGTTCTTAGTCCTGGTTCATCTGTATCTTGTCTCTGCTGACATAGTCCTGGTTTTCCTTGCTGCTGCTCTTACATCAATACAGCTTCTCTTGCACCTCACTTGAGATTCTGAGGGGCCAGATGAGACATCAACATGCGGCAGGCGTGGGGACCATTTGTGAGTGCCATTTCCCCTGTCACCCTTAGGGAAGATGCTGGTGAGGAGGCCCTAAGAAGAAAATCCTAAAGGTGCCTAAGAAACCTTTATGTTTAAGGCACCAGTAAAAACCTCCAAGGAACATTTTTGGTCATGATGTGGTAGGATTGGCACTTGGTGTTGAGAAACTTGAAGCACATTTCAGGAGCTGTCTTCATTGATTTATGTGGTACTGGTGTTTTGGGCCACCTCAGCAGCTCATGAGGGGCCATGAGGTGCCACCTCTCTGTACAGTTTCATCTGAGTGATTGTTTATTTTGGGAGGTATAAACATGTGTGTGAGAAAAAAACAAAGAGGAACAGGCTATAGAGAAATGTTTAAAAATGGCAGAACTTCAATTAGCGTTGAAATTCCTCTTTCTAATATCAAGAAATTTCCTGGTTTAAATTCCGTGCTGCTCTAAACAGTAATGACATATTGTCACCCCTCCCTATTTTTGTTCTTAAGAATGTATAGGAATTTTAAACTGTCTGACATCTAATAAGCATTTCAGTGGACCAAGTGTAATATTTGATACTATATCATGAAGCATACTCTGCCCTTGGAAAAAACATTTTGCAGTTTCTGTCTCCAGAACAACCCTTCCAGCTCACAGGAGAGCCACACAGTGAAAACATGGGTGTGTCAGCCCTTTCTAGGCTTGATAAGACCTGAATTTGTTTGAACAGCCATCTGCTGGTCTTGAGCCTTTGTTATTTGCTTGCCAACCAGAACAAGACAGGTGAGGGATATGTTGTTTTTATTGCTCTGTATGAAACATACCTGGACTGCAGAGAGAAGCAGGAGGATGATGGCCCGTAAAAGTAAGAGGAGGACAAATGTGTGTAGGGTAATTGGTCCCAGAACTCCAAATGCTCAAATTCAGCTTGCAATGGTTTCTGAAGTGGACATTTCTAAAGGGTGTCAAGCCAAGTAATTTTAGGCCAGATCTGTGGCTATTTTAGGGAAATACATTAGAGAGCATTGAGTGACTCCCATGAAACATCATTTTAATTGTGCCTGAATCTGTGCAGTTTTGCCCCAATGCAGAGCCAGAGAACCAGTGAAACAGGACACTGTAGTGCTCAGTGCCAAACAGAGTGAGAGCCAAACTCTGAAAGTCACAAATCACTTTCACGGACAATCTTTCTTTTCCCTCTCTGCTTTGAATATTCCCTTACAAGTGTTACAAAATATGAATTCAGTAGCCTCGTGTGGGTGAAACCTAGAAAGAGCAAATCCCCATGTGAAACCTGCCAGCCAGTTTGCAGGATAAATCCTGTTTTGTGCCAGGGTGCCCTGCTTTGAATAGGGAGTTTCTTCTCTGCAGACACCACCAGCGAGGGTCATCAGCACTGCCCCGAGGGTGTTTATAGATGGGTGGAGGTGCACAGGTGAAGAAAAATGGTTTGCAAGAGAAACAGGACGTGGTCCCTGACGTGGGCATTGCTCCCTGCTCAGGCCCTGCCCTCCTGCAGCATCTCCTCTGGCAGCAGAGTGGCACTGCATGCACAGCAGATGATTTCAGCAGGCTGTTGGAAGTCCATCAAAGCGATCCCTAACGCAGTGTGACCAACTTGCGGCTCTTTCTCTTTTGCATTAGCTGCACGAGGAAGAAAGCACAGCCATCGGATGCAGGATGCAGCAACGCTTTGTCCTGTGCTGGAGCACGGGAGCTTCATCAGGGCAGACTGCCAGAGGAACGTAATCTCTGCCCTCTCACTCTTCCTGACCAGGGCCGATGGGGCTGTTTTTCCAGTGAATTTCCAACTAGGATATTAAAATAAACTTCTCATTGAAAGCTTCTGCCTTGAAGCAGCCACCCTGTATTTGCCATTGTTCTATAACTCTCTGTACTGTTTGCTGGGGCTCTCCTCTCCTAGGCTGTTCCCCCTGAAGCTGAAATTAACCCCTATGCAATCTTAGAGAGCATGAATATCTCACTCCAGTCACACAAAGACACTATTTGAAGGACTTAGAGGCATCCTGCCTCTGTGATAGTCATCTGAATGCCACCCACCAGGTATATCACAACCTGACCTGGATGTTGTGCTGTGCCTCACAAACATTTTGTCATTAAGTCACTAGGCAAGAGGGTTGGGGTTTGTCTGTTTTTGTTTTGCTTTGTTTGTGTTTTAATCATCATTATTTGCGCCCAAATTCTAAAGTCCATGGTTAGGGCACCCACAGTCAAATTTCCTTTAACTCTTGCTGAGGGGAGAAAATTGAGTCATGGCCTTATGATCTGAATATAAGCAAACACTCTGTTGTGACAAACTCGCAGGGGGATAAAAAAATATGATGATTCAAGGCAACAACATCCTCAACCTGAGATCATCGTTTTCACAAAGGCAGGGGGTAACAGCTGCCTGTTCATCAGAGGATTATACCTTCCCACTGTTACTGCTGTGACCCTAAATAAAACCTCTAATGCCAGCGCAGCAGCATGGCCGGAGAACACAGTGATGGCAGGAATAAGTCCCTCCCTTCTGCTCTGGGGAGGTTTCTGTGGACGTTGTTGTCTTTCTGGAGCCTTAACTGAATTATTTTTCCTCTTAGTTCCAGAACTTGGAGACTCTAATAATCTCGCTCCTACCACAGATCCCTTTCTAAAATTATAAGTGAGGGGTTCCTGTCCTGCTGAAAATGTAATTGAAAGGCATATACAAATGCAGCATTTAATTCCAAGATTTTCATGTATTTTGATTAAAAACCTCCTGGATTCTAGAGCTTAGGTTGTGCTAGATATAAAAACACATGTTCATCCAAGAGCACAACATGAATGAATGCGAGCATTAAATTCTGCTGACCATTCACTTGAAATTTTTTCCGCCACGTGTGATTCCAGGACAAATATTGATTGAATAACCTCTGTGTGTGTGTGAAGTGTGGTCTAACACCCAGAGCGACCTTTCTCTTCCGTGTCTAATCACCAGCGATAGCTGTAAGCTTCCTTTTGTATCAAAAATCTTGTTTCATAACCCAGCTCCCCTGCTCTTTGGAACCTGAGTTTCTCCGTTTGTTTGTTCAGCCAGTTGAGGTCTGCTGGGATATTTCTCTGTTTGATTTGCTTGTTAGCTTTGTTGCTGGCTGAAATGGCCCGGGGATGGTTTGTTCAAGGCTTTTGTTTTCTCTTCTGGAAGAGTTGGTGGAGGGTTTTGTTCTCCACAAGTCAGGCAGCATCGCTGCACGTGAGGTTTGCCTCGCTGCCCGCTGCACACCCACCCAGGCAGGTGGCACCGTGTCCGTGCACACGCGTGGGCTCCGAGCATCGGCCTGGCCTCTGGGGGGGTTGTCCAATGGCTCTTCCTTTATATTTATAAAAGCTCTGGCTGATATTTTGGCATGCTGATTTTTTGGGCCACGGCGTCTTTCCTTACAGAGGGGCTGAGTCCCTGGGGCAGATGGAGAGAGAAGCGAGGTCAGGGCTGGTGTTTGTTGGGACCGGCTCAACCAAAGCTGGGGAAATACAGGGTGCAGCAGAACAAAGGAGTTTGAGTGAGATACCTGCTTGCTCTCTCTCTCTCCACCGCCTCCTCTCTCTGTCTCTCTCTCTTAGAGGTGCTCCTTATTACAGGGAAAGGAGACAAATATGATAATTGTCCTTATAATAACTTTTTACGTACACAGAGTGCAGTGTATAAGGTCTTTATAGAACACGTAGCTCCCCTGAAGGCTTCTCATGGGAAACTTGGGAAAGCACTGCGGCCTCCACTCATGCTTCTCCATACTCAGCCACTCTCCTTGTCTTCAGGACAGGAGCTATGGTGGCAACTGTGGCCTGGATTTAGTTGTTTTTTATTTGTGCCATCATCAAAACTACAATAGTTCAGGCCTCCAGTTCCCACCAGGGATGTGTGCATTTGTGTGCACACGTTGCTCCCTTCCAGCCTAAGAAACAGTATTATTTATTCTCATGTTAACTAAAAATACTCATATCGGTTTTTCCTGAGATTGTGATTCTTACTTCTCTGCATAAATATATATAAATAAACATGCACTAAATATATATCAATAAATATATACATCTATATATACACACACACACATATTCCTCCCCTCCCCTTTCCTTCTCTTCTCACAGTCTGAGCAGTCCCAGTGCGAGGACAGTAACTTTCCATCACAAATGCTTTTCCTGTGACTGTTTTTGTTTTCTAAGCCTGCCACATGAAAACAGACATAATATTTTCATTTTGGTTTTCTGTAAATAAATAGAAATTTGACTTCCAGAATGTGTTCCTAGAGCAAATCAAGTTGTTCTAGGATTACTCCCTTTCTAAATAATACTTATAATTTATGTGCAGATAACCCCCTAATTTTAAAGTACCGTGATGATGAACCGAAATCTCTGTTACACAGTGGTTAATTACAACAGTTTCAGTTTTGGTTGGTATTTGCTCTATTAGTTATTCATACTGCAAACAAATATGCTAACAGCTTTTTGTTATATTCTCTTAGAGACATGATTAAAACCAAATCTTAGCCTTCACAGATCCAAGCCTGTGTCTGGAGCCATGCACGTGCTAAAACGAGGAGACGAAGGGCTGCAGGAAACCCTCTTCCTCCCCTGCCTGTCCTAATCCAGCTGGTAAAGTCTGGTGCACAGATTTCAGCTGCCAGCAGGGCTTCTCTGGGGATTGCATCCTCCTCCTTCTCAGCTTAATGGCAGGAGGTTGCTTTCCCTGAGGATTTCTCAAGGAAACAGTCTATACTTTTGACATTAGCTCAGCTGGTGGAAAGCAGCAGTGCCCCAAGATGGTGCGGTGGCTGGCAGGGAGAAAAGTACCTCTCTATGACTGACTATTGTGCCTCCTGAGATCTTCCTGGGACCTCCAGGTGGGTCACAAGTCATTGTGACACCGTCAGCTTCTGCTGGCTGGCCTGCTCCCTCTCCTTGGCTTCAAGTTGCTGCTGGGCTACAGCTCATCCCCTCTGCTTGTGGGACCTAAACCAGGACCTAGGAGGGACTTCACATCACCTGAGACTTGGATTTTTTCTGCTGTGAGCAAGCATTACCAAGTCAGACCCACAGCAGAGTCAATCTCAACACACTCTGAAAGGAAAATATGGAAATATTTCCTTTAATGCACAGCACAGGGATCCTGCTATCGACTCACAGCTTTAGCTCGCTCCAAGCTGGACAAGCATTTGTCAGGATGGCAGGATGCTCCCGAACCTTGGTGTTGGGGCATAGGAGATGGTGCAGTCCCATGGAGACGTTTTGTTCACTTCCACTGGGATATCTGCTTATTTCACATGGGAACAAGCCTCTCTCCTCCATGGAGGGTGGGAGCAGGTTGTATATTCAGATGATGGTCCAGTGAATAACCTCTGGTGCAAGAAATCCCTGCAATTCAGGAAGCTGGGCTGCTGTGCTGCAGGAAAAACAGCTTGCTACACTTTACCTGTGTCTTTTTCTAGACTCTTTCTTTAAGTCACAGCAGTGGTTTAGTGGAGCTGCTCTTCCTACTGCTACCTTTAAACATATGGACCAAACCTTGAAGCTGCCTTCCGTTCTTAAAATTTCAAGCCAGGTGAAAGGGGAGGTTTGTCAGGGTCTGTCTCTGGGTGAGGAGGACTGTCCCTGCAGCATGCATGGATGCTCAGTGCGCTGACGTGGAACAGATCGTGCCAGACCATTTGGCATTTGGGTTACCGTATTGACCACTTACTTTGACCTGTGTGATTCACTGTCCATCTCTGGCACATGTTTTAGAAATCTCTGCTCCAGAAATATTTACCTGCTGAGGGAGCAGACTGAATATTTGGTGGAGGCTACAGAGATCCTTGTTCCTTTTCTTACAGTGTGCACGGTCAGAGACTGTGGTGTGTTGACCCTGGCTGGATGCCAGGTGCTCATCAAAGATGCTCTATCACACCCCTCCTCAGCTGGACAGGGGAGATAAAATGTAACAAAATGTATAGAAAAGCTCATAGGTCAAAATAAGGACAGGGAGAGATTGTGCATCAACTATTATCACAGACAAAATAGACTTCACTCCAGGAAGTTAATTTATTACCAATCAAGTCAGAGTAAGGTAATGAGAAATAAAATCCAAGTCTCAGAACAACTTCCTCCCATCCCTCTCTTCTTCCTGGGCTTAACTTCACTCCCAGTTTATCTCTCTCTTTCCCCAAGTGGCACAGGAGGATGGAGATGGGGATCTGTGGTTAGTTCATCACACATTGTCTGTGCTGCTTCTTCCTCCTATGTTGGTCTCCTTGGAAGCTACAAGTGCCTGTCTGCTGCTGTGCAGCACCTTCCTGCCCTCCCTCCCCTGTCTCTTGTGACTCGCTGACCCCATGCTCATGGCTGCTCTACTGTCTCAAGGACCTAAACTAAGAAGAGGGAACTGCTTATCTAAGCATGGGGAGAGATGAGGGACCATAGGTCTTTCTCCTTCCCCAGTCTCAGGGAAAAGAGTCCAGGCAAGGTAGAAATGCTCTGGCTTTAGAGAGAAGATTGGGGATACAGGCACAAGCCAGGCAGATGGGTGTCTTGTAAAAAAGGGGGACCAGTCTGAGGTGTGCAAAGTGCTGCAGAATGGGACAGAAGACTTGCAAGGAAAATCACAAGGTGGTATTGGGCCCTGGCAGTGTTTTTGTGGGCTCCACGTTACTCCATGCAGCTGGTGCAGTATCCGCAGTTTCTGTGTTATGACTATTAAATTACTATGCTCCTCCAAGTTTTAATCTTTTTCTTATTATGAGGCTGTTGGGTGGAATTAAATCCTAACTCACACCCATCTGGGAGCTGAAAATGTCAGTGGGGGCTGAAAAGTGGTGTCTGCTGAGAGACCATCATGTTGAGATGTACTCCACACTCCTTCTGGTACAGCTATTGGAGGCCGAGGATGCTCCTGCTTTGTTGTAGCATGGTCATAACTGCATGTGGGAGGTGGATGTCAGTACAGCGTGATATAGGTGGGGACAGATGCCTGTCCCCATCCTGCAGGCAGGACCCTGAGTGTGCTTTCTGCCTATCAAAGCACTTGCAGAAGCAAACAGATGACAATACAGAGAAAAAGAGGAGGCCAAATGATGTTGTATGGCCAACTTGCAAACATCATCAAGTAAACCCAAGCTTGCCCCCAGGACACCTCCAAAACAGCCCTATGGAACTGACATGTTTATTGCCTCCTTTTTTTTGTTGTTGTTGTTTTGGGGTTTTTTGGGGGGTGGGGGTGTGGGGTGTGTTTTTTGTGTGTGTGTGTGTATGTGTGGTTTTTGGTTGGTTGGTTGGTTTGGTTTGGGGTTTTTTGTTTGCTATTGCCTCTTTCATGGAAAGCATTAGAAATCAGAAATCACTATTTCTTTTTTTATACTTTTTTTCAACCTAGGACTGCAGTTGAAGCTTCCAGCACAGGACCATGTCACAGCCCCAGCTGTGCATTTATCTCCTTTGATATGACTTCCCTGTATCAATTCATGGCTTAAAAAAGGTTACTTTAAAAACTCTGCTTTGTATGGGAAAGTGAGAACGTGGACCAGCTACTCACACTTAGCAATATGTGCAGAGAGAAACTCTCTCACTTGGGATCAAAAGGCAGACAAGGAGATAAGGCTGCCCTGCTTCCACTGTGCCGTTTGTTATCCTGGTGGGAGGACATGAGGCATCATCTGTGCAATTTCCTGTCTCTGCTCAGCTGGGCAGTGGGTCAGGTGTTCCAAGCAGCCTCACAGCCAACCCAGCCCGTCATCCTAGCAAGTGCTGAGGTGACATTTCCGCTTGATACCACGACTCAGGAGTCTGAAAGGGAGTTTTAAAGGATTTCAGGGATTTTAAAGGATTTAAAGCTTTCCATCACTCTGCTTTCAGAAGAAGGGTTTTACTGTGCTTATTCATGGTTTTGGTGCTCGGAGCAAACAGATGCTTGTTTAGAATTAGGTCAGAATTCCCAGACTTGTAGGAAATACTCTCTGCTTTATTTTGCACTGTTTAGTACCCAAAGCTAACCATGCTCTCTGTCCCTGTTAAAAATCTGAGGTGTTACCCCACCCAGGGCATTCCTTGGTCATGCTGAGAGCTCTCTCAGAGCAGTCAGAGACCATCTGTGCATGGGCTGGGGAAACTTATGTAAATATTGCTGCTTTGGGGCTGGTATTTAGAAGGTGCTGGGCTGAATGATTTATTAGTGTGCTCAGCGCTGACGCTGAGAGGGTTCTTCTCAGGTTGGCTTTTATCACTGACACCTCCTTATGGGGTCTCACTTACTGGAAAATTCCTAGTAACTGGATAGTGGGAGGGACCTGCAGCCCCAGGTCATGTAGCTTATGATCTTGCGCTGGAAGCTGTGCAATCCCTCGCAGCATGAGAGAATGAAACCCATAGGCGTGGCCATCCTGGAGGCATGGCCCTCCACTAGTTAAATTTGATGGGAGAAGCTGCAACCTCTGCACTAGTGGCAGCTAAAAGTTTCTCCCTCCAGTCTATTTCTCTTAGTTTTGCATGGTGGCTGTGCAGCAGTCAGAAATTACTTTTCCCTGTACAGATCCTTGAGCAGCCACCAGCAGAGACTGAATGGACCCCATGTGTCTGTAAGCCTTCCCTGTATAACAAAAAATCCTTCATTTAGAAACCCCAGTAGTCTAAAACTCAGTAAATACCAGACTTTAGGTCACTTATTCACCCCCACTGCATTCAGCAGAGCAGAGCTGGACATGTGGGATCGGAGGCTGCTGGATTCAGCAGCCCAGTGGGTAAAAATGGTCTGTAGCCAGGTTGAGCATGAATTCCAAATTGGCACACACACAAACCCTGTATACATGTGGCCACATACTACAACCCAGTGTTGTGGTTTAAGCCCAGCTGGCAGCTCAGCTGCTCACTCACTCCTAGCCAGTGGGATGGGGGAGAGAATCAGAAGGCTAAAAGCAGAAAACTCATATATTGAGATAAAAACAATTTTGTAGGGAAAGCAAAAGCCACTCACATGGCCAAGGCACCACAAGGAATTAATTCACCACTTCCCATTGGCAGGCAGGTGTTCAGTCACCTCCAGGAAAGCCAGACTCCATCACACCTGACGGTGACTTGGGAAGACAAACTCCATCACTCTGAACATCTTCTCTTTTCCTCCTTCTTCCCCCAGCTCTATAAGCTGAGCATGATGCCATATGGTATGGAATACACCCTTGGTGAGTTGGGGTCAGCTGATCCCTCCCAACTCCTTGTGCACTCCCAGCCTCCTGGCTGGCAGGGTGCAATGAGGAGCACAAAAAGCTTCGACTCCGTGTAAGCGCTGCTCAGCCAGAACAAAAACATCCCTGTGTTTTCAACAGTCCTCTCAACACAAATCCAAAACACAGCCCCACACCAGCTACACTGAGAAAAACAACTCTATCCCAGTCAAAACCAGCACACCCAGAAAACATAGCACTTGCATAAGCAGCACAAACAGTTTTAGTCCTGTCCCCCTCTGTGTCTGATCAAAATGAAGGCCTGTGTGTTGGAAATACATACAGGCACACCACGTGGGCAGGAACTGTCCTCATATGTCAAATCTATCCAGTACCTGCTGGCACCTGGGAGCACATGAGCCCCCAGAGGGCTCCAGCCTCACTCATTTGCAGGGTCAAACACAAACACACACACACACGAAGCTATGGACCCCTCCTGTAATCAGTTATGGACACCCAGCCTGCCTGGCAGCTGCCCCTGGATGCTCTCATCAACCTTTACACACACACACACACACATGCAGACAGGTCTCATAGTGAACCACAGACCCCACACTCTCCCCTGTGCTTGGCCTGGACCAGTAGCCAACTCCTCCAGCTGTCTCACAGGTAGGGATGGAGAAACATCTGGCCCAGGCTATTTCTGCTTCGATATCTGGCTCCCAAGCCGCCTATTCTGTTTGCCTGCCAGCAACAGTAGGGACCCTCTACCCAGGGATACAGCTGGACACAGTTTAATGAGCAGACATGACAGATGGCAGCAATGAGGTGCAGGGCATGGCCAGACAAGGGTACTGACTGGCCATGTGTGCACTGGCCTGTTTATCCCTTAACTCTCCCCTGCTCATTATTCTCCAAACCACCATGATCCCTCCCTTTTGCCACTTTTGATTCCTCTCCATAACATCCTCTAAGTTTCTTCCATCCCTAGACATTGTTCCCCTGCACCCTATAATGTGCCAAACCCCTCAGGTGGGCCTCTCCTGTTGTCTCACCTTGATGGATGTCACTCTTGGCCCATGGGGCTAAGGGTTCTCAGGGTCAGTCCTGCAAAGGGCAGGGAGGGACCATGTCCCCAGTGAGGTTATTAGGGTCTCCTGCCTTTTGTCATATAACAACACTAGGTCTGACATACAAAAACCTTTTTGCCCTCTCAGATTACTTTGAAAGCTTTGCTTAAGTAAAAGCATAAATTTATACAGTCTTTGGATTTTAGGGGCTGAAGCTTTGTTGATACAACAGCTGTGGGCTTGGTGGTGAGATCAGGACCCTCCAAGCAGTGCAGCAATGACAATGGGAAAGGGGAACGGTCTGAAAACACAACCAAAATACCTAATTGCACACACATAAGTAGTGAAAGAAGAAGATTTGAGAAATGCTGTCTGTAGGCCAGGAAAATACTGGGATTTCACATGTTGAAAATTCATCAAACCTCCTTGATATAAAGTTACATGCAGGCCACTTCTGAGCAATAAATGAGTCTGTATTACCCCAAAGCCTTAAAAAATTGAATAGGCTAATGAGCGGGAGCTCAGAAATCCTCCCTGAAAAATTCTTCCCTTTGGCTTCCTTGGCCATGGAATAGCAGGTCTTTTATGTTGTAGATTTTTTTGCCTTTCAAAAAATGAGAGATGTGCAGAGCAGCAGCTATTCTGCTTGAGGATTGCAGAGACAGCAGCCACACACATAATCACATTATTTTATTTTTCTACACTCTGTCCTTGATATTTTTCCACTTGCATGATTTATTCTTGGCTAGTATATAGCATAAATCTATAAAAAAGATGCAGTTCCCTTTGTCTGAGTGGTAAAAAACCACAGAAAAGGAGGCAATAAGATAAGCCAATTTGAAGTATTTGATTCAACAGCCACCAGTTGCATGATGGCACAAGAAAAGCCACCGAAGTAGGTTAATACAGATGGGTGAGTTTTGAAAGTGGCTGTAGAGTAGGCCAGGATCTGACAAAATGGTCTTAGACCATCCTAATGTTAACATGCTTCTTTGAGAAAATGGAATATTTTCACACAAAACTCCCTCCACATGAGTTGCCCTCTGCCAGTGCCCCAACCTATATCTGAGCTTTCTGCAATGGGATGTGAATTACAGCACCACACTTCCTAACTGCTGAACTCCATCATGTTTTAGAGCATCTTGAGCATCTTGCCCTTTGAAATAAGATCCCCTTTTCAAAACATTTAAAGTTAGTCTGAACTGAAAGCCTGAATCCAGAACTGTGAGAGAGACGGGGAATTGCAGGGAAAAATATTTTACCATCAGGAATGTGGGTGATGGCCCTTGGCAGGCAAGCATCAGTTTTGTTCCTGGAAAGGGATGTACATCTAGAACTTGGAAGAACTGAGCAAATTAAAGCAGGGTGCTGCCTCTAGGTAGCAAATTAGAGTGGCAGAAAGAAGAAATGTTTGGTTTTGGGAGACTCCTGTGAGTCTCATAACTGCATGTTGAAGGCAGTTCCCTCCAGAATGACTCAGTGTGAGCTACAGCTCGTGGGTGTCTTTGCTGGGTGTAGAAGAGCTGCCATGGGTTTTGGGGACATGGGTGAGAGCCCCTAGAATAGGTCATGTCAAGTCTACAGACCCATTTGGAAAAATAACTCGTAGTCTCTCTGGGCAACAAATGCCTTAAATGTTACTGTTCCTATTCTCATGTCCTTCCCAGGTCAGTCCTAGGAAAAGCAGATTCTGCAGAAGTTTTCTTCTGAGAAAGCTATTTTTATATATACTGAATAGGAAATTGTTGACATCGCAACAGGAAATATATTTTAATAGCAATTGTTTTAGTGCCAGTTCACATTTGCTTTAACATAAATGCCTTTTTATAAATGAACCCAGTTCTGTGAGGAGATCATACATGCAGTAACTTTAAAGAGCTGGCACAGCCTGGAGACCACCAGTCTCCACAGCACATACCTGTCTTCTTTTCAAAGAAGTATTGATGACATATTATGATTTATTTCATAAGTCATGTATTTCCATATGTATTTCCACAATGCTCTATCAGAACAACATGGTCATTTAATGTCTTGACAATATTTTCACAAAAGCTTCCTTTGCTTATCCTTGGGGTGGAGAAGAGCCTTAACAAAGTCTCGGTGAGTGCAGTTGTGGAAGGACTTTACCAGAAAGTATTACTGATCACAGACCTCCCTGGCTCGATGCTCTCCATTAAACACAGCAGAAGATGGAGCAGATGAGACATAAATGCAGTTCCTTTCTTGGGAATGCAAAATACTTCTCAAGAATTGCTAAGAAAATATTCTCTGTCAATACTCAGAGGCTGAGGAATAAAAAAGGGTTTCTGACACCCCCTCCTAAACAGTTAACTCCTCCAACACATGTTTGAGAAGAAGAGAATATTTTCAATGATTTCATGTGCTTCTCTATTACCGACCAAAAAAGAAGTAGAGGGAAGTATGGCTAAAAAAAAATATTCTTTGCCACTTTTTACATTTCTTTTTTTCCTCACTTAAGTGTCAAATTATTAGGATTAAACTTCAAAAGACCCATTGGTTTCTCTGAATGGCTTGCCAAGCATTTAATGATCTATTAGCAATTAATAGAGTGTGCTTGGCAGGCTAGCAAGCTGGAAAGTATTCATTTCATATCCAGCAAGCAAAACACTTTAGAAACACATATAAAGAGCACAGTGATTTCCGAGAGGGTTGTCATGATGAGTTTGAGTTTCTTGCCTGCTTCTATAAATTTGACAGTAATGATATAAGCGCAATTGCTAGGGCAGAGTGAAATACTTCAAGAAGTCTAATATTTTAGACCCAATTATTTTAGATTTAATTTAATGGAAAATTTTGCCATTTTGTTCCGAAGTGGAAGACTACTACAAATTGAGATGCAGGATATTTCCATGGAATAGAAATAAGAAATTAGATTTTCTGATTTGCAACTATTAGTGTCTTGGTTGTAATTATATTCATCCTTACATTTGTGTGAGAGAGTACCTGTATTTTTGCAAACTGGCTTAAGTGAAAGAAAATTTGAATTAAAATAATTGCCTCTTCTAGGACATCTGTTCAACATTAAAAGAGTATCAACTCATTATCTGATACACATTATCCAAGATAATGTTAGCTTTTTTTTCATTTTATGCTTCTTTTCAATTGCAGCTTAAATTCCCAAGCTTTCTGAAATGGTGAGTCATTAGGAATGTAATTTCAAAGACTGTATTTAATCTCTTTATCTTTTCCCACAACTGATTTACCCAAGGGCACAAGTAAAGCACACAAAACATATTCCTAAAGGCCCCTAAACTGTTATTTCTTTCTTATCTAGCCTTATTTTATTCTCGCTTTATTTAAAACTGCTCTAAAAAGACTATTCATAGAGTTGGTAATTTTAACTGTGAGGGAATTTGAGCGGCTTTTATCACCCTATGGATTTGAGCTGATGACTAGATCTGAATTTTGTCTCTTCTGCTTCTTGTTTCATGCGTGCCTGATCCACAGCACTGTCTCTTGTCTATTCCTACTGGCTTTGGAATACAGGCATATAAAGGTTTTGTCCTTTCTATCACTGACATTTTTTTCTTAAAGCATTCTCCACATGAAATTGTTGTCTTAAGTAGGAACCATGCCAAGTAAGGTATTAAGTAATTGAAAATAAATTAATTCAAAAGAGTTATTAAAGTTAGTGACTATCAAAAATGAAAAAAAAACCCCAAACCAAGAATCTAACTGATCTTTACTTTGAAGGTTAAAGTCCGAGGTAGATCACTCAGAAATAAGAAAGGGGGAAAAAGGGAGATCATCTCTATTTCCAAATTGTTGTTAATATTATACTTACTCTGATACAGTACCTGAAATATATTAATGTGCATCATCACCACATGTGTGCAATATCTGTGCAAAAGAAATGTGTGGAATACAGGTAGACATGGAACTCTTCCTATGATTATTTCTGGGGATATTTTCCTCATTTTTCTTGTCTAAATATGTCAAGTATGTCACCAGTTTGTGCTTAAAACTTTGTTGGTGCATTGGTTAGTTCCAAGTGTAGTCACTGGTGTAGAAAGTATGTATCAAATGCTACTGTCCTGATTTGGTGACATATTCTAGTTTGAGGATGCCTTCCCGATAAATACATGCTTTTAGCTTAAATCAGCTTTCCCATCTGTAATGAAAAAATGTTTCTCCCATGTTGACCTTAAGCTCCAACTAATTTTCCTAACAAGATGCTAAACTGGAGGCTTGGCTATAAACAAGACTGATAAGCTTTGTTCATGGCTGGAATGCAGACAAAAGCCACCCAAGGACAAGCAGTCTTCAAATGTCCTTCTCAAAGTTCCTGCTGGGCAGGGTTATCTCCCACCATTACTAAGTGTGAGAGAAAGACATCATTGCCCTTGACTGGAGGCTCCCAGTGCCTCTCCTCACAATGAACACGCTACGATAACTTCTCCCAGACCCCTGTCAGTCCATGTGGCTCTGCTGTGATGACGCCTGCACCTCAGGCACTGAGCCCAGGATGCCAAATGTCTAGCCACATTTGTATCCTAAAAAATATTCTAAAGAGGAAAAGTAGCTTTTAAAAGAGTGGGGTGACACACAAGACAATTGTAATTCAGAAAAAAAAATCTCATATTAATATGACTGATGAGGGGAGATTTATGTGTATTTAGAAGAATCATAATTTCAAACTTGATAATCAAAATGAATTGTTTTTATAGCACATCCTTGTTCTAAGACACAAGAACCCAACCTGAGCTGACCAGCCCTTTGTAACCTGTAAAATAATTCAGAGGACAAAGCTGTTTATACCATCTGCAGCACAGAATTTTTTTGATATGGTGGCATACAGGAATACAGATTGCAATGCACAGAGTAAAGAACCAAGATGAATTCTGAGGAAACACTCTACATTTCAGTTTTTATCCAAAGAAACTAAGCCTAAAATAAGCATGGTCCATCTTCCAGTGAGGTAAACCTTGGGCTTATTTCTGCAGTATCTTGCTCCCTTCATAGTTAGGTGTTCATACTTGTACACAGAGAACACTCCTGGAAACTATGCTCTGTGCAGGAACACCGCAAAGATAGACTGCTCAGTCTTTCTACACTACAACACACAAGACAAAGGAAGCATCAGCTCCTTCTTCCAAGTGCTCCACAACTGATTTATTTGAACACAGCAAACCCCTTCCCTTGAGGATCGGGGCTGATGTTTATTATTCCTAAAAACAAGAGTCCACTGATACCCCATGATGTACCACCAACAAGCACCTCATCACTCTCTTCTGCTCGCTCCTCTGTTCTTCACTGGTCTATGATTCTTCTGCTCTTGTACTGTTTTTCTTTTTTCCTTTTGACAGGAGTTTCTAATTATCAGCAAACAGTTTTCCTCCTGCTTCATTAGAGACAAGGCATTCATCCTTTCTGCAAGAGAAAGGCAAAGTTCAAAAGCACAACTAATTAAAAGCAACTAACAACCAAGTTGGCCTCATAGGCAGCACAGGAAACACAGCTTGCCTGTGGACATTTTACCAACAATCTGACTTCTGTGCTCCAAGCAGCCTAAAAAACCATTTTTTTGACAAGATGCTGCCATGCCATAAGGAGGGCAAAGATAGCCAATATGTATAAATGTAACAATATTTAAAGTTTTTTTTTTAGCAGACTTTTCTTGCTGGGTCTGATTTGCTCTGTTTTTTCTTCCATTTCTTCTGGGCAAAAGATACATATTATTCCAAGAGTGCACTAAAAATACAGGTAATCCATAATTAGAAACTTCTGTAAATAGAAATATTTAACTAATTTTTTAAAATGAAAAAAAAATAATTTCAATAATATTTTTGGTATACAAACATTGCTTAGACTTCTGGTATTTCTTTATTCTTATTTTTCGAGGGGAAATCATAGTCTGTTTCTATTCTTGTTTCTCAATTTTTACAACTGATCTCTTTTCAAGATGAAGCAAAATAGTTTTTCTGGCATTAGAAGAGCTAGACAAGAGATCTACAATTTTAAAATCAATTGAAATCTTATAAAATTGGCCAACTATCCAAGGGTAAGAAAGGGTAATTCTTACACGGTTTTAAGCTCAAAAGCAGTTCCTTACTGTCCTCTAGTGGAGTAGTAATATCCTCACAGACACTATCCGCTCCTTTCTTCTTGTAACTAAACCTGCTGCTCTTGGAGAGCAACCCTTGCTATTCACTGTTTCCACATTTCATGACTTTTTCAGCATCCATCACATCCCTTCTTGTGTGTGAAGGGGTTCTACTCTGCAAATTCCCCCCTCTTCTATATCCCAGTTCCACTTGCTCAGTGAATAATTTAACAGACTTTTCCCTCCACCCTTTTATTCGAACAGGCTGAATAAAATGGGACCTAGTAGAACCCCACTGTAATTTCTTATGTACCTTTAAACAGGCTCTTCTGCACCATGACAAGTTGGTTCCACTATGAGCTGTCAGATAAATCATACTTTGACACCTTCGAAGTGTCTAAAAGACCAACAGAACGCCACCTTCAAAAAGTGTCCTCTTTTCACATTGTGTTTATCCAAAGGTCTGAAAATCTTGTTCATTATAACCCTATCCATTAGCCCAGTTCTCATGACTCCATAAAAGTCATCAGGCTGCAGCCCCACTGATCTCCTTGAAGTCTTTTTTAAAGCCTGAAGGCAGAATTGTTGCTTTGTGTTTGACCACCACAGCTCAGTTTGAGTGTCATGTTCCAAGCTATAGTGAGAGATTGACCAGTTTCTTCTCTCAGCTTCCAATCCACGGGAGCAGGCTCCAATCGCATCCGCTTGCCAACTCAGTGACCTTTTCTGCCATTTCAGTTGCCAACAGCTCTGCCCACCCACCCTGCAAAGAAAGGTTCCCAGGCACTTCCAAAATGAACATGGCTGTAAAAATTCCAATTTTTCCTGTCATCTTACCTTTAAATGTTCCCATTATTGTTTCATCTTCTACTTTACCTTCCACTTTTACTGATAAAGTTTGTTCTGATATTTCTTAAAATAGGATTTATAGTTATTTCTTTCAGAAACTTTCTCAAACTGCCTACTTCATAGCAAAATTTACATTTGATAAGTTACAATGTGCTTCCACTTTTCTTTTTGTGGACATAGCTTCTACTGTGTAAAGGTTCTCCCTAGTTAAAAGCAGTCTCCTACCCTACTCTTCTTGTTAAAAACTTCTTTTTTAATGGATAAATAGTTATTCAGAGCATTTTATAGTTGTCCTAAAACAATTTTCAAGATACCTGCAAGAATTCCACTTTTTGGCAGCATCTGTTATTTTTTTTCTTTTTTTTTTTTTTTTTAATTTGCAGGAAACCAGACTTACCTTGTCATGGGTTCTTTGACTGCCTGCTCCAAGAAATGATCTTTTACAGTGTGTAAACATTTATTGTCAGCATGTATTAGTATATATGGGAATGACTAAAGACTTTCATTGTTGTTTGGCTTTATGCCTTTGGCACTCCTTAGGGTATACCCCTGTGAAAAGCTCAAGTAAATCAACTAAGCAGGTAAGATGGGGACAGCGACTGCTGTTATACCTTCTTCTTCTTTTCTGAAAGACCTGTAATTTCAACCTAAAATGATTTTGTGTCACTTAGTATTTACAGTTACATTGATCACATTTGTTTTAGTTTTCTTCTTGGCCTATGCTACAATCTCTCCACCAGCAGAACCTGCCACCATTCCTATATAAATAGCTGAATTTAAATGGTCCTAACCACGAAGTTTTTAAATACATACTTTTTTATACACACACATAAAATACAAGAATAGAAATTATAGATACATTTTTATATATAAATATATACAAATAAACCCCTAGATGTATCTGTAATTTCTCTTATTTTATTTTTTTACTTAAGGCATTTCAATAGTTGCTTGCTTTATGATCTCTTTTTAGAAGAGTTCTCACTTGTTGAGCCCAACTCTGATTATAGCTTCTTTATTCCTACAGATCTTACAGTGATCTTTGGCTTGCCTAGCTATGTAGGTATTATCTTGCCTCTCTGATACTGTATGATCTTACTTTCCCAATGCAAGTATGGAACTATATCCCCAGCTACAAAGAATTAATTTAAAATATCTCTGGAGAATCCTTCATAATCTAGGTGATGACTATTGCTGTCCACTAGAAGAACTCTGGGCAGAGCTGTCACCTAAATTTAGAAATAACAATGCTTATGTCTATCAATAAATGAGACACATATATGCAAAGAGATTTCAAGGAAAAAAATAAAAGGAATATTGGATATTCTAATTTAAACACTGAGGAAAACACGGTGCTATATATTTAACACCAGATTTTAAGAAAGACACAGACTTCCTGGTTTTCACACCTCCAAACTATTAACAGTAGATACATTTCATATTTAATACAGCTTTATTCCAAGTAGATATAACCATTATTGCAACAAGAGAAAAGAAATACAAGAAAATCCAGTGCAAAATAAAAGCACCCTAGAAAATGGTAATTTCTCTTCGCACTGACACACATTTACCCCTGCAAGAACAACAGATTTTACTGACTTCAAAACAGTTACTCACTGACACAAAGTTTAGACAGGAATTGCTGGAATTTCAGCTGCTGGCCTTAAAGAAAAAAAAAGTAGGAGACTTGTCTGACAGGTGCAAAAATTAATACAAAATGTATTAACACAATATGAAACAAACATAAATTAAATAGTTTTGTTTCCTGGTACATCAGACTTCCAAATGAATTTTATAAAATTTACATATTCAATCAATTTATCTATCATTGTGGAAAACACAGTTCTTTATTTCAAGTTTATATTAACTATAAATATCTACGGGCAGGAAAGATACACTTCAGGCTGGCACTCCTTACTTCCCCATCCTTTATGTCTTCTGCTCTTTGCCTTTTGGAGAAAACATTACAGTGTAAGGCTGCCGCCTTTTTGGACGCTGACAGGGAGCAAGATCCTCTTTAATGTACCCTTAAAAGAATAAATCTGAGGTAAGAATACAATATAGACACAGGCATAACTTTTACTTTAATTTGTGTTTATCCTCAAAAAATAACTTGTCCTTTTTTTTGTCCTTTTGGTTCTGACTTCACATAAAGTTTTGAGATCCCAGGGTGCAAATATCATTCATTAAAACACGCGGCTGCTTTCTAGTAGGTGACTGCACAGTAATGCAATACAGACACTTGACAATGAAGAAGATAATGGAAACCATGAATTGTTCATCTACTCAAAACAAAACTGCACTTTTCATTTTCTTTCTACTGAGGATTTTACATAAGAGTAACGAAGTAAGCAAGCACTGCTAATTCAGTTGACTAGTAAAAAAATCACTTTTAAAAATGTAAATCCTAGTCATACAGAGGAAACTTCAGGCACATGTGCTTAGTGGGTTTAAACAGTACCTCCCTCTGTTTTAAGTGCACACAGATTTATTAAAGACTGGAAAAAGCCAAACATGAGCCTATGGATCAAACACACCTTGAAAGTTCTCTGATAAGAAAAGTGTATAGAAAATTTCTATAACATGCTCAACTTAGCTAATGCTGACAGTGAACAGACATTTTATGCAAGTCAGTTTCAGCACCTGGCTTTTGTCAATTCCTTACAGTTTATCAGCAACAACATCCACCAAAGTGAGAGTAGTAGATTCCTATTTCATAGGTGGAAAATTCTGTCTATATAACTCAGTTATTTAAAAAAAAAAACCAACACAAACAGATGGTTCAAGACACCAGTAAGAAGTAGAAAATACCTATGTTGTACCCCACTACTTTGGAGTGGCAGGAGCAATTGCTCATCATGGGAACTCTTTCTAGTGTTTTAGTTCTCTTGCTGCACTGCTATAAAATATTTTCTTTTCCAAGGGAGGGTTGATCTAAAGTCTGCCTCTGATATGCTGTTGAGGACCATTAACAACTGAACAGCTCTTACTCCAGCAGAACAAGGAGACAGCCAAGAAGCTAATTTTTAATGAGGCTGCAAGCAGATTCCAAATGGGTAGTATAAAGTTATATAGTCAGTAAAAATCAAGGCTCCCTGTTCTGGAAGATTAAGGATGATAGTGCAACACTATCACACAATACACATACACAACTCTGGCTACATTTTCCTATGCCTGACCTGACACTGTTACAAGAACAGATAGAAGCAAAGATTAATGTTTCACAGCTAATGCATAAGTAAAGATAGAAGTAACTCAGAGAGTTCATATAGGGCTCCTCACCCCAGGAGAGCAGCTTTCACCACTTCTGAAGAAATGTACATGGAGTACACTACAAACCCACCGTGTTTTAACATAATTAGTAAAAACTCATTTTTATATCAGGCCTAAGATTTTGAAAAATTATTTAAGAAAGAACAAACTTCTACGTGAAGATGAGTTAAAAACTCATTTAACTCATTGAGTTAAACCAAACACTGCTTCTTTTCATTGTAACTAAGAAGCAGGGTATATGTACTAAAAACTGTTTAACTACACCTCACCTGCAACGTTTCCATTATCACTTGGTATTATGAAACTCTAAAAACACTGACAAAGGACATCAAGAGTGCTGCCTGTCTCTCCTCAGTAAGTACAGTCTCTCAGCCTTTGCCTCTGAAAATCCAATTCTTGCTTAGGGTCAAAGATATGTAGGGTTTAAATTAAGTTCTTTGAAATTCCTGATTATTTCTGCCTTCTCTATCTAGGCTCTAAGAAAATCTCCTTATATTCCTTTCTTAGTAGTACAGGAACTGCTAAAACCAGACAATATTTATTAAAAATAATGGCTGCTGATAAACAGACCTCAACAGGACTGGGTGAGAAAGGCTGCTATATGAGCTAGAGATAATTTCAGTGGGGAAAAAAACCCAAACAGCTTTAAAAAGTGCTTTTTAAGCTTTTTTTTTGCACAAACCTCTTTCCACACAGGTTTGGGTGGAAGGAAATCCAACCTCCCAGAAATTTTCAGGAGTATTTGGAGGAATGTAGCGAAATCTGTGTCTTGAACAGGAAGCTAGTTTCTTCTCTCTCTCTTCTGCTGGAATGTCTGCATAATACTGAATGTAAGGAGGGAAAAAAAAAATCCTAGTTAACAATTTCATACATATAGAGTGACTGCTTTATACAATTGATGTTATCAATCACTGTGTTTATTAACACAGTTATCTAAAAACAATGGTGAGGACAGCCAAGAGTAGAGATTTGTTATCCAAGTGACAAACACCTGGCAATTATCCTAAAAGTTTACTGAATGTACAGACTAAGTATAACTTTACGGTGGCATATTCATTAACCTTCTATCTTTTAACATACCATAGGTAACAAGGTTTAGGCATGTGTACAATTACTTATGTCAACAGTTTACTGACTGATTTTATAAACCTAAGTAGCACAGGTGTTAAAAGAGATTGAAATTTTTAAATTTATTAAGTGTCAGCTTGCATTTACAAATAAAATTTAAAAAGGAAAAAACCCTACACTACAAACCCCATGTTGCAGGATTATTTCCAGTATCCAAATTTACAGCAGTAACAGCAAACTTAAGTCAAAATGCTTCCTACTTACTTACCCTCAAATGAGAAGTAAATAAAGAGTTAGTTTAAGCAGCTGACTGACACTGGGACTCCAGAAACTATCTGCCAGTTGAGCATTCTCTATAGTAAATTGGCTACACTCTTTCACCCCTGTCAGCTCTACTGGGGGCTGCAATGAGAAAAGTATATACACTCTCCAAACCTTTTTCCTGGGTGTTCCCCTGAGTAGCATCATAGAAAGTTAGGGTATAATTTTTTTCCATGCAGTTTTCTACTGTTTTAATTTGCAATTCTAGTTGTATCTCCTGAAAATACAAATCTGGCCCTTAGAGCACATAGAGGGTCAAAATATTTTCAAAGTGAATGCACTGTTTGATTCAACTGGCAAGTCAACAGGCACAGGCACAGCCACACAAGAAACCTGACCCTCGTGACAGTGGTAAAACAATTCTACTGAAATGACAGTGTTACAAATCAAAAAGGCAAATTAAAGTTTATAACTCATTCAATCAGATCGGAAGTGACCTAGACTGGGGAAATCAGGAAAAGAACAGGATAACTCTGTCAACAGAGATTATTTCATGCTCCCAGCTACTGGCAGGATTTTAGAAAACCTACTTGGAATTGTAAAGTATGCTAATAAATTCCTTTTTCCCATCTAAATCACAGACAAAATATTAAGGCATAAAAATCCTCCTCAAAAAAACTCATGAGATATAAATACTGATGATCAGCTAGAAAAGGGAAATCACAGCTCTGAAAATATCAATGGCAAAACTGCATGAACTAGGAAAAAAAGCCTTGTTTCATTTTGTAATTCTCTAGTCTGTAGGAACTGCAGCTCTGCCTGAAACAGGTACATCTTCCTTCCACAAATCAATTCAGACTTCATGCCATTTTACAGTGTGCCACCAGAATATGCTCTGCTGTCAAAGCTCTTATTAGTGTAGAAATCTAATCTAGTAACGTGTGGGTCTCCTGACCAAGAACATGAGACTCAGTTTGTTATACAATGTTCCCTTAAACTGGAAAAAGCCTGTGCCAACACCAGAACACAAGTGGGTATCATCATAGGGTGTCATCATTGGTGGGCATCATCAGTTGCTCAGGGATTGAGTCAAATAGAGTAGGGTCACTTATGCAACTGGACTTCAGAGACCCAGCTGGAAAGATGTCTGTGTCACTCAGTTAAAGACCCAGAGACTAATGAAATAGGAGGAACAGGCAATTGTTACCTAGTACACTTCAATTTTTACTGACAAAAGTTAAGAACAAGGTGTTAAGTCAACAAAATTACTATAAGAATTCTACAGTGTCTGTGTAAGACAAATACTGCTGAGTTTCATTTAGGGATAATTAGCAGTGCTCCTTATTTTGTCCTGTAAACAGCCTGAAATTTTAGAAATTGATCTAATAAAAGTTTTTAGTGCGTTGCATTTTTTTTTAATTTAAAAAATTTATGATTAGTAAGGAATAATTACAGATCCAACAATGAAAAATACAGTACAGTTTAGTAGGAACAGAAAATAAGAACAATCAAAAATCAAGGTAAGTATGTTTTAAAAATAAATCAGAAAGAAACTTTTCTTCTTTGGCTTGTTTAGTAATCTACTAGGGTTGACAGAGAATGAGAGAATTATGTATGCCAGCTAAACAGCAAAAAGTACTCTCAGCTGTTTTCTAGATTGATCTCACTGTCCACAGCATTTTTAATCCACACAAAACATTTGAGCTAGGCTTTTCTGTGTGTGAAGATACTGCAATCTCATCCTGTCCTCCCTGTAAAATAACTGTTTATAGAACTCTACAATTTGCAGTCTCAGAAAGGGAACAAACCCTAAAAATGTTCCTCCCATTACTTTAGCAAAAATTTACAGAATAATTCCTGTAATCTAAATGCATATAAAAACATCTGGCTGATTCTCCTACTCATCTAAGCATAGCTGCACTTAACCACACTAACAAATGTTACTTTTACAAGCTACCAGTAACTTTTGCTAACAATCTTTCTCTGATAGTATCGCAAGGTCATAAAAAACCAAAACAAGACCTGTTATCAAAAGTTCTACACTGTAAAGTGAATGAGATGCTTCCACAAAGCTTTAAGATAAGCACTCATAAAGGATTTTAGTATCAGCCTGCTGTGGCACGTGCAGAAGTTAAATCTCAGGTCTTAGAGTGATGGTAACTGACCCCACTCACACCACCTGCAGTACAGGGCCAGAAACAATTTACTTATTTCTACCCACTCCCTAAATATTCCCTGAGACATGGGCGGCTTTTCAAACCCATAAGGCTCATCATCAGCCGAGACTTTTCTAAAGCATCCTTTATCCTTTATCCAATACTCCCTTCTTCCATAGGCATTTAATTCAAAGCTAGTTTTATTATTGTGCAATGACACAGCCAAGGATTCCACACTTTACAAGACATTAATCTTGAATGGTGTAGACTCAAAAAAACCCCCAAAAGACAAAATCAACAACAAACCCAAACTTTTCTGACATTTAATGAAGAAACCTAGTGTTACAAAAGTGGAGCTGTGAATGTTTCCAGACACCATAGTTATCACTCTAACTTGACAGAAAGTAACAAGAACTGAATTTGCAAAGGGAAGATCTGTAGCTTACAGAAACAGGAAATTAAAATGCTTAACACATGGCTCTGAAACCATGAAGCAGACTGAAGGTTGGGGGTTGTTTAGTTTTCTTTCAAACTCTTTAAATCAAACATGTATTTTAAAATGCTATTTATAGTTGACTGTAAAAATTAAATATTTGTATTTAATGAGTTTTACCAAAACTGTTTTTCAGAACATGTTTTCATTAAAAACATACTCTTAATAAATTTCTTCAGCTAAGTAAATGGAACTTGACTATAAAGTGAATAGCGGGAGGATCTATGAAAATGTTCTATATACATGTGGAAATTAGGTGAAAAGGTTCCAGAAAAGCCACCATTGTTCAATCCTTAATCCACATTTCTACTGAGTCATAATTTATTAGATCATAAAGTCTATTAAGGGCCACATAAAACATGTTCTTATTACACATGTAATTACTTCAATATTTTATCTCTACACCACGTATCTGAAAGCAGTTCAATAAATTAAAAGGGAGGAAAAAATGGGTAATGTGAAACCTAAAATTTCATACTTTTTAACCTATAAATGTAAACATTTTTGCATTCATTTGCACATATGTACTCGCTGTCACCTGTGCTGGTGCAATTATCTGAAGAAAATATCCCAGAAAACAAGGAAAAAAATCAAACAAATCAAAAAGAGATCAAACTATCTATCTATTTATACAACAGGATATAGAACTTACTTATTCCAATACCTGTAAAATTCAGTAAACCTTTTGATCTAAAGTTTGGAAACCTGTAATAGTTCTTGGATCAGCTAACGTATTTTTTATCATCAGTAATCTAACTGGAACCACGATGAAAGAAGCTTCTGTCATACAGATACACGCAAAAAAAATCAAACCCAAGCCTTTCCATGCTACATGCAGCTACTACACTAAAGACAAACAAACCACCTGCAAACTTGGTTATGCAGCTTTGGTAAACACTTACTTCCCTGCTACTGTAGGTAATGATGATGATGCAACCAGATTAATAATTAAAAACAGCACTTCAGCACTTAGATACTGTCTGAGTTAGGAGAACAGAAGACTGACAAAGCGCTACTTACTATTTCACATTCCTTACAAGTGTGGCCAAGTAATTTTCTTCTTTCTTCTTTTTTTCGAATAACCTCAATATGAGGAAAATCTAACACAGTATTCTTTCTGAAAAACAAAAATGTTTTCACATGATAGTACTTTTGTTTCTTCTACATGACTGCAAATTTCCTTTTTTTGGAACACTATGATGGACAGTCAAGAAAAAAAAATTGGAGAATTTTTTGGGCCTACAAAACCCAAATCATACTGCACTTCATAGCTGAATAGGGCTATTTTTATAAATAAAACAGTTTTCAAATGTAATATGAGCTTTTACATAACCAGAGATGTGTGTCTCATTATTATGGCTTTTCATAAAAAATAATTACTATACAGAAATTATTCAAATATGGATCTTCTATAGAATATTTATTTTTGCCCAATGCAGAGTTGTGCTTGCAATGATTTCCATGAGAGGAACATATGTTGCTGTTCGAGATCAGTAGGTTCTTTTCAACTTAACTGCTCACAAAACACTAAACAAAGTTTTCCTCTACAAAGAAGACATGCACTGAGGTAAAATATAAGCTAACTGAAGGGCTTGGTATCATTATGAAATGAAGATTCAGACTTCCAATGATGATTATACTGGAAGGCAACAGAGGAGGAATTAAGAGGTGGAATTGTTGAACACTATTGATTTATTGCCTAGAGCAAGGGGCAAAAATACCAGAGAAGGAAAGGTTTTCATTTGTACAAGCAGCCCATAGGTTCTTGGCTCATAAACTCAGGCATGACCACATGCCTGCAAGAAACCACATGGATTACAAAACACTGCCTTCACTAAAATTATAAAAAGCAGAAGAGGCAATCCGTTCTCTTCAGCAAATGTGATAGGCATCTCAACACGTTTAATTTTTTTCCCCTAGCTCAGTTTTTATCTGAAGTCTTTCATCTAATTTAGTAGATACTTTTCCTCTGCATCTTCACCTGCTAGTCTGTTACACACAAACACATTTATTTTATGGAGGAACAAGTTCCCTATAGGGAAGACACAAAGAGCCTTAAAATGCCCATGCAGAACAAACTAAATTACCTCTCATCACTTTTGAAATAAGGCTCCACAAAAGCTTTCTGCTTGGCTTTATCTTGTTTATCCTCATGTTCTGTAAATATACATGCAAAATATAAGGTTAACAGACTGCCTGGAGAAACTTCTGTAAAATTATTAACCAACTGCTAAGAAATATAAAAATGCCATGTACATTCAGTCTGAGGCAACAAATAGATACTAAAAATAATACAGAACTAATAGAACTAGCAATCAAAAAGCATTACTGGAGCAGAAGGAAAACAGCAGTGAGATGAGTAAAAGTCACAAGAAAACATCAAAAGAAAGGCTGCTTAAAATGCAAAATACTCTAATACCTTCAATAGAAGACAGAATAGTGAGAAAAAAGGAAGTAAATAACTGTAGCTAAAACCTGGTGTTTCTTGTAAGAGTCACTTTGGTGTTGTGCTGCTATGCCAACTTCCACTACACATTCCACATTTGTGTGGTGATAAATGAACTACCAAAAAAATGTTCATATTGCTTTATGTTATGTCCTTAGAAGTAATCAAATTTACCACAAATTTATGAAAAAAGAACTGGTGGTTAATTTGGCATATCTGCTCCTAAAGAACTGTCTGATTTCAAATCAACTCTTGTAGTTTAAGTAAGCAAATAAAGACAACCAAATTATATCCCACTCTTTAGTTTCTTGCTTGCTGCTGTTATTCCCTTATCCTGCTCTTCAGGATGAAGAGTTTCTTTTTCATCACATGCAGAAGGACTATCTTCTGGTAGGCAGGAATCATATTCCTCATGGCTTGTCCGATCAAACATATCTGTTATTTCTCCTCCTGTTATTAAAAGCATAAAATCAGTGTCTCAATGATCTTAGCCAAGAAACTGAATTTTAACTAAATGTGTATCAAAAGAATTAATATTTACTTCCTGCTCCAGTACCAATTAACTCAACAACAGCTATACCTTCATTCTTTCTGCAATGTCTCTGTCAATCTTTTAAATGTGGCCAGTGCTCATTTATTTTTCAGATACCTTGGATCTCATTTCTAAAATCTGATTAACTGCTACATCACTAAGAGTACCTTTAACCTTAATACTGGATATGTGAAATTTTTGTTCTTGTAATTATGGACTTATCCAAGCAGAAGGAAATACTTTCTGTGGGTAGGAAATAGTCACTGCCCTGCAGCCATACATTAAAAGTGATATAAACACATTTGGATATATTTTAAACATACTAGTTCTATTTATATGTCATTAAAAATGAAAGTAGTCTTCCCATACAAAGTCTGATGTGATTACATAGAAAACTTTCCAAGCTGTTTGCTGCAAGAGTGATTGTTGCAGGTGAGATCAGAACTGTTATATGGTTAAGTATTTCACCCTTTAAGCACTGTAAAGGAATAGCTACTGGCTCTCTCAGCACAAATCCTATCATATTTTTTGATCTATGTTAAAAAAAAAAACAACCTCAAAACCCACCACCAATTCTACTAGGAACCAGACTGATCTGTGTAACGTATAAAACACACCACCACTCTTTCACTGCAAACCATTTTCTAGTATCTAGCCATGCAGGAAAAAAATGCCCTTTTACTCTTTCCTCCTCCTCCTCCTCCTCAAAAAAAGAATAAAACAAAAAACTCCAACCAACCCTCTAAACTCCCCCACAAAAAAGCAAACCAAAGAGAAGAAAAGAGGAGGAAAAAGTCTTACTTGGACTGCTTTCCTGATTTTGCTCTTGATTTTTCATTTTTAATAGCACACTGTCACTAACATATGTATAATCCATATCAACAACTTCCCTTCCAGCTCTGGTCTGAGAACCATCCTAGAAAAAAAAAGTGAACATGACAATTGCACCCAGAAGCAAATGATGTAGTCAGTGTCAGCGCTGTGCATCTGAAACACTTTAATAGCAGATACTGGTTTCTTTTTGGACACTGATTTACTTTTTTTCCTGCAGTAATGTCTGTATGATAAAGATGTAAAACCTAGATAAGAAAATAATGTGTTTTGAAATTCAAGTGTGGAAGCATTTATCTGGTGGGCAAGAAAAGCCTCAGAAAATTTCATGTTAAATTCTAAAAAGATAAAAATTAACCATGAAACGTACAGAAGTTAAAGAATGGTCAAATGAAAAAATTTTTAAGGTAGTCTTTTAAGTGAGAGAGACAAAACAAATAGAAACTTCAGGAAAATTCTCAGAGAGTCTAATAACCAACTTGCACCCAACTCAAAAAGATAATAGCTATTACTGGCACATCTTCTGTTGCTTAACATAAAGAGATATCATACTGAACATTTTCACAGGAAAAAAATACGAAATTTAGAATGGATTTTTGTCTTTAAAAGAAACTCAAAACCAACCCTAAAAGCATCACTTGCATACTGTGAATATGCCTGCTGAGATTATAAAGTACAACTAAACAGTGGAAATGTTTTAGGATAACTGTAGCGTGAACAAATACCAAATGAGCCAAATTCAGAATTCTGTTACAAAGTGGGTTTGGTCTGCCCACAGCAATGTTCATGATACTTTGCAGGCTTTTCCAACATCATAGAACATGCAGACTTATTATAAAATTTCACCTTTGTATCAATCACAGTGATGTCCATTTTGTACTGTGAAAGGTCAGCTCCTGGGTCTATGCTCCACTGGAAGTTTTCTAAAGAGGGTTTATCTTTCAGGTCTGTATGCACAGAATATGAGAAAAAAAGACAAATAATCAGAATCAAACTCTGCCAGAAGCATCTGATCCCCTGGTTGTCCTCTATGTGCCATATGATGGCACTGAAGGTGATCTGCTCCACAACCTTCCTGGTCTCCTGGGTCAGGCTGACAGGTCTGTACCTCCCTGGATCCTCACTTCAGCCCTTCTTGTGGACGGGTGCCACACTTGCTCACCTCTGGTCAACTGGAACCTCCCTGGTTATCCAGGACTGCTGACAAATGATGGAAAGTGGCTCACTGAGCACTTCTGCCAGTTCTCTCAGTACCCTCATGTGGATCCCATCTGGCCCCATAGACTTGTGTGTGTCTAACTGTTGCAGCAGGTCACTGACAATTTCCCCTTGGATTATGGGGGCTTCACTCTGCTCCCTGTTCCAGCCTTCCAGCTCGGGGGCTGGGTACCCTGAGAACAACTCATCTTACTATTAAAGATTTAGGCAAAGAATGCACTAAGTACCTCAAACTTTTCCTCATTCTTTGTCCCTAAATTTCCCCCATATCCAATAAAGCATGGATATCCTCCTTAGCCTTCCCTTTGTTGCTGCTGGATTAATAGAAACATTTTTTATTGTCTTTTATGGCAGTAGCCAGATTAAGCTCTAGTTGGGCTTTCGCCATCCGTATTTTCTTCCTGTGTAAACTCACAATATCCTTGTAGTTCTCCTGAGCTGCCTGCCCCCTCTTCCAAAGGTCATAAACTCTTTCTTTATCTCTGAGTTCCAGCCAATGCTCTGTTCAGTTAGGCTGGCCTTCTTTCCCACTAGTTCATCTTTCAGCACACGGGGCAGCCTGCTCCTACACCTTTAAGATTTCCTTCTTGAAGAATGCCCAGACTTCCTGGACTCCTCTGCCCTTCAGGACTGCTTCCCAAGGGAGGACTGTCAACTGGTCTCCTAAAGAGGCCAAAGTCTGCCCCGCAAAAGTTCAAGGTAACAGTTCTGCTACCTCCCACTTCTTACTTCTCTGAGAATTGAAAACTCTGTCATTTTGTGACTGTCACACTCAAGATGGCCCCCACCATCACTTTCCCTACCAGTCCTTCTCTGCCGACAAACAACAGGTCCAGGGGGTGCCTTCCCTAGTTGGGTCACTACTGACATTAGAAGAATGACAATACGAAAGTCAGGTCTAAGAAAAGAGTACAAAAGTGTATGGTCATTGTTCCAAAGATCCCTCTTGATTTATCTCTGAGGGGAATATTTAGATTCCAAGCTACAAGGCCACACCAACTCCTGACAAGTACCTTTTAAATTCATAATGCAAGTATTTCTAAATAAAGTATGCAGTGTAACAGCTTGGCTAAGGAGTACAGAAGTTTTGATTTACAATGCTAGCTCAAAAAAATTAGTTTTCCAACTGGGAGCACTTAAGAAGAAAGAAGATACAAGTTCTGGGAAGAGTATAGGGCAGCCTGTGTTCATTATCACTAAAGGTACAAATTTCTTTACCAGATCATTAGGAATAATGAAAAATATTACCAAAATGACTTATGCTTACCCTTGAGTACAGTTTTCAAGTATTTAATATAGATAGTTTAAACTCATACTTCATGAGATTTTATTATTACACTGCAACAAATAACAATGCTAAACAAATAAGACAGAACAAAATTCACAGCCTGCTGACTGTACACCTGAATACCAATGATATATTTATATACACTGGCAAAAGTATGCCAGGAATAAATGTTGGGGGTGATCTTGAGAAATCCCAAATCGAATATGACTGAGTTAGAAGCAGAACAAAGGGATTAAAGTGGAAGAAAGGAAGATAAGAATTCTATTCAACCAGAGCATAGGCTGAGAGGGTAAGGAGGCAGTAAAAGGAACATTTTCATCAAGTTACCTTGCTCATTTTGCTGTGCTTTACTTTTTGATAGTCTACAAGGGTTTGGCTGAAGTACAGATGCTGGTTCAGACTCTCCATGTCCTGTCCTTGTTTTCTTTCTATTTGGTACATGGCCACTGGCAACCTAACAACATATTGCAATTTTACTATTTCCCAAAACTTAAATATAATATTTCAAAGGAGAAGAAAATGAGTCAGAAAAGCATACCTTTACATCATCAAAAAGTTCCTCTGTCTCTGCAGAACTCGGCAGTGGTGCAAATTTGAAGGGAGGAACTTCTTCTTTCATTTGGATCTGTTTTTTATCAGAGAATGTTCTTCCCAGCACTGCCTCTTGTACATAGGATTCCTCTTGTAAATCTCTGCCAAACAAACAGCCCTCACTGTTGTCATTTTGAACGGATGATGAACCTTCAGGAATGGTCTTCCCTATGTGTGAAAAAATGTCATGCAGAGTCACTTGCTTCAGTCTATTTTTACATGTCTCCTCACTTCCTTGTTTTTTCTCTTGACCACGAACTCCAGAAAAGCGATCGGACAGATCCAAGGGCTTATCAGCTGTATGTTCCCCATTAATCTGCTGAACATCGGATCGAAAGGGCACAGAGTTCTCTTTGTTGAATGATGTTTTCTCACAGCTAACTGCATGATCATCTTCAGCTTTCTTTCTCTTAGCACACCTGCCTTCTAGCTGCCTCTGGTATACAAGAAGGACATCGCTCTTGATCACCTCACTTTTAGCTGTGCAGGTGTTTCCAACACAGGTTACAGCCTCATTAGTGTTCTTTTTCACAACCATTTGCCTATGGACAGAGGCCTGGCTGATAATGGAGTTGATTTCTGTCCCAAGATTCAGCGGTGCAACAAAAGCAACATCTTCAGATTTTGATCTACTTTTATGAGACCTGGAACTGGATGGATTGTTGAAGAGGTTGGTTTTGAGATGAGGCTTCAATCCTGAATCTAAAATACAAGGAGCATGACCTGTACTTGAGTTGTTCTTCACACTGCTAGAAGCTCCAAAAACAGGAGACGCTACCCGAGAATCCCAGTCATCGTGTGGTGGAGTGTTATGAGATGGATCTGAAATACTGAATACGACGAGACATGAGAGATTTTTCTGGTGTACAGAAGATGAAAGGAGAGAAAGTGATATAAAAAAATACATGTTTCCTATTGCTGATCTGCTTTAAAGCTGTGTGAGCTGATAGTATAAACTGACAACAGAGGGAAAACCAAAAATTAACCAATTCTACAGATAGGTGTTGTTGCACTTAGAGCTGTAAAACGCAAACAAAACACAGATCTTGTCCTTCATTTTGGTGGGTGGTGTGAAATTCTGTTCCATGTTCAGCTGAGAATCAAGGACAGAGTTTAGCCTGCCTCTCTTCTATCCAAGAACTCACTACCTTTCAGTGCAATGAAAAGAAAGAAAGTGAGAATGATTGCAATAGGAGTCTATTTAGGTTCTTGTATACATCTTAAAACCATGACAACAGATTCTCAAACCTTCTGCAAGTGAAGGAAGAAAGTGCAAGCTTCTTTCAGGTGCTGGTTTTTACCTGTCATCAATAAAACACATTCAAGATGACAAATAGGGCCAAAAAACCCTTCAGTTTAGATCACAATATCCTGAGGAGAGTAGGAAGGGCAACAGTCTATTGGTTTGACACCTCATCAGAGCAATATGATTCTTTTTGCATTCCAGCTCCAGACCCACTATCCACAGGGTTACAGGCCTCAGAAGGTATTTTGCAATAATGAGAAGTTAGGAAAGGAGGGATTGTGTACGCAAAGAAGAAGCCCAAATCAGAAGTTTGTGAATTAAGTAAAAGTCTACAGTTTTGCATTCCATCAGTTTCCTTGCTTCTCATGTTATTTACTTGAAAGAAACCCCTCTGATATGAAAATATTTATTTCCACATCTATACCTTTAAAGCAAAATGCCACAAGGTTTGAAATTCTACAAAAACCAGAACTTCCACAATCCTGCTTAAAACAATACTATTATAACTGAGTGGAAACACACCCTAAATTGTTGTCATCATTTCTTGATTCAGAAGCTGGATGTTTTCTTGAGTCTTCAGACTGCATGTTCTCTGAGGCCTGGCTCATAACTGTATTAGTGAGGGGAAGATTCAGAACACTCTGGGACTCCTTGCAAGTGGTGAAGGAAAACAAAGAAAAGAAGTGTGAGAAGATACTGGAATTAAAATTAGAAATATGCTCGGTTGGCACATAAGTACTCTAAAGACCCATTCAAATAGAAACATTCAAAATTCTGAAAAATAATAAAAGCTAAGAGATGAATTTTTGACCAGTAGCTGAAAAGAAATCTTATGGAAATTGAAAAAATTCATTCAAATGCATAGACACAAAAATATTCTGCATACTGTAATTTTCATGGTAGTTACCAATCAAAAACATCAAATAACCTCACCTGAGTCACCAACCAGTCTCATTGCAAAGAAATATTTTTCAGTGTCTTAGACTTGATTATGGCACAAAGGGAATTTAGCAGAGCCAAGGATTTAAGATCACTGTGCTAACAAAACTTGAAAGGAGGAACCATGTCTCTACCCTCCTCCTCAACCCCCCCAGACAGGTCAGCACAGTTATACCTCTTCTTGCTAAAGCAAGTCAGTAAAGACTAAGCAAAAGCAAACCAAAGCGAGCTTACTGGAACTCAGAATACTTTTACAGAATTTTAATGCAAAAGAGAAAAATACTGTTTTTGAAAACAACTGGCCCAAAGAGCTGGTTATGTAAGAAATTTGGGAATACTTACAGATTCCTCTTCAATACTAAGTCCAATTGTTTCTGCAACGACTGCAGCCAAGTTAAAAGATGGCTTTGGAACAGGGTATCCTCCCACCCGTGGTTTATCTTTTTGAGTAGAAAGAAGATCATAATAAGTTGCATACACATTACAGTATCTTGCTCAACTCACAGAGATGGTACAAACACAGAATGAAAAAGATCACAAATTAAAACTGGCATTTATGGAAATAGTTTGACCTCTGTCAGATAAGAATCGTATCAGGAAGTGGTAAATGGCAAAAGAATTTCTAACGAGAGCAAACTGCTGTATCAGCACAGAGAAATATGTGTCCAATTTGAATACAGCTCCCCAAAATTAAAAGTCAGTGTAAAAGTTACTTTTCACACTCCCAGTCCAGGGCACAAGCAGTCTGATAAAAGCATGTAGAACAGAGATAATGTGTATTTATAACAAAATGCTTGTCTTGCGTATTCCCTAACTGACAGTCACCATGATTTTTCATGTGTTTTTATTAGGAAAACAAAATAGATGAGTTTCCCTTCTTTGAGGGATTTAACATTACTCAGTTCATTAAACTGGGGAAAGATAATAAGACTAGAAAGCACAAGAAGAGCAACCACCACAACCCTGACTTGCATGAATAATTCCATGCTGATTCTCACAGTCAGTAAAGAATTTTAAAAGGTTTGCAGTTTATTAGGTTTCTTTGTTAAAGAAAGGTTAAAGAGATGAAACCTCAGGTTTACAATATTTTTGTCTTATTTTGAATGTTATTAGAACTAAATCTATTAATCTATATACTTACTTGGCACAGGGGACAGTTGTGGATCACAGGTGTCTGCTACTAGTATCTCTCCTCCATGGTGAGTGCTCACTTGTGTGGAAAAAAATGGAATTTTTCCAAACTCTAGGAGATGTAGAAACATTTTCACATGGCGAAATTAGGTATCCTGTTGTGATAATTTTGTGTAGATACAGACAATGACCCTGATCTTAAAAGCACTTGAATGCGAGTTTTAATAGGTCAGTAGATCCAGCAATCTAAGCACATCTGATTATTTGTGACAGTGATATGTCAGAATAAAAATAAAATTATAAATATTTCATATTAATCCTTTTTCTGAGAAATATGATCTCAGCCAGTCAGCCCTAAAACAATACTAACACAAAATGACACCACCATCTATACTGACCACATAAAAATAGTTATTCAAGCTGTATTTGACCTGTTAATAGGGCAATGAAACAATTGAAGACTAAACCATCCAAGGCAAAAATGTTTTGCATCAGCTAAGGTAATAAAAAGATGAAAAACCTGAGATCTAAATTATGACAAACATAAGCCATGTAGTCCTTTCTACCTTGACGACCGACAGCTTTTCACAGCCATTAACTATGATAGGTATTTACACCATTTCTTACATATTATACTTTGGATTTGTTTAATAACTCCATTTATTTATACAGAAAATGGAGAGAGATAGGTATGCTTAGACAGGAGAAACTATTCACAGCACTAAAAATTTCAAATGCAAAACAGAGGGCATGAATAACCCTTTTAATCCCACAGTTATCCTATTTTTATTCTTGAGAAGAGGCTTTTAGCCAAGACTACTATTTAGACGTATTCATATATTATTTTAAAATACCTTTTTTTAATGCCACAAGATAAATTAACCTGGATTATGGTATTTCCTGCGCATCAATAGAACACAAGCACAAAGTTCCTTATTCCACAAAAATAGTTCTTGTTGTTAAAATATATTAGAGTTATTTCTATGACATTACAGAACATTGTCTGGAAATTAAATGCACACAGTGCTTCTGAACTTAAGACACAAAACAAATGCAAGCAGCATAGAATACAGACAAAGAGGGATCATGCAGGTATCCTCCAGTTTCAGTAACATTACTTTAGTTGCAGAATAATTTCAGAATGTGGCAAAACATTTGTTTCACTCTCCACTAGGTGGTGACATTGCTGCATGCAAAAGTCAAACCTGAGCAGACGCTTTTTCAGCCAATTTGCACTTACAGAAGAAATACAGGCTGGAAAACTGTTACTTTTGCATGCACATGTGGAGGAATAAAAGTAAAATGCTGAGATAAGTTCTGAGCAGATCACTGAGGTAACAGTTACTACTGAAGACATTTTCCCCCAGATTCATTCATTATCACACAAAAAGAGAAAAGGCAAATCAAAAAAAAGCACAAGGGTTTGGGGTTTTTTTAGATTTTGCCCTTTGCAATCAAGTTTATACATCATCTTTCTCTTTACCCCTGAAGATAATTTTAAAAAATAAAATAAAATACTCTTACCACTGTTGCTTTCCCTAAGTTCCACATCTGGGGGTCTATGTTCTCTGTATCGGACATGCTTATTCTCTTTTTTTCTTCTCATACGGTTAAGCAGAGAAAATGAAGAAGTTAGAACTGGAGAATCTGGAATGATTCCTTTTTCTACCTCCACTGCTTGCTGCTTTTGCTCCCTGGAGACCAAATCAGGTGGTCAAATAAAACCCCAAGTCAGCAAGATGAAAAGTTTTCATTTCAGCAAGCAGGACAATCACACGGTTCAAGAATGCAACAATTTCAGAAATACAGCCACCTCAATAACATCACACCGTAAAATAGTAATACTACAACCCAGTATTTAGATATATCTAACAAAAAATTAACCATTGCTCCATCAAGACCAAGAACAGCATACAACCCTAGCTCTTCACATCTGAAGTCAACATACAACTACTGCACTATGGAAGCCCTTTTTCCCAGAAGAAACTAGGTACTGTAGAGGTTATAGCTTGTCCTCTGAAGCAGGTGCTTCTTTAACAAAACAATGCTGAAATGGATGGATCCATGTCTCTCTCCCTGTATGGAAATCGCTGTATATCTTCACAATTTACAACCCTGAGACTGGCTGAGTCGGTTAGAGCACAGTGCTAGATAACACCAAGATTGTGGGTTCAGTCCCTGGATGGGCCATTCACTTAGGAGTTGGACTTGACGATCCTTGTGGGTCCTTTCCAATTCAGAATATATTCAGTGATCTGGAAATACTGTCTTAAATACAAAACAAAGCTTTTGGACAATTTTAAATAGTAATGAACAGCACTGTATTCAAAGCAATCCCTCTCCAAAGCACTGATGTTACCTCTAATTCACCTCAAAAAGGTCTTCAGTGAATAATGTAAAAATGCTACAAAACAAGCAATGTAAAATACAAGATGAGTTATGAAGTTTACCTTCTCTCACACTGTCAGCTCTAGAAGCCTGTTGGAGAGTCAGTATATAAAAATTAATGCAACAAATAACTATGGCTTTTCTCTCTGAAAATTCTATCTAGACATAACCAGGGAATAACAACAAAAAAGCACTGATTTTGGATCTTAGAACTTAAATAAGTTTGTTTAGTACTTTATAAGGGGCTATCTGCCCTATGGTAGTGGCAGTGAGAAATAAAAGAGGCAGTCAAAGAAAAGCACATGGAAATCTAACTCAGCCTGCTTGGTCATCTTCCTGCAGTTGCACTTTCCCTTATGATTCTCAAGAGAAAACACAGGCCAAAAGATCATTTCCTAACTTTAAAGAAAAGGATATAAGGTTTTGATCTAAGGGAAGAAGAGGAAATACAGATAAATTTTTGCTTGCATTGATGTGAACCACAAGATTTTATATAAAATAAGGTAATAGAAAACTTTAAAAAGCCATCTGGCTTGAGACAAAAAGCATTTTTGCAGTTAGGCTTTTTACCATGACTAACTTTGAACACTTAATGACAATACTGCTGCACTGATGTTCTCAAGTCTTGACAAATCCTATTGTGTGATTTTGCAATTCCTCTTTTCCAGCACATTTACAAAGAAAGCACTGGAAAACTCTATTATCTACTAGCAATATCTTAAGAAACAAACCAAAATAAACAACAGAACAATATATTAATCAATTTACTTTGCAAATTCAAGTTAGCTGATAAGAGTTCTCTTTAAATTTACTGGCACATGTGCCCTTGTATGATAAATTAACCTACAAAAAATATATTTTTCTGCACCTTACTTCCATACAAACCAAGAGGTAGTTTCTATATACCATCACAGAAAAAAACCATCGAATGAAGCAGCTGCTATACATACTGTACATCATAACTATGTAATAAATAATTGCTGAATCATGGATTTAGCTGACACCCCAGAAGAGGCTTTTGCAGAAATTTCCTTGCTGTTTCCATTCATGCATAATGAAATCCTAATGTCATAAAGGATCAGATAATACAATTCTTCTATAATTTCACTGATTCCACTTTTATGGAGAATTCTCAGATTTTTTTTCTCTAATACTATAACTTGGTTACAAAATACAGAAGACTGCAAAAATCTGATTTCATATAATGCACTAGAAACAACCTGCTACTTTGCACCTACAATGCAATGATTTTATATTGATCTAAGTTGCTAATTCTACATAAACTACCATGGCTATAGTTCAACCAAAACAACCAAATGCACTGACTGTATTACAACCAGCAGTACCATCCTCGTAAATTACTGTTTATCCACTCAACTCTGCACTCATTTGAACGATCACCTAACATGCAGAGCAAATAACTTAGTGTTATACTGGTCATTGCCAGCTTTCCTACATTGGCCAGAGCTTTTTGTGCAAGCTGGGGTCACGAAGTATGTTACCCTGAGATAATTAAATGCATACAGAAAAAGAAAGGACAATTAAGGTGCAAAGATGGGAGACAAACCAAGAAATACAAAGGAATAGGACTACAGTCATTCTGAACTGAACTCTAGTTGTTTAACTCCTCTACCAAAGTTGAATTCTGATAGAGACAAGAAAAAAAAAAAAACAAATGCATACAAAACTTTCTGTATCAAGTCCACATATCCTGTCCCATTGCTTCCAGGCAGGTACACAACTTAGTCACAGACAGGCAAAAGTGAGATAAGTTTCAGATGATGTCAGATCATAAGAAGAAAGGAACACTGCCTCTGCCTTGCACAGTACACCACATTCACATATTAACCACAACATTAGATGGCACATTCTTACTATATCAGATTAAAATTTCACAGTCAATTTGTAGCTCATTATTTTTATGTTTTGTTTTCAAAATTTACTATAGTTCTTTTCTTTTAAAATTGCAAAATTATATTAAGTTTACTTTTAAAATGTGTTGCAAGATCCTGGGACTTTCTGACTACCTAAATAACTGCTTTTCTGAAGTCTTAGCCTAGGAGAAAACAATTGGTAAAGAGGCAACTGAGGAATAAAAGTATGATTCATAAGGCTTTGCTATACACTGTGATCAGAAGTAAAGCAAAATTTCTATGATAAATTTACTTCTCCCAATTCCAAAAAAGATGCACACAGTTAAAAGAAAACAAAAGTCTGCACAATAGAAACTGAGCTTATGTCATTATAGTGGCATTAGGTTATCTTTTCACAGCCTGTCTATCAGAAAAGAGGAAACAACATTTAAAGACTTAAAAGCTGATAATTCCCAGACATTTCTACTGAAGAATGGGGGAATATCCAAAACAACCCAAAACTTACTCTAGCTCCTTCTGTAATTGCTGGAACTGTTCAGTTAACTTTTTATTCTCATCCTGTAAGTTGTTTTTTTCATTCACTGAAATTTATAGAACAACAACGACAACAAAATCAATCAGTGCACATATGTTAACATTAGAATCTTGTCAGGTCCTTTAAGGAAACAAAACTAATTGAAAAATGTAATACCATACACCTCTACAGTTTACAAAAATGAAGTTTCAAGCTAGTCATTAAAAAAGTTGTAAAATGACGTGTTGGAAGAGGCAGAGGTGGCACAATAACTGTATCACAATGTTAGCTCTACACAATCATTAATTACTTTTGTCCATGCACACATAAGTGAGACTGTGTTGTAAAGATGAGTGAATTGCTCACTTGTCTCCACGGACAAAATTGTTTCCTTAGGCTAAAGATAACCTATGAAATACAAAGCAATTTGAATTTGGTTTTAGCCACTAAAGCAAACAGCTAATTGGAGAGAAGGAAAAAAAACCCACCAGCAATTTCTTTAAAACCAGTTAAATATTTTGGAAATCAAGAGAGCCCACTCAGAACTTTTGGATTTTACTTTTCTTAATTTCAAACTCATCTTGTCTTTACTTCACTCAAACTTATTGCAACACCATTCAGCCTTTCTTCCACGCTGTCTCAAACTAAAGTAGTGATAGCTTCCAACTCTTCAGTTTGCTATAATCTTTATGTTCTTGTTCTTATTTTGTTGTTGTCTATTTTGCCCCTAGATACCTCAACTGATCTTTTTTATTGTTCTATAGATCTCAACCCAAACCCATGGGAGACTACTGTTATGTCAAACAGTTCAAGAAGATTTTTACCTAATAGATGTTGGTTTTTAAGGTTCAGAGCTTTATTTAAAGATTGGCTGTACCCTGTTCGCTGTTCATCATTAAACTCAAATTTCAGAGTATTTTTATATAAATGCCCAATTTAGAAGTCCTTGAAACACTGATATATTTTGTATTAGCACAGAACCTAGTATTTCCATAACCTAATTAAGCACTGAGAAGCTATTTTTTGTCTGGTGTTTCCCCATATTTTAAATCTCACTGAATGTCTGCATGTTCTTGACCAAGCAAAACAACTACATTATATAAAATAATTAATGGCAAAGATACCATTAACATTTTAAAATTCTGTCCTGTGTTATTCTGCACTTTATACAACCAATCTTTCCAAACTCTATGAGCATATTTGTGTCCTGCTTGTGTATCACCTGGAACAAACAGTTTAATTTGTCTCATATGTTCTATTTCTTGATTTCAAAATGAGCAGGCTACAAGCTGCCTGGTGTAAAACTATTTTTTTGTGGCCTCAGTTGGTTATGTGACAGTTATGGGTTTACTGCAGTCAAAGTCCAAGACCAACTAACTACAGGACAGAAGCTGGACCCACTTCTGTCTGAACTTGATACTTTGCCATCATCAGTTCCTTTTGAAGTCAGGGTTTTCTTAGGAAAGCTGGCAATCATTCTAGCTGTAGGAATAAACAGAAGCAGTCACATTTTATCTAAAGTAGCTACTTAACAGTGTAAGATTTTCCACGTCAGTTCACTTTCAGTATCAGCACTTCAATCTAAGAAGGTGGGTCAAATGACTAGTCGCTGGTATGTTACATATTTTCAGACTGCACAGTTAAGTATCCCTCAACTGAACTTCTTGGGCTTACTAAACACACCACATATAAATTATATCAAGTTACAGGAATTACTGGAGAACTAGTTTACAAAACAGCATGTTTTGTCTTCAGACTTGGGGATAAAACTCACTAAGCTCAGTAATAAGTTTGAGATTCTGCTGCCGGATATTTTCAAACTCTTGCTGCTTCTTTCTCATATGTTCTTCGGTTACAGCACAACGATCACATAATCCTGCTCTTAATCTACAATAAAATTAAGAGAAAAAGGTCCTGTTAAAAAAAATATTGCCATGCATGAAGCAGATACCAATGTTTAACAGACCTTTTGAACAATGAAAACCAGAAAACTTCTGATAGCTATGTAGAACACCATTAAGTACTGTGGTTTTATATGTTCACATAGCAATGTGAACAGATTTCTGAACAATCTAATACTACATGCTCTAACATTTACATAAATGATTATAGGTACTGGATACTTCTAAAGCAATATGCATTACTCTATTTAATAAAGTGGAGCATGCTACACCTTGCCATTGGATGCCTTTGCGAGGTGTCCTACTACGAATACTGTCAGATATAAATCACCATTCATTTTAAGTAAAGTTCATTCAAGAAAATACAAATAAGCAAATTTGTAAACATAATTACTACTGCATCTAAGAAAGATATGCACTGTCATTAAGCAAAATAATCAAATAAAAAGGACAAATAGTAAGTTCACTCTGTAACAAATACCAAGCAAATGCGAAACGCTTTATCTAAGCACCAATGATTAGAAATGGATCCAAAAGTTCACAAGAGGCATTGACTCCACGGTCTCTAATGGTTTAGATCAGCTGTTTAAAACACATCCATTATCAGAAAAGGACTTGTTAGAATCACTCCATCTTACCTGACACATTCATTCATGCAATGAAATATGTGTTCATTTTATAGGTGATAAACTGAATGTATTTATTTCTGGTACACAGCAAAAAGCTAACAGTATTACCAAAGTGAAAACGAGACTCTCTTTTGCCTGCTAAATAGAAAACCAGTTAGTCAAGAGTTCTGCATTGCTGCTGCTACTACATCAAGTATTAAAACACCCCAACTAAACAAACTATGTAGGTTTCCAATTTCACAGCTGAATATTGGAAGTAAAAGCCATACCAGTTTATTGGTGTTTTAATATTGTGGAATTGTGGCAAGAGTAAAATACTGAAATGCCTCTTCATACTAGCTTATCTGAATGTGTAATAAACACAGTATTACATCCTCCTTGTATTAAATCAGTTGAAATACTTCTTTTGTTTTCCACAATGTGAGTAATTCATCTGCTAAGGGATTAGAAAAGTCCACCCACACCGTGAATGTCTCTCTACTTACATGGTGTGAAAGTTTATTACCTGCATGGCTACAAGCTTATCCCTAATGCCTTTCACAGAGAAATGGAGTTGAAAGTAAAAGTAGACTATCACAGCTTTAAAATTTGGGGTAACACAGGAATGGTTGAAAACCATTTACTATGTAATGATTTCCTGTTGCCAGAAAGCTTCTGAGAGCCTATGAACAGCAAATTTAACATACACTTTCCAAAACAGGTACAGTTTTTAAAGATGAAAAAATGAAATGTAATTTCATGTCTATTAGTTTTGTTTTGCTGTACCAGATTAAAGAGGAACAAACAAGGAAAAGGCAGAACGGACCAAAAGGCGAGGAGAACGCTGAAGTACAAAAGGTAACAGATGGAACCTGTGATTAAATTTAGGTAAAACAGGCAATTGCTAAAAAAGAACCCCTCAAATCTGAAACAATTCCTAGTGAGTTATTCCATTAGTTTCACAACATATCATAGCCTTTAGGTTTTGTACTTGTATTACATCTTGATCAATGTAAAATTTAACTCTACAAAGATGGATACAGAAGAATGCACCTTAAAATGTCTGTTTGCCTCCTAAGCTTCTCTATTTTAACTTCTATTGCTCTTAACAGAACTAAACAAGCTAAGCACTTTGAAAATAACAATATAACAGAAATTCTTATTTATTTATATTCATTATTGATTTTATGTTTAGTTATATATATGAGATAGACAAATAAATATATGTTATATATTTACTGATTGTTCTTCAGTCAGAAAAATGCAAATTCTATACCTTTCTCTATAACACACTATTTGGATTGCATTAGAAAAGGACTGGTTTACTAATAAAAAATATCAATAATCCCACACCAAAACACAATAAACTCAACTTGCAAAGTATCCTTTGCAACTAGCAAAAGAGCTACTCTGTAAGAGCAAAACACAGCAAACTCAAAAGCTGGAAGACACTACTTCACCTGTCTTCTAAAACCTTGATAGTGTCATGAAGTGCTTTTTGCTGTTCTCTGAGCTGTTGGTTCTTGGTATAGAACTCTTCAAGCCTCTCTGCATCCCTGAAATGAAATAGAGGAAAAAGTACTTCTAGCTTTAAATTGCAGCAATTACTTTTTCACTAGAGAATTTTGTCTGGCATGTTCCTTTCATATCCTTGGGAAATGTGATTATCATCAGCACAAATATTAAGTTGAAGATGAACGAAGCAAGTGTTTCTGATTAATAATAATTTACAAATGACAAAGATGCAGCTAGTTTCTAATTCATAATACAGGTGATCTGTTAAGGCTGATTTTTGCTCAAGTAAAAACCAGAATTGATGACAGTCAACACATAAAAGCTAACAATGTTCAAGCAACAATTTCAGAGAACAAACTCAAACACGTCTCTTACACTTTACTGTGTTGTGGAGCTGTTGGGAATCTAATGGGAGCTTTCACAATAAGGTCATTCCGGTCTTGTCTCAGCAGTGAGTGAATTCTGCAGCATGGCAAACCACATTAGGTTTGGAAATCTCTGAAAAGTCTTTAGATCCATTAGAGGTTTACTTCCTCAAGAAGAAATCCTCTATAGAGCATGTATTCCCATAATATGAATAAAGAGAAAAGAAATCTCTTTCCAAAACCCTCAGAAGCAGATGATCTTGTGGAAAATATCTTCTATAAAAACCAGAACTAATTAACAAAGAATATTTTCTCCTTAAAAGAGCTAAGCAAAAGCAGTAACATTAACTTCCCAATTTTAGCTCCCTTTCACTTTTATTATCAAACCGCAACACCTCTTCACGATGCAAACACAGTACAAGTGACAAGCACACAATTATTTTCTAAAAGGAAATTAATGTTCAGTAAAAGCTAAGCAACTGAATCTGCGTAACGTGACAATGACCAACTTCTGAGAAATTCTCAGCTCTTCTTTTTACCATGGAATCGTTTGTATATATCCTTGGAAGCAGTTGTTTGTTTTCAGTGTGCCTGAGATGGATTATTTGTGGAAGTCATGAAACTGGCTCATGAAAAGGTGATAAGCACACACACACACACACACAGACACAGACACCAGGAAATGAAAACATATTTACTAACTTGTTGATACAATTCTTTTACATAAACATACTTTTACATTGGAACTATCCGTTTAACAAATGTTTAGCCAACCACATTTTCGTATTGCTGGCATTACAGTAGTACAAGAAACCAGCAATCATGGGTCATAAAGTGAATGGGACAGCTGGAAGCTTTTAAAGTGTACAATCACAAGCATATTTGATTAATCCTTAAATTTAAGTACAGATGCTTCTCCTGTACTACCACACAGACCAACATAGGCCATTCCAACTGCATATTCAACCTATGAAACAGTTACATGAAAACAGCACGAGGGACCATTTAGGCTTGTACTTTTACTTGGGGAGGACAACATGTTAAAGTTCTGTTAACGCAGTTCACTAACCAAGTACAGCCAGGCCATGGCAAAATTTGAAGTCTGACAAAAGCACGCTGTATTTTCCTGATGTTTAGGACATAAAAAAAAAACCAACAAAAAACTAAAACCACAAAAAATCTCCTCCTTTTTTCTGTTTATGCCATTCAGAGAAGGCTTAAAATAGCAAATTTAAAAATCTTCTCTAGTTAATTCTAAGGCATTTTATGGCATTAAGTCATTTGCAATAAATAAATAAGACATTAATGTACACTAATACTATATGCCTTCCACCTAAACCCTCTGAAATGTCCCATGAAGACAGTAAAATGACAGAAGGAACTAAGCTGTTGGTTGGGGTTTTATTCCTTAAAATTCCAGTGCACCTGATAAACATGACAGACATTTTCGGCTATGAAGGCACTGCATAACGGCTGGTCTCCAACCCAGAGTTTACAAGTCATTAGCTCCAATGCTGGAGTGGGATACAAAATAAGGTGCTCATTGTCAGCTGATTACCAAGTTTGAAATACTAAACCTCAGGTATTCAGACGCAGCAAGGAGAACAAGACCTCCTATGTAACAGAACTGTATCTACAATGTGTCAGTTGTAGAAAGATTCCAACAATGATTAACCTATTTGGTATTTGTTCAGTCACAGCGCTGATATTTCCCATCTAGAAAACTGACTGATCAATTTAAGATTCCAGAACATGGAAGAACTTATGATACACCAGGCTAATAACAAAAGCAAGAGATAATTTCATCATTTCAGATTAAAAATGAGTAACTACTTAATTTATAAATTATACTTAAGAAATAACACACCCTCTTAAGAGCGCCATACATCTTCAGATGACTTCAGCTGAATTATTAAAGTGAGCAGTTTTTTGCACATGTCTAAAGGAAGAATCCATGAAATCTTACAAGAATTGTAGCTCATTAATGGAACTCTGACTGTCCTTTAATAAATTAGATCATTAGGATGAGTACTTACAAGCATCTTTCCTTTTTCAACTTAGATATTTTCAGCTGTAAGCCTGAAAAGTAGAAAGAAGAAATTACATGTTACAGAATTCTGATTTTAAAAAATGAGTAAGACAATAAATTAACTCCCCCTTTGCCACTGTCATCTACAAAGAGACAAAAAAATGTCACTAATCTGGAGGAAAAAAGGTTCATTCTGGACTTTTTGAGTGTGTTCTACAGGATCTTGGGAACAAATATAGTCATTGTGATCTCCAGGAAATAAGGAGTTCTTAAACAAACACACAAATTTCCACTTAAACTGGTAAAAAAACACCTTTGTGAAATAACCACACATTAATAGCCAGCATTGTCAATATACTTTCATTGACTATGCCCACCTAAGTAGCATAAAATATGTCCTGTGTGCACATAAATTCATAATGGTACACTGGAAATGAAGCATCCAATCATTGAACTGAGAAATGCTTTACAGTGTATATGCATAAGGGAAACACTAAAAATATGTGATTCAAGGCTTTAAAGCACAGAAGGACAACATCCTTCATTGGAGATGTGCTACCAGACCCTCAGTCAAAGTTTTTCTGAAAGATCTGAAAGTGAATCGAGGAATGATACTTCATCTATGGCCTTTCTCCCACTACGAGTTCCACACTCCTAACTGAATTTTCTGTGCAGAAGTAAAAAGGTTTGCAAATGTAACTGATGTTCTCAGCAGGAGTGGCCAGCTGACAGCCCAGGGGACAGAACACTGTCCAGCCAATCTGCTTGCAAGGTCTTGAGTGCATTTGTATGTGCACAGAGACAAAATATTTAAATACAGCACAGCTTAACAAGCAGAACACAGTGCTATGGAAATCTATGTGATACTACCCACACACAGGCTGGCCATTCCTACTCCAAATAAATAGTTAGAAATAATCAGACCCCAGTGACAGAACAGTTTCTTAAACAGAAATCCAAGAGAAATTTTCATATCACATCAGAAAATAACATAGCATTTCCTAGAATGATTATTTTCTTCTAACTACAAAAGGCTGCTACCAACTTCAGGTTGAACATTAGGTGTCTTGTAAGCTCTCATGCAAAAGTGTGATGCATTTAGAATAGCAGGACGAACTTATAAAACCAGAACACATATAAGAAAACTTCAGACTACTTTGAATTTAAGCCCAAATACATAGCTGATACTACATCTTAGTACAGAAAATGTAGGTTAAGGCAGCTAACAGACGTTTTTTCCTCCCCTACGACACTCAACTAGGAACAGCTCTAAGGGGAAAACTACTTGCTTGAGAAGGTTCACTCTTCAGGCCACTTAAAATGTCAAGCCAGCCACAGACTCAGTGAACCCATGCTTGCTACAAGATGCCAGTGAGACAATGAGTTAAAAATGCAGACAGACTACTTTAAAAAATTCTTAGGAAATACAGCAAGATTTCTTTTATCTCCAAGCATTCAGCACCTGTGAGATGTTATGTTCTATCATGCAGATCAGCACAGAAAGAGGGTTTATTTTTTTAAGTAGTTGCTATTCATCAAGTCAATTAGGCATCTGCAATTAGAACCCCTATAAAGCTTGCTTTAAAGCTGCTCCACGCCCATCAGAAGGAATGAAGCTGCACAACAATGCATCTCCTGTATGAACAGGTAGTCTGTTCAGCAAGTATTTAGGATTGTACCTTTGGCAACCTGAGCGACCAATTCAAGAGGCAGGGCTCAAAAGGCCCAGTACTGTGCTACAGGTAACACTATCTCCCCTCTCTCCTGAATTCAGGAGGAACTAAACTAGTTACTTAAAGGCTGCATTTTTTCTTAGTCCAAATGACTGCAATGAGAAGGCAGGAAACCAGCCTGTTACATTTATCCAAGAGCATTGAATTACTCCATCTGCTGTAGTCTCTTCCTTTTGCTTTTCCAGAGTATTGAGTTTTTAAGCATACTCATTTAAGGAGCTTTGCTTTTTCAGGTTTCCTTATTTACCATGTTTCTTTATTTAATGTAGTGAGCATATAAAACTAGGTGGAACTACACTATGTCCCTTCTCAATTCAATTTTATCTTTCACACAATATTTCTTTGGAATAGACAAGCTGCACACTATATAAAGCTACATTACCTAAAGCTCCTAAGTGCATTAGTAAATGACACTCTACACCTGTTAAAGCAATGGAGACCTTTAAACTGTCATTAGGCACATTAATTAAACATTATTTTATGAAACTTGCTACTTGATTAGACTACATAGCTGTAATACTTCAATTAATGGCTATGATAATTTCTAATCTGATGAATTTTCAAATGCATTAAATGCATTTCCTTAAAACTGAAGTGCCTAGGAAGACTGCAGAATCTTTATCACTGAAGATTTCTTGAAACAGGTTGGACAAGGTTCTGTCAGCAATGACGCAGACATAATCCTACCTTAAGGGTACAGAGATGGACTAGATGACCTTCTAAAATCCCTTCTAGCTCCGCTTTCTATAATTATTTACTTTTGAGGAACTTCCAGCCGTTTCCTTTTCTACAGCAATCTATCAATGAGATTGCTTTCCTCATAAGTTTCTCTGCTTCTATGACTACAGTTTTTTTCTCTATTGATATCTTCTGCTTTTCAGAGGTAAGCAACAAGTGAAAAAAGCTAGGCTATTTCTTTTACATAAAACACTGCTCACATTTCTATGCTGATACATATTTTTAATAGAGTTTTAGATTTGAATTAATCCTCAGAAAGCATCTTGATAAGACTCACATGCAGCAAGCATCTATATAATTATTTTAAGCCAGAGGTAAGAATTAACACCTGTAGAAATAAATCAGTTTATAAAAAGCATTATTAAATTTCTTTTAATTTTCTGGGCACTATGCAAGTATCCCACACATTCTACAGATAGGAAATAAAAGCAAATAGAGATTTAATGACCATTATCCTGAGTTGCTGAGCACTTCTGAACTCCATGAAAAGTCAACTGGTACTGACCATACCCAACATCTTTGGAAACTTGGACGTAGGTGTCCTACCCATTGTCTCATAATGAATTTGAGTTAAATAATAGCTATTTAGGCTGAAGAAGGCCAAAATTTGGATTTTTTTGCAAGTGATCAGTTTAAAAGAACAAGAAGCTGGATTTCTTCACATAACAGTGGAAAAACACACCCTTTACGATATAGTAACATCAAAATTCAATAAAATTCCTTTCAAACTCCATGAGTTTAAAGTATTCTTCAGTCTACATTCTATAGATACAATTTGTATAACATGTCTGACCATGTCAAGTTCATGTGTCATAAATTCTACTTTTCATGGATTTTAAATAAAAAGAATTACACCATTTCAGTATTTAGTACATTGTACATGCAAAAAGCTTTTTCAACAACTACTAACTTTCCCTTAATCCACCTTCCACCACCTTTAAAATAATTTTTGCTGACATTCAGATTGGAAACTCATGAGTCAATTTTAATTCTTATTTATAGACTTCAGAAACAAGCAAAGTCTAGGCAAGTCTGTGTTTGATGTTTCTAAAATATCTTCCAGTACCATTTTCTATAAGAGGATCCCCACCTTCTAAAAAATTAACTATCCTTCAGGCATGCCTTTGATGTTATCATGGAAGACCTAATTTTACCTAACACGGTGTGGGACATACTGACAAAGGGCTAGGCATGAAAAAGACTGCCTGGTGGCAAAATTACCTGGCCACACCCTGCATGCATTCTAAAGAGTATCTTGCTTGCATAAAGAAAACCCAAACTTGAAAATCACGTGCTGCACATCCCAAAAAAATAGAGAAAGGGTCACTTAACATAAGTCTCTACATCAGAGCTTTTTGTTTGTTAAGTTTTTGTTGTTCAGACATGCCATAGATTGCCAGATCCCATTCTGTCAGTACTTCCGCATTTATCTGCGGTTGACATCACACCCACTCCAAAAAGAATCATCAACAATAAAAAAATAATTATTAAAAAAAGTATATTTTTTTGTGTTTCGGAACACAATATAAAATTGTATTTCATATGTTAATGTAAAGAAGTCTGCTATAGCTTTCTTTTCAGTTTCCATATTGATATATGTTTTTTGGTTGCTTGGGTTTTTTTAATAATTAACAACAAAGTGTCATGGCTCAGTGCTGCAAATTATTGAATCAAGACTTTCGGTAGGAGGCATGTAACATCCATAATTATAAAACAATCTCCAAGAGTTTTTGAAAAGAAAAAGTGATGGTATAACTGGACTGAAATGAACAGACCTGAAACTGTTTTGAGGCTGGTAGGAACAACCAAGGCCACTGAAATGGTCTGGGTAAAGATCCATTTGCATGACGAAAGCTCTTAACTCACAAAAACTCACCCACTTTTATTCCAGCCTAGTATAAATACTATTTCAGGCATAAGGATATGCTTGTTGGAAAACACAGTCGAATACTGTTTTAATTCCATTCAAAAGAATGGATCACGTGCCTTTAGATTAGCAGAACAAAATGTTAACTTATGTAATGTTTGCAGCAAACAACTCTTATGAATAATCCTTGTAAAACAACATTACAGTAACAATACGTGTGGTGCAATAATTCATCTTCTCTGAATTACTGAAGAATGAACAGACACTAATACCCACTCTGTAGTAAAATTATTATCACAGGTCACATAATGTAAGAATAATCCTATCATAAAAACATAAAATTTGCTGAGAAAATTTAGAACATTAAAATCTGAAGAAATAATTTTCACTTCAGTAACATTAATCTGCAGTGCAATTTTGCACAAGTTAGGGGAAATAAACAATGCAAATCATTTTAATGTATCAACTAAAATCATTTTAATCAAGCATCAAATCATTTTAATGAAGCAACTAAAGCCAAAGGCAAAAGAAAAAAAAATCCATTGAATAATATGGTTTGGAAACTTTGAATTATAATCCATTAAAAGTAAAGTAATATTTAAAAATTTTGTAGGCAAGCAGAGATTCCATGTAGCACTGTTATTTTTTCTTCAATGACCTAGCAAATCATTTATATGTGTTGATAGTTTAATCCTGTTAAACCAGGCTTAGGTGGTCAATCTGTAAAGATCATTTGTAATCATTCGGTCCAACTTTCTGCATAACTTAAAAAATTAAAAATCTATTTAGTTCCATGCACAGTATTTTGGTTCAAAGTTTTCCTGTGGTAACTGACAAACACCAACTTTAACCTGACAAACGCAAACTTTAATGATTTACCTTGTACTTCTTTATCATGACATTCTTTCAGTTTGGACCACAGTTCCTTGAAGAAATCTCCTGTAGGTTCTGCAGAACTAGGGCTCCCACAGCTTCCTCCAGACGCATTCATCTTGCTTTTTGCTGCTCCCAGCTTCTTCGGCTTGCAGAACTGGCTCACTCTCAAACTTTGTATTTTAAATTACATAGTTATGAAACTGTTTCTGAAGAGAGGCATATGTCTGTAACAACACAACGACAACACTTACATTTGAATTTATCAGAGTATAACTTGTAGCCATGGATGAAATACAAAGTTTACTGTCTATCCTTGTTGAGGATATATATTTATATACTTTTATATTGATAGTCACCCTGAAAGCTTGGACAGTGCTAAGTATTTTGCTGCAGGTAATTACAAACTAAAAGAATTTTCCTCCCCTTAAAAAGCTATCAACTTAAAATTAGATTAAAATACTTAGGAGTCCTTTTTTTTTTCCTATCTAAAGATACAGTTTAATATAATTCGTTTTCCAAATGTAAGTCATAGTGCCAAAATCTGGCTGCCAGCAAAAGCATTTGTCAAAAGTTTTATCAGAGATGGATTTGTGTATATACATCCTTTATATAAACTTGGATTCAAATTACACCCTTTTGCAAAGAAAAGCTCACATCCCCTTGAAGTCTTCATAATTCTACATTGAAATGATTCCCATTCCTTGATTGAAAAAAAATGGAGAATGTTCTCAAAATCTATAAATCTACAAAACATTAATATTTGAGAAAACTATCAAAGTCATATAGCTCTGTCTTAAAAACTTGACTGCCTACAAAACTTAGGATAATCTTACCCATAATTCTCGCTTGTTTTGAAGGGTTTCTTACAGAGATGATGCCCTCAGGCAAACTACAGGGGAAGCATGGTACTCAGATCTGGCTCTGAGCCAAGGTAAGATTCAATTCTACAGGCACTGCATGTCCAATACTGAAATACTCCTGTAATCGCTGTCCTTCAGTTCCCTCTGTGTGAAGCTGGACATTCTAAGTTTTCCCTATTTTTATGCAGTCAATTTTAAACAAACACTTTTGAACAGGGACTGTCATTACCAGGTGGACATAGCTATCTCTATGACTTCGTAATATAAAATGCAGGGAAAAAAAAAAAGATAGGTATTTTGTACTGTTCCTAAATTAGCAACTTGAGCAAGCAAACCACCGTGCCTATATTGCCAAATGGAAGGAACAATTTGCTCTCAAATTTTTGAGGCATAAGTTATAGTTCAGACGATACAAGGTCTATGATCAGTCAAGAAGCTGCATTTCCTATCTTGAGAGCCTTCAAACAACTCAGAGTATCTGAATGCAGCTACTGGTTTAGCTGCATTCAGATTCACCACAATACAGTGTTCAGTCCAGTGGTCAGTAACCAAGGCCTGGAGGCTTTGGTTCCACTCTCCTGTCTCATCTCTCTGTGCACTGTCTTAAGTAAGTTACTTTTTTCAGTCTGGCTGCCTTTACAATGAAATAAAAATAATGGAACAAAACATTAGTCTCAACAGAAACACTTAAACTGTATGTTTTCTATACAATAAGGATACTTAAATGTTACAGCAGTGAAGCCAGCACCTCCACATTTGCTTTAACCTGCTCTGTCCATAGAAAATTCAGTGCCTATTTCAGTAGATGGCTTCAAGTTAGCGAATGTTATCTTCAGAGAAATCCTTACAGAAAATAAAATTACCCTTTGAAATTAGCAATGCCTACAATTCTTCAACAGAAGCTGGACAGCAATTCACTTGCATCTTTGCAGATTAAATGCCCCACTTTGTGTGCAGCCACATAAAGCCATCTCACAATGCTTGTGGAACCAATTGCCTGGTGACGTTAGGAATGGCTTTCAGTCTTGCTTTGCACCTTCAACAGATGCTTCAGGATCCAGCTTTTTCTCTATCAAGTACTAGGGCAGTGAAAACCACAAGCTTGCTTTCACTTACTGTTTCAAATTTAATTGTGTCAGATGACTCATTTCCACGGGAAGGTCATCTGACTCTAGACAGTAAATACTGTCTGTAGTGTTTGTTTTGGGGTTTTTTTCCCCAAGATGATTGCAAGAAAAAAATTGCACAAAACTCTCTCAGAGTTTCTGCAAGTTATTAGTGCATTAGCCAACTACAAATAGGAAAAAAAGAGCAATGCATTTTCCCAAGCTTCATCTGCTTCAAGATCCCAAAATGATACATTGCTTCCTACAGGTGTTCAACCTCCCTTAAAATACAGGGCCCGCAAGAAGTGTTCAAGTCGAGCCTTTGACAGGCCTGGGCAGCTGCACAGGCGTAAAAGTGATGGCTTACTCTCCAGTCCTAAGAAAGTGCTTTCCAGTCCTTGGAGAAAAACCCGCCTGAGCTGGATGTATAGACACTTGCAGGCAGGGACAGAACTGGAAGCTGCGTGGAGGGGAGGATGGAAGCACAGTGCTTAGCCTCTCTCCCGGATGTCCTGCTTTGCTGCTGTCCTGCCGACTGACGCTTTCAAAGAACCACCTAAAAGCATCCATTTCCCTCTTCTTCCACAAACCAACTCCTTCCGGCACCGGGAAAACACGGCTTCATCAATGATTGCCTCCAGCAATCGATCAGCACCGATAACGCGCCGAGGCTGCTAATCGGTGTTGATAGCTTTCCGCCGGGAACACACCGCCCCTCCGGGATTCTGAGGAGCACACGGCGCCTTAATCCCCACCAAAAACCACCGGCTGCTCCTACAAACTCAACTCTCCTGTACCTCGCGGCGGTGAATTTTGTTCTCCTTTCCCTCTTGCAAGAACACCGCACAGAAAACTCACTCGAAAGACAGGCCGGGATGCTCTGGGAAATCCTGCCATGACCAACACCTGGGAGCTTCCCGCCAGGCTCGGGTCACACCCCGCAGTCGGGACGGCAGAGGAGCGGTATGGCATGTCCCACGCGCCGCTTCTCCCGAGCGGCGGGAGCCTCCCAAACGGAGAGAATGGAGCTCCCTCGGGCAGGCGGGACAGTGCCAGTAGAGCGCCCGGCGGGGACCCGGGGCCGGAGGGGCTGCGGCGGGCCCGTCCCCGGGGCGGAGCGGGAACGGCGCGCTCGCGGTCGCTCCCCGGCGGAGGATGAGGAGAGCGCGCGCCGTTACCTGGTTGGCTCCCAGCGGCTCCGCGCGCCAACGGCGGGAAAAAAGGAAAAACTGCAGCCAGCGCCTTCCCTGCCCAGGGAGGCGGGGCGCGGGCCGCTCTCGCGAGGCTTCCGCGCTGCTCTCGCGAGAGAGCGGCAACGTGGGGGGTCTAACACCCCCCCCCCCCCCCCCCCCCCCCCCNCCCCCCTCCCCCCGCCCGCCGTGGTGTTCATGGGGCAGGAGTGTTGCGGTCACAGAATCATAGTATAAGCTGGGTTGGAAAAGATCGCTGAGGTCATCCAGTCCAGCCTTTGACCAAACACCACCATGTCAACTAGACCACAGCACTAAGTGCAAGGTCCAGTCTTTCCTTAAACACCTCCAGGAGTGGTGACTCCACCACCTCCCTGGGCATCCATTCCAATGTCTAATCACCCTTTTTATGAAGAAACTCTTCCTAATGTCCAACCTAAGCTTCCTCTGGAGCAACGTGAGGCCACTTCTTTTTGTCCTGTCACTTGCTGACTGGCAGAAAAGGCTGACCCCCACCAGGCTACAGCCTCCTTTCTGGTGCTTGTAGAGTGATAAGCTCTCATCTGAGCCTCCTCCAGACTAAACAACCCCACCTCCCTCAGCAGCTCCTCATGCAACATGTGCTCCAGACACTTTACCAGCTTTGCTGCCCTTCTCTGGACATGCTCCAGCACGTCAATGTCCTTCCTGAACTGAGGGGCCCAAACCTGGACACAGCACTAGTGGTGCGGCCTCACCATTGCCAGGTACAGGGTCCTGCTGGTCACACTATTTCTGACACAGGCCAGATTAGCTTTCTTGACCGCCTGGGCACACTGCTGGCTCATGTTCATTCATCAAGGTCACCAGGTATTGTCCCAGCCCTCTTCTCCTGTGGCCTGGTACTTCGGGTTTCCACAGAGAGCTGCTGGAGGAAAGGCAAGGGGACAAGCCAGGCCCTGGCTGGTGCCACAGTTCAGTGTGACAGCAGGCACAGAACACTCTGGAAAAACAAGGGTGTGTGCAAGAGTCTGCACTGAAACACATGCTGCCCCTGCCTTCCTGAAAGAAGTTCTTGCTGGTTTAGATGTGAAGAGGATCATGAGGGTGTACAACTGTGCCAGAAGTGGCCTTGCCTTTAGGGCTATGCTGTTAAATCTATCTGTGCCACAGGATTTGTAATCTGGTTGTTGGGGTTTACACACAGGAGTATTTGCAGTGCTTCCCCCCTGCCTTCTTGATCTTAACAGTTTCCATGGCTTGTCATTTCACTCTACAGCAGAGCAGCCTAGGCATATTTTTATGTTTTATATGAGTATGGGAACTAGTAGGCTCATATAATTAGTACAGCATAAGGCTGCTGAACTTTTTTGTCACTTCTCAATGTTATTTTTTTTTCCCAAATTGCAGATTAATGTTCCTTCATTCATTGGGACCAGCCCTGCTGTCTGCAATGAGATAAACCCCTTGATTTTAAGTAGCTCTTAGTAATGAAATAGAAACAAAACACAGCTTTTCACTGTTACTGTTCTGCCTTCACATGATTCCACTGGACCATTTTGGTATGTATGGAACTCTTGCAGAGACTTTTGGTGATATAACTAGAAGACATGATGGTGATCAGTTTGCAAGGGACAGTGCTGCAAACATATACTTTCTAGATTGTTAATGGCAATGTTCTAAAGGTTAGGTGTTCGAGTATTTCATAATTGTTAGTAGCTGTTCCATCTAACTCTTTTTACGTTACTCAGATCACTCACGTCTCAAGAAAACAGGAATAAGGAGCTACAGCATAAATAAAACTGGATCTGAAATTCTATTTCAACATTTTTGAGGCATTTTGAAATACTGTCAGACAGGAGATGACCCATGATTCAGGCTTCAAATCTGTTGTTCCCCTTTGTTGAAAATACTTTTTGTTTCCCATCAAGTATGTACCATGAATTCTGAAGTATTTTGAAAAAATCTTGTACTTAACTTTTCTACTCATTCCTCACCATTGTTTAACCACTTGTTTTTCAACTTAAATAAAATGAAAGTGGTGTTCAGGAGCTCAGCAGCAGATTACTTACATTGTAAGTTTGATCCATTATCAGATCAGTAGAAATATGTTGGAACTAAAATCAGCTACATATTTTGGAAGAAGCTGTCATGTCATAATAGGTTGTGATAGTCACTCCAGTCTTTCTAAATAATGCTTGTTGGCAGCTTTTCATTCTACTTTTGAAACTTCTGTAATCTAAAAATTTGTGATGTAGACAAGTAATCATTTCCTCAGAGTTAAGAGAAGCAGATGTCTTAAATCTACACACAGATCTGATAAGTAGCAATAAAATAGCCCTCTTGCTGATTGATCAGATATTTTACCATAAGCTATACCTTTCTTACTATTTATAGGAAGCACTCTGGCAAATAATTATGTCATCCCTTTTATTCCCCAATAAACTGTGAGCTGTTTGTTTTCATATTCTCTCATGTTGAACTTTACAGCAATATAAATCCACTGACTTCTACAGCGTTATCCTTATCTACTCCACAGTACGTGAAAACGGATTAACACTAACGGTTGAACTTTTCTTTTATCTCCCTTCCAGATTTATTTGATTTTATGTACTCCGTAATCACATAGTTGGCCACCGAATAGATTCCTGGCTCATGGAACGTGGTAGAAAACTGCTGGAGAGTCTGATATTCCACATTCACTTACACTGAGTGTCTTAAGATGACTAGTCTAACTGGAACTGCATCTCATTCACCTCGTAAGAGTAAACACACACACCTAGACAATAAAACTGTGGGAAAAATGCTTCATCGTTGCTGTGAAGATACGAAACTTCCTGTGGTGTCATGGCTCGTGTCCAGATTTCAAAATAACCCTTGCTGTGGCACATTAAACTAGGTGACAGAACACTTACCCATGAGCAATTCTGCAAAAAGGGAATCTTATTTTGCCCTAGCCCATTATAGACCTGGAGGGGCTGAAATGTTTAATCCTGTAATAGTAGGTGGAGCTGTCGATTTTCAGTTACAGTTTAGTGGCAATGCCTTTCTTCTTGATGACAGGACTATTTACCAGCAAATCAGCTAATAACTGAAGTTCTATTGTAAGAGTACTGCAATGTTGCAGTGCAGATACAATTAAAAACAGCCTTTAGTTCACACACACACCCCTTCCTTTTTGAGGGGTAGTACAGAGGCTGCATCAGTGTTCCTAACCACTCAGGTAGCAGCAGGTGACCTAGTTCACTGCAAATGCATACAGAGTAGGGCTAAAAGAGATTAGTAGAAAGCTTACATTTTTTTTGTTTATATTACTTTAAATTTAGGTGTAAGGATTAAAACCAGCTTTGAATTGCAATGGGAAGTCCAATTTAAATATTTTATTTGTGTTATGCACAAAGGTAGCTATTTCATTATTTGCATACATATATATATATATGTATATAAAATAAAATAGTCAGGTCCTTATGTATTTGCATCACATGTAATAGATCACATATACATATACATGGCCAGTGTGTTCACAACCTCCTCCACTTAAAGATCTGAAGCTGAAAGATAAATGTATTGTTTAACTCTCTAGTCATGTTCATTTAATGAACTTTATGGTGCAGTTGCTGGTAAGGACATCAAAGGAGTCCAACTTCAGATGCAGCAAATAAGAGCATGTGGCACAGTTCAGCTGCTACCTAAATGGGATTTGAACTGGAAGTGTAGGAACTAGCAGTGCTCTAAATAGCATGGTTTCTTACAGCTGGGAGGGCACACAGACTGCAGACACCACCACTGCTGTCTGGCACAGGTGGTTGCTTTTTCTGGAAAAGTAGGGAGGAGCCACTCCATCACCCCCACTAGTTGAATTTGATTCTTCTCGAGCTGCTTGCGTAGCCACGTTTGAAACTGAGCCAAGATCAAATTCCCCGATGCCAGTAACACTGTTAATTTTAAGGAACCCTCTTCTTTGAAGTGCTTTCACTGTTCTTCATCTATAGTCAGAAACTGCCAAGGCTTATTCGACTGAAACTCTCAGGTCTCTAAGGAAGTCTTGATAGGGGCGGGGGGAGGAAGCAACCTGAGGGATGCTGTTGCAGGACCCCAGTGCCGTGTTCCCGGTCTTCAGGCTCTAAGCAGCAGCACCTATTTGTGTTAGCTGCATGCGGAAATGTTTTGCTCCTACTGATGTTTCTCAGGGTAACATGACCAGTTTGAGTAGTTATGCATATTTATCTCAGCTTTGGAAGACTGAAGTAAAAGTTTACAGATCTGGGCACAAAATCATGCCACCTACCTTTTACTGTAGTGAACAACATGAAGTCAGAGACGGAAAAGGAACAACATATAGAAAGTAATATTTTACTTACCATTTGGGAAAAAGAAATCCCCAAACAATAGCCCCTCCTCTTCCAGTCCCCTAAAAAAAAAAAGGCAGCTGAGGAAAACCCAAATAAAACAGAACATATAAACTGGAGAGAGAGAGGAGCAAGCAGCATTTTGAAAAAGTGGTTTATTTCATTTGAGTTTTAAACATGCTCAACATATTCTGTGTTGAAATCTTATGGCTTTAGAAATCAAAGCTATCTTGTAGCATTTTATAGGCTCTACACCTTGTGCAAACCATACAGTTCAGCCAGCTATAATTTTTCTGTGGAAAATAATTTATCCCTTAGCAAGTTTTCCTCACGTATTGATAGCAGAATCAACAGAGAATATAAGAAAATTAAACTTATTTTCCTGATTAATATTATCTAGACTGAGAAGAGAGACTAAAAAACTTTTCCTATGTTTTTTTCTGTTTAGCCACACTTTGAAGAAAAAATTTTGCACACAGATACAATGCTGCGAATGAGAAGGTGATTTCAATTCGTTGGGGTTTTTTAAGCTGCTCAGGAGGCCTTTTTCTTGGCACTCTACAAAAGAATAATATTCATTTTAGCATCAACCTGGAAATTGCTGGCAGTAAACATAACTGAAGCTTCCTGTTGTGTGACTACCATAAAGTCTTATATAATCCCGTGTAGATATTTTGTATCTAGTAATTTGTATCCACTGATTCTGATACAGGGTTTTTTCACATCACAAAAGAGAATGGTAATTGTTTTGCTTAAAGGTAGACAAAATTAAGAACTCCTGGGAGACGGAAGTAGCCATGTGAGGGTTTTTAGAAATGTAGCTACACAGATGTTGAGAAGATTCACATTTACTTAAGTTAAAGAGTTATTTTGTCCTAACAGGCATGACAAAACCTGTCTTCATTCCTTTCTATTCAGCTCAGCAAGTAGTTCTGTGCTTCAGTAGTTAATCAGTTACCAGATTCCACAGCTTTTGTTTTCACACTGTTTAATTTTTCTTATTTGACACAGAACCTGTGAATGGATTCAGCTGCAGATACAGGTACAACTTTCAGGTCAGCCTACTCTTTATGACTAGCACTGCTTTTTATTATCATTACCACCACCGTTACTCATTCTAAACAGGTAAATTTCTAATAAGTATGTAGAAAGAAAGCAGGAAGAATGACAAGTAAGTTTCCTGTCTTACCATGAAGCTAATTCTGAGTAGGTAAATCTAGGCTTAAGTAGCTCACTCTATAAAATTGAACAATTAAAAAAGTTAGTCTGGCAAGAATTAGTAACCACACATCTTACTGTAATGGCACTGTACCTATCACAACAGTGCTTTTATGTGACAGGGATTATAAAAACGCTATGTAAAAGAGAAGACCAATAAACAATACTTAAGTGAACTGCTCAAAATACTAAGTCATTGGCAGTGAAGTTTTTATCTCTCACTCCCATGCTCGGTTCATTGAACTGCCTCTCCAGTAAATACTCTGCAGACAGAGCAGATGATGTTGAGCTGCACACGGAAGGCTGAAACAGCTGCAATTACAAAAATCTTGTCAAAAAGTGCCATAGAGACTGGCAGGACTCAGACACATTAAGGAGATAGCCACTCTACCACTTCAAGCATCAGAGAAATTTTTTGCTTAAGGTTATTTTAAATTAATTTTAAAGAAAGATTGTCAAAACTCACCCTTCTGTTTGAATTGTGAAAAGTTCTGTTCTTGGTCGGGGTGATAAATATTTACTATTGACTTCCCCTCCAGCTATAAACCTCAAGTGTAAGTGAGATGAGGAAGCCACTGTGGACCACACTAGAGAATGCCGAGAGGAGATCTGCTGCACCTAAGATATATACAATGTGCAATGGATAACCTAATATGCCTTTCATTTAACTGGCTGGGCAGGTTTCTGCATTCTGGAGAGCATGGAATCATACCAGAATTTGTTGGCATAACAGGCCCGTCAGACCGGTTCCCGGGGCGCCCAGGAACCTGCCCAACCAGTCTGCATCAAAGGCTAGCCCAACATGCTGCAGCTCAGCTCGGCTGGGGAGGCTTCTACACCGTGAATTATTCACGCCTCTGTCAACTCCCAACATACTACTCAGAGAGAATGATGTAGCCTCCAGCAAAATAATTTACCAAGGGGTGGGGGAGTGATACATCCTTGTTAAGTGGAGCAAGATCTTGTTGTTATAAATTTTGTTTCATTTTTTATGCAGATGAACTGGGCTAGAGGTCTGCCTAGCTTAAGTGCAAAGAGAAACAGGGAAGAAAATGCCTTTTTTAATAACACGAACAGTACAGACTTATTATAATGAAATAACACCAAATATTTTGACAAACTAAAAACCCCTGAAATTATGCACTAATTCAGATTTATTTCCATTGCAAAGTGTATTTACTGTATGCATAGGATTCAGTGTATCTTTGTTACCACATGAGAGATGGCACGCTGGGAGCTTGCACGTGGAATATCCACCTTGTGACTTTGGTAGAGCCCTAGGTCTGTTCAAGCTGACCCTGAATTACTGCACAGCCTATTTCAAGGCGAAACAGGTCAGAGAACATGGCATGTATGGGACATGCTTCCATAACTCAGAGGAGATACAGCAGCTGCCCTGTTACAACAGCATATGGGCTGCAACAGCAGCTATGCTGCTTCTTGTTCATGGCTGTGGGGCAAGAATACTTGCACAGCAGTCCTGCATATTGCATAGTTATTCAGGCTGTAGGCAGAGATCAGGATATGCCCTGACAGAAGCCTGCATCTGTGTAAACTTAGGACTTTTTTTTTTTTTTTCCCAGATACAAATATAGACTATAATTTTCAGATCTCCTGCTCTGATTGTCAGTAGAGTAGAATCAGTAAGACCTGTAAAAGTCTTAACACTTCTGGAAATGTAATCATGGGTACATATACAATGTCTGCTAAACCTGTGCTTATTTTTTGTTTAGGCACCTAAATTTAAACACTTGGGCTTGAAAAGGTTTGCTGTATTGAATGTTGTCAAAGGCTCTGAGTAACTGTAGAAAGCTGTGTTTGTTCCTAAAATAATCCCACAGCGATATTTATAATTTTAGATCATCTTTTCTTACCCATTTTAATAATAGCTACTAGCAACCAGTGATCAGCACAGGAAGTTACCACCAAATTCAAACAACGTTGTGTAGCATAGGCAGTGTTTTCACCATTGACCAGAATAGGAATGACAAGCTGATATTTGAATATACTCAGATGATTTTACTACAGGAAAATAACCCTTCCTATAACCCTGAATCTTATGACTGCCTTGAAAGGAGGGCTCTTCTCTGAAGAAGACAACTAACTGAGCTGAAATGGCAGATATATGCTGTTTGTGCTTGCAGTCACACCACCTTAGGCTATGATTTCATACATCTAAGCAGGGTTGGGCTGGGTCGGTACTTGGATAAGAGATTTACAGAAAGTCCACTGCAGGAAGTGGTTTTGGTGATTCAGGAGGCTATACTGAATAATCGGGCACCTCTGCCAAATGTGATGGAGACATTGGGTTCTGGGTATGCCCCAGTCTTGGTGCCATATTAAATGGAAGTTTTTAAAGACTCCGAAGCCCTTTCCACAAGCACTTAATCTTGAACTGTAAATGCCTATCCAATGTGAATGTACTGTGTCTGCCTACAATTTGGTTTTATGAGTGTCGCATAATTGGATAAACTGTGTAACTGATTAACACAAGTAAATTACCACCCAAAATAGCTGTAAGACTGTACAATGTGGAAAAGGTTCTGCTTCTATAATAGACTTGAGGAGGGCTGGTGTGCTTCAAAGCTGGTCTACTTCCAGCTATGTCAGCTGGTCTCATAAAAGATACTGCCTGAAATTTTCCTTTCTGCATCCTGAGCTCATCATTAAACTTGGAGTCTTAGAGTGATCCTGATGGTGGGACCTTAAAGGCATTATACTTGCCATTGAACTCTTTACTGGACTCTGAAAAGCACAGGGATAAAAAGGATGTTTACTACCTCTTCCTTTGACTTGAGAGCTTAAAGGAGCTTGTTCTCTCCAGACTCTTGTTCCCCCAAACAAAACCCACCATGTACCTTAGAGTTCCAGCAGGGGCTTTTCATTGGTTGGGCTTCTCATACAGAGTTGCTGGCAGGATTGAGACTTTGAGTTATGCTTTTAAATTCACTTCCACAAGTTACAGAAATTTATTTTTTCATAAGTAAAAGGCAAAGGTATAAGACAAAGAAGTTACTGTATGTATCAATAAATTTTTTGATAAACATCACTTGACTCTTGTTCTCTGCCTCGTAACTCATGACAGTTCTAAAAGTAGACTTACCACAGACGTAAATATTGTAATGTCAGGCTTGTTTGGAGTTCTCTGTGAGACAGATCGCTTTTCCTCCTGAAGAAGGCAGTATAGTTATCTGAAGGATAATTTCTCTCTTATAATTTCTCTCTTATATCAAATACAATTTGCATTAAATGGATTTCACAGATGAATTCTCTTCAAAATCAAACCTACTGTTACATGCTTTTCCAATTGAGAATAAAGTTGTTTGTCGTTTCCAGTTTCCATCAAGAAAAGTCTCATAATGCTTATCTGTGAACTCTACCAATTTATACAGTGATCACATAAAATCTTCTTCAGGAAAAGAGTCTCAGAGAGGTGCAATTCTGAAAAGTAAGACAATATAAATGGTGCAGGCTTCAACTTGTTCTTATAGTGAAGGTATGCACAAACATTCATGTCTACAAGTATTCATTACAGAGAGTTTACAACATACCTTCCTGTAGCTATCAAAAGCTGTTCAGTACATTCACAGGCAAATTCAGATAACACACATGCCCTCACCCCCTATCAGAGTTAGGTAATATTTCTTTCCTCTTGACTAGTAGCAGTGTAAGGGCAGGAGACTGTTGGTTCATAAAGGGCATAATGAAAAGTAGGCCAAGTCCTACCCTGGAAAAGGAAGAGAGGTAGCAGCAGTTAATTTCTGACCTAGAGGCTAACTAGAGAAAAATGCCTTCAAGTGAGCCAAGGGACTTAAATGCAACTTAAAGCATTTTTTATGCTTTTCTGAGCAAGAACGGGTTTAGAACTTGTTGCGGCTAATTTGTTGATGACAACAGTTTCTCCTTTACCTCATCTGAGACAGCAGAACTGGACATTGGCAGGATATAAAAAACAAATTACAAGAGAACTACCACTATTCTCACTACAAGAGTAAGCCTTATATTAAAGCTTGCTATTTTTCTCTGAGAGGAAAAAGCCTTAATGTGTTATTATTTTTGGTGTCTTACAGACATTTAGGACTGCTTTGCCCTTTTTTTCATGGAGATTAATCATTACAGAGGAGTGAGTATTTGCTGTAAAGAAAGTTATAAGGCAGGAACCAGAGGAGGCATTGCTGTCATTGTTTGGGTGTCTGAATAATAAATACTTATCTGCTATTTGTCTTCTTTTTCAGATGATACTGTATTAAGCCACTGGCTTTCTATATGAAGACATGAAAGCATGGGAATCATGGACCTCACAGTTATCTTTTCACATGCTGAAATTAGATATTTTATTTTTCCTTTTTGTCATCTAGGCCTTCAGTAATTTTGAATATGAGAACTACTTTTCCATCCCTTGATCTGTACTTGTGGTCTCCCCTGGAGTCTTTGGTCAAAGACCTTAGAAAATCCAAGTAGATGGTGTACTACTCATTTGTCTGTTGTTCTACTAATACAGCAGATAGATGCTTTTATTAAGGAGCTACAGTTTTCTATGGTAGGAGGCTTGCTGAAATGTTCTCAGCACATTAGGTTTCTCTTTGTGTCTCATATTACAAAATGAAATAATAGTTTTGATCAAGCTGTTACTGAAGAAAGACTTACTACAGTTGTCAATAGGTCTGTTTTTTAAAAAAGAATATGTTATTTGTTGCTTTCTGAGTCATTAAGTACTAGATAGAAAATATAATTTTGGTTTGAAACCTAATGATAGTGAGATAATATCTTTTGTTAGAAACTTGAAATGCCACATTGTTATTAAGCATCTTCAGAATTCAGAACATTGAGAGAAACCCAGCCACTCTTATGTTCTGTTACTTCATTCAGCAGTCCTGTTGCAGAATTTTCTCTTCCAATACCTAAAGCTTTGTTGGTCTCTCGTGTTTCTTGTACTTAGAAACAGCAAGAGGAGGAGGGTATTGGGAAAACACTAGATGGATGTAAATGTATGTTCCAACTTTTCAAAAACAAAGCTTTTCACTTTTGCAATTAATGTCTTTCACATAAAATTCCAAGCTTCTAAATTAGAAGGAGCTTTGCTAATGACTTTACTGAAGCCAGATTTTTAATCCTCTTATGTTATCTTTCTTGTATGATAGAAGAATTTTTTAAAAATTACTGTTCCAGTATATGTTTCTGTCTTGAGCTGTTAAGGGAGCTACTTACTTCTTGAAGCAAGGGGGAAAGATAAAGTTAGGCAGCCATTTCTCTGTGGTGCTAGTCCATACACAGTATACAGAAACACACTTTATTGTGACTCAAGATTCCCTTCCTGGCCATGCATGATAAAAGCAGAAAATCAAGACAGACCCATCAAGCCTCCACCTTTAACCTTCAGCCTGTGACTTGAACCGTAAGTATGCTTGTATCAGTTCAGCACATCACCCAGCAGATCACTAGCTGGCTCTGATGTACATCCTCTCCTTCTCTCATGTCTTCAACTTCTGTCATCTATATTATGATCAGTTATATTCAGCAGCTACAGCAGTCACACCGTCATTGTTTAACCTGTTATCAGCTCTCTTAGGACTTCAAAAGGAAGAAGTTCACACCAGTCTGGCAGCATTATTCAAACTGGATGAACAGAGTGGCTTGGTTTTATGCCTCATTCAGTATTTCTTCTTTATCCTGTTTCAAATGAAGGTTAGCTACTTCTGAGAAATCCCAGGAGGAGGTAGCTTGTGGCAGAAGGAGGGGAAGAGCAGTGAGACGTGGGAAAGCTGTGGCAGTGCCTTTCCCCAGCACAGGTCTCTGCAGAGCTTCTGTCCACCTTCCTCTGAGACACACATCTGAAGCCCCAACATTCATAAATGGCAAAGAAGCTGTCACTCACCTTCTTGATTTATCCAGAAGCCAACTTTGCCACTCTCTCCAAAATATTCTAATGAAAGTGTTGGTGGGCTTTCTTGGTGGAGGGCATCAGTGAAATAGTCTGGTTTAAAAATTCTATACTTAAGCAAAAGGAAATTTTAAACCACAATTATTAAATTAATATAGTAGCACAGCCCCACAAAATCTGTATCAGGATAGCTGAAGTACCGGCAAATCTTGGCAGGGCAGACAAAACTGGTGGGCCCACAGGATTATTTTTTTGAGCAAAACATGTTTCATTTTGAAACAAAATGGTGGTAGCATGTCTGAGGGGGCACATGCTCCAAACTTTTCAATATATGAAAGAAATCAAACTTTTGGGATACTAGCACATGCACAGTGACCAAAACTTTATCAAATACAATGTGAATGCTGTTAATGGCTTTAAAATTTCATGAGGAAACTGTATCATGAACTAACAGCTACAATGTGAGCACATTACTAGACTAATTCTAGAAATGACACTATACATTTTCCTCATTTCAAATGGATATATCACTAAAGAGATGGGATCAACTGAAAAAAACCACAAACAAACAAACAGAAAAGGTAATTGTGATTTAACAGTATCTTATGTGTCAGATTTATTTTCCTCCCTCGGGAAAACTACATGGCTAAAACATAAACTCTTCACCTGCACAGGAAAGATATAAACTTTGAAGTGATTTTTCCTTTCCTGATGCTGGTCAAATTTCATTTTGCGCTGTGTTTACTGTGCTGTGCATAACACCACGGCTTTTGCAATGCTCTAGTGATCAAAAAAAGAGCTGTACAATAGAGACACAATGTAAGTATTGTTTTTTCCTTAAGTACTAATGAGCTTCTGAAAATTCCAAGGGAAGTGGTAATTTGCCTTAAGGAAAGTGTATTTTTACTAGTGCTTCCATAAGCCCCTGACAGAAGGCAGAATCGTCGGGACTGATGTCTCAGGTCATCATTATCCAAGACTCCACTTGAGGCAAGGTCAGAATCCAACTGATAGCTAAGGTTTGAGTCATGCTGTCTGAGAAAACAGATACTACAGGATTTTAGTGTAGAAGAGTTTTTTGGATGATTCACCTAAGCTAGACCAAATTCGTCTGCAGCCACTTACATTGACTTCTATTCTGAATCAGCTAAGCTAAGACAGAGAGTCTGGTTTTGAATGTGAACTTCAGTGATAAGACAACTTTTTGGATTTGCTCAGTGTAACCAGTTTAAAGTCTTGTCTTTCATCAATGTGTCTTGACACAGGCAGATTAGAGAGAATTAAGCTAAGGTGTGAATTTACAACATGCTGGTTACCTTGTCCTAGTCCCTCCTGAACAAGCACTTATTACAAGTGTCAATGTATCCTACTGTCAAAGTGGACTAACTAGTGAACTCTGATGGTGTTCCCTAGTCCTCTTGGCAGCAGTTACCTTGTATAGCTGGGACTTAATCCACTGAAGCTTGCTCATATCCCACTCATGAGATTAATTTGTATTCCTCCATGATTACCAAAAAGTGGGCAGAAAAGTCAGTAATGCTGACCTGGAGCATGTCCTCTAAATTGGCGCTTGTACAGGTAAAGTGTGTGATTTAACTGGGTGCTATGTAATTCAGTTATCTAAAAGGGATTGTCCTAATCATCCTTTGTGCAGGTTCTTGCAGTATGGTCTTCTTTAGGAAATAAATCATGTTTTAACAGATGCTTTTTTGAAAGTAAAATAATTGGAATTTGATCTAGGCTTTAAAAGAGTGATTTACTCATACAGTGTGGAGGCCTTGAGTGTTTCTATTTGCAAATCAGCAAGGTGTTTTTCTTATGTAAGCATGTAGAAATACAAAATCAGAACAAAGTGGTGAAACCATTCTTTCCTGGACACAACACCTAGAAAAATCACTCTGATGCACCCTCTACAATTAACACAACCATGTTTCTGAGGATGCCCATCCCATGCTCCCCAACAAACTATTTCTAGTCAAAACTAACTGGGAAAACCATCACTCTCCTCAGCTGGCACAAACACAGACTCTCCACCTACCTTCTTGAAACTGAGCTGACTCATAGGCACTCTGGACCAGAGAGTATGCTATGTAAAATGGCAGCAACTAGGAACCTAAAAGAAAGCAGAAAATACTGATCAACAAATGCTTTTTTAATTCAGTAAATGAAAATGTGTGAGCTAAATGGGAGAACACCTTCACCCACCCCAGCTATTTAAAGAATGCATGGAATAGTGAATAGTGTATATGTACCTTTGATCATGTATTTTTTTCTGACACTCAGGTCTGTAGTTCATTTCTTTCTGGCTTGTATTCAAGCAAATACAGGAATATGATTAATTCTAAGAACCAATATCAGGGAGTCATATTTGAGTTATCCTTTAAAAGGCACCAAAACAAAAGCATAAAGTGTTAAACCACATCTAAGGTATTGATTTAGGCTCTGCTACTGTTTAAGCAGGCTTCCTTGTTAGAAATTAAGGGATTATTATTTCATTAAGGAAGTGCATAAAATTATTTTTCATCCTGAAATGGATGATCACAGTGTAGGTGCATGAGGAAATTGCCTTGTTGTGCTTTCCCCTTTCACTAATTTGCTGTTCTTTAGGTTTTGTTTTGTGTTAGGACTCTTCAAAGACTTGTATCTATTTATTCTGTGGGGGCACACAGAACCAAGGAATGAAATGGATCACTCTCTTTCGTAAACTGGGCTGGCAAGGATTCTGCTGCCTGAATGCCTGTGCTGGAAGGGACATCTACATCTCCTGTGCAGCCAGCTATCCAGCTGCTCCTCAGTAAAAGGCCGGCAAAATAGATGAATGGTGACTATCCTGGGGGGAGAGCAGAGCAGAAGAAGCAATGATTGCTTCTGCAAGGAGCAATCTGTTGCTTCTGCTTTCTTCACTGCAGCAGCTTCTTCTTTCTTCACTGTAGCAGCAGGGGTTAAACCCTCAGTTCCTGAGTTTTGTCAGCACATGTGAATTACATTAACCTGTTCTTAGGGTGTTAAGATCTCATCTTCCCTACACCTTGAGAAGCCCAGGGACAGTCCAATGTCAGCAATACTGTTTTCTAAGAATTCTGCACCCTTATATACTTACTTCTCTGATGATATCTTTGTTGTTTTTCCAATCATGCTACTTATATTTTAAACAGAGTAGTACAAGGATTAATGCAAGTGGAATGTGCATACTGGAACATGGCCTGTTTGTTACAGGAAGCCATTGTCACGCGTTACTGACAATCTGACATAGGCTCGATTGTCTACACTGCAGCGTAAAACGGGAAACTTACCTTTGAGGAAATATAAACCATTTATCACTGGCTAATCTCCAGCTTGTTTTCTTAATGTCTGTGAGAAACAATAATTCAGTGACAGGGAGAAGTTGGTTTTTTGTCATAGGTACTCTACCTGGGTCAGCAACAACATCAGTTTCTTCAGAAAGTAATTTTTTTATTTTTTAAGTTTTTGCAATGCTAAGCCAGAGGAATAGCACCAAAAAAAAAAAAAAAAAAAAAAAAAAAAAAAAAAAAAAAAAAAAAAAAAAAAAAAAGAAAAAGAGAAAAAAAGAAAAGAAAAGAAAAAGAAAAAAAGACATTCTGGTCTCAGTGAATTTCAAGGCACATGGGGTTGATTTCAGCTGGTACTGGAACTGGTTTAAAAACTGAAAACAGTTGCTTGGTTTCCCCCTCTCACCTTATTTAAAGTTTCTAAATCATGCTTTGCCCGTTTCTGGGCTGTGTACAGACCTGAAAGCTGAAGTGTGCCCTGGCCCTCCACCACCCTGTTGGCTTAAAACCCAGGCAGGATCCAGCCCAGCCTCTGTCGTTCAGGTCAAAACACCCTTTTCAACATAAAAAGGATTTTATTGGTTGGACAAAGATCAAGCAGTTGAATTGCCTTGCAAAGTTGCTTTTAAGGGACACCAGAATGACTGAAAATTCAAATAATATTTAGCTTCAGTAAAACCATAGGAGTTTCTGTCCGCCATAGACATGACATAAAAGTTAGACTGAGCCCCTGGGAGTGAGTAATATCAGGAGTGATTAAGGGCGGGAAGGCTGGACAGGGTGCTGAGTTTTGTTTTGCTTCAGGCTTATGACAACCCTATTGCAATGGAGATTTGGCATCCTTTCTTTTTCAGCTGGCATAATGAAATAGTCCACCTCTTCTTCTGGATGCATAAGTGTGGGTTGTAGGAACAGGGGAAACGTATACAGCACTGAAAATCCATGTGGGATCACAGAGCATACTCCAGAGCACTTGGCTGGTGAGCTGCAGCCTGTAGAGCAGCCCCATGTGCTGTAGTTGTTGACAAGTTTTCTTGAGACCAGGGTTGGAGAAGGCACCAGCTGACAGCAGTTGTTGAGAATAAGGGACAGAGGGTATGGGAACAGCAAGGATGACAGCAAGGATGACACAGCAATAGAACTATGGACCAGAATGCAGGTGAGGGGAAGGAATTTGGACAACACAATGTGTATTTGAGTTTTAAAGTTTTCTTCTTGTGAAAGCAAATGCCTGCTGCTGCTTTCTTTAAATATACTCTCAGGGGTTTATTCTGTTACCCAACTGCTTATGAAGCCATGCACGAGTACTGGTCAGAGCCTACCTGCATATGTATTTTCTGGAGAGAAATTGATCTTATTTATGTGGAGGTAGTGATTAGCACCTTTGCTAAGCATATTGCTATCCAGAAACCAGACAATTCCATCTTCTGAAAAACGGTAACATCATCTGGCATTTTCAGTGGCATGAACCAAGTAACATTCTTAAGAAATCAAGAAAACACCTTTATCCAAGCAACTTTCTCCCATTTTTATTCTGTTTCAGATTTTCCTCTTATTCAACTCCAGAATAACCACATTATGGCAATTGTTAGCAAGGCTGGAAGAGTTAAACCTGGGTGAACACGGCCCTTTTGTTTGTGCTATCTGTACTTTTTGTACTCTAAAGCCCAGGGTGACACTTGATATTGTACTTAGTCAAAGCCTTTCAAATGGTGCTCTCTGTATCAGATTAATGATGCTCTGAGTTACACAGGCAGCAAATCAACCAAATCAATACACATACAATAGTTCAGGTGGACCTTTTTTTTTTGTTTCAAAAGAATGAAGGACTTGCTGTGACAACACCGGAAAGATAGAAATATGTGAGCAGATGGCAGTAGGGCCTCGTTTGGACAAGTGAACAGCCTGAGCTAGTGTCATCTCACCTGGTATGTGACCTGAGAGAATTTGGCTCTAAGTTCTTTCCTCCCTTTTGCATGGCCCTTTGTTCATTGTCTTTCAGCAGTGGCTGATGTTTGAAATACATATGCTACTGTTGCTTACAGAGCTCTAGCACCAGAGGAAAGCAACCTGAGCTTTAAGGACACTTTAAAAGCAAAAGGACATAACATCTGTCTTGGGACGGCTGTTTAGTCTGATCTCTTTATAAAGTTTTGCCACTGAGAACATGGCAGTTGCCTAATTTTGAGCAGCCATTACCTTACTTTTACTTTGAGAGGACACTCAGTTCAGCTGGGATCTCTGCAGTTCATCAGGGCAGCCAGCTGTTTCAATACCTAAGTGAAAACTGATGTGTGAAATATTATTTAAAAAAAATCTAGATCCTATGAGAAAAAAAGAGATAAAACTGCCCATTTTTGTGCAAATGTTTGTCAGAACAAGAAAAAGGACTCACCCTGAGGTGTTTGCCTCTGCAAGATCAGACTACAAGCTTTCCAGAGAAATTCCAATTAGATTATTGTTACACATACTCAAACGGCTTTTCTGTTTCTTTCCTTATTTTTTTTTAAATTAGGTTTCCTGGTTTTGTCATGCAGGAAGATGAAAAGACACTCAAGCACCAGGAAAGAAAATTAGGAATAGATGCAAGTGCAAAAAACCTGGCAAAAGACTGCCAGGTGAGTGTCCTGGGGGAGACTGAGCTGGCTTCTGGCTAGGTCTGAGATTCCAGAACTAAATTGAGCAAGTTACATGCACTGGCCACTTAGGAAAGGCAGATGTAACACAAGTGGAATTCTATTTCTGTACTTCATATTCCTGTGTGACTTGAAGACAGCTAATAGCAGGAACGCTGTTGCCTCAGATCCGTACTGGAAGAGGTGATTACTTAAGGCAGAGCATATATGAGGAAAGATGTTGGCTTCCTGTTCGGTAGTACTTTCCCCAGTTTGTTACACAGCATGACAAATAGAACAACACTTGCATGATGTTTATAGGTTTTATAATACATCCTAGCCATAGAATCAAGACCAAGTGCCAAGATAGTTGATTAATTCCACTTTCCTGAATTACCCATAAGGTTTAAGTTATATATGGCAATTACCTCCTTTAAATTATTAAGCGTGCAGGGAGTAGTTATTGCCTGCTGTCTTTCTGCCTGCACTCTCACTGATGCCTGAATTGGCTACCTGGAAACAGAGACTAGACAGAAGTAAGGGAATAAAGGTGATATTTATTTGAAAGGCCTTCAAAGGTACACCTTGGGGAGCCCAGAGGCTACTGCCAAAATGGACCCCAAGATGGATGACAAGTCACGAGTTCTTCACACTTTTATGGGTTTGGTCCATTTGCATATCAGCATAAATTCGCCAATTAAAACTTCAGCTAATGATGTAAGTTCTCTAAGCTTATCCCCCCTTCTCCAAGATGTTGATTTACACATTTTGGGTCTGGGTGTCCTTGGACAGCAAACCTAGAGACTTTGTTATGTCTATCTTAGCATGAGAGAACAGCAGCCAGCAGGCTATAAGACACTCCAGATTTTTACAGCAAGCCATACAGAATTTAAAAGTATATAAAAATATAAAAGCTAAAATTCAAGGCATCATGGCAGGGACAGCGAACCTTGCTGTGTGTGCTCTCCTGGTGACACAGGACTGCCACGCACCCTCCTGCTGCTGGTGGAGCCATGAAGAGCTGCGGCCCTGCCGTGCCAGGCTGTGCTCCTGCACGCAGCTGCCAGCAGCTTGCTTCTCAAGGAATTCCTGTTCCAGAAGGTGAGGCAGGAAAGGGTAAGGCAGCAGCATACCATCATCGTGGCTGTAATGTGAAGGAGGAGAAAAGACGCAATGAGCTGAAGTGACAAGTCCAAGGTTGCCCTGAGGAGCTGGAGTTACTGTAAGGAACCAAATTCCCCATGTAACCTACGTCTCCAGCCCAGGACCTACCCACAGAGCTCTGTGTTAAATCACGCAAATGTTAGAGATTTCTTTTACAGTTTAGTTTCATCATACTGCTAAAACAATGCCAGTCCCTGGCCATGCTTGCTTCATGTAACTTCAAGGACTCTGGTAACTTGAGCAAACAAGGAAAACCACAACCAGTGGGCAAAAACATGCTGCTCCTTGCTTGACTTCTAGTCTTGTTTTTTCTGCTGAAGGTGCCTGATTGCTTTTTAATTATCTCAATCTGATTAGCTTTCACTGGATCTGTTTTACAATAATGAACCTAAAGTTGAACCTAACAGTCTGAGGCTGCTGTGTGATTCTGTAGAGTGATACAGTACCTCCCAATCTGTTTGCAGGACACATTACAGGCCTCTGTACTGAAGCTGGTAAAGTGGTTCTGGTGCATTTAGTGTTTTACACTAACAAATTACCAGATGTCCTGCAGTGGGTCCCATGCCCCTGACAGACCTCCCTAAGCCATCTATGGGGCTTCACTGCACAGAGCCAATGTACTTGAGTCTGCTTTGGGCTGCATGGTTTGCTTCAGAGGTTCTTTTCTGTGCTTCGTGGCATGCTATGAGATAAAGCCATCTGTCAGTTTAGAGGATAAAGATGATGTATCTGATCCATATTTAAAAGCTAGACCACTATCCATCCCAGCAATCCATAGTGAGAAGGCAAAACCAGAGGACAGCGTACTAGGAGATGATGAAGTTTAGCTCCTTTCCGGAGAACTGCTCGGGGAGAAAGGGGTGTTCTCCAGATCACAGCTTTCCCTGCAGGTCTGGGGACCCACAGCAAAGGGAGGTGATAGTAATGCTGCTCGAGGCTTATGAAGCTGGGGTCCCTGGAGAGGGACATTGCTGTAAAAATGCCTGCTCTTAGCCTGCTAGGAAAAAAAAATTAGTTAATGGTGAAAAATTTGAGTGTTTTTATGATTGCATTTAAAACACGAGGGGAGCCTGTAATAGGCTAAATAGAATACTTAGAGAAAAGCCCTCATGTTTTCCTCTTTTTGTGTGTGTTTTAATTTACTGTGTGTAGCTGCCATTATCCATAAACCAAAACTTATGACTGTTACAACAGGAGAAAAGAACACTTTATTGTCTGCTGTTGGCAGATCACCCAAGGTCCCCTCCCAACTTAACAAGCATTAAGCTTCAATAAGACACAAGACACTTCAGAAAAAAACATCGCCACAAGGCTAATGATGACAACAGCTGCCAGCAAACTTTCCATTGCAAGCAAGTAAAGACTTGAAACAAATTTTAGCTCGAGTTTTGTTTTAGTAGCATCAGTGACATGTCTGTACCGGCAACGGCTCAAATTGCATTCCTTAACACTAGGACTGAAGACCTATCTCCTGGAGTCATTACATTGCAATAGCCTGGTAGTTGTGAGTAGAGTGAAGTCTTTAACGAACCTGACCTTTTTCTTCTTTTCAGAAGAGGTATTTATGCCCTAAAAGGCCAGTGAGACAAGTCACTGGAGTCTCACACAAATTAGAATTTTTGCATGACAAAGAATGTTAAGGTGCATTTTATATTTGGAGGAGGGCATGAGAAAGAGGTTGCGGGTCTCAGCAAAGCTGAAGAGTTAAAAAAATTGTAATTTTGTTTACTTTTCTGACACTAATTTTCTTCTTAACTAGTAATTTAAAGCCCAGTCTACATCAGTGACCTTACCTACATGAGTAAGAACTTTGTACAGCATGAGTAGGTGAGGTGTGACCTCCCTTCATTTTTCCAGTCTACGGTGCAGTGAAAAGTTTACTTGTACACCTCTCTCTCCCAGCTGGGTGAAGTTGCTCTATGTGAAGTTGTTCTATACAGAAAGCCTTGAAGATAATTAGATGAAAACAACACAAATTCCCTGGTAACAGTGAAATGTCTGAACAATATAAATACAAGATGGTAGAACACGGGTAGTGAGAACAGACTGGTAGGAAGAGAAGTTCACACTGTCTGGTTTTGATGCACTCTCTCTTCTCAGAACAGGTGTTGCCATTTTGCTCAGCACCTTCAAGAGCTGAAAAGATGTAATGAACAAAGGCAGGCTGAAAAGCCCTTCTGACAGCCTGATTGTCTTCTCTGTCCTGTGAAAAGAATCGTAGTATAGGGACTGTCTTGCAGAGGTGGAGGTGGCCATTGGATTAAAATAGAACTTACTTAACTAATTGTGTTTGCTCTAAGAAGAATCAGGAAATTTTGGGCCACATAGGCTGTATCTCCCTTACCTTTGCAGGTAGAGCACAAGCCAGGAAGCTGCGTGAAACAAAATGCACTTTCTCATCTGTGTGTCTGCAGTTCTGGCCCTGAAGTACAGTTCAGCAGCCTACATATCCTACAGTGTCTTGCTACAGACACCAGCCTTTTTAGAAGGCACCTACACTACCTTGTCTGCATTGTATTGACCATGTAATTTTGCTGCATGGTGATAAAAGCATATAATTTGACATAAGTTAACATAGCCTATGGGTTGAAACATGTTTGAATCTGGACTAAAGAATAGTATGACTCCAAATCTCTGAAACTCCTGTGTTTTGGGTGTTCATATTGAAATTATTTAGATATGAAACAAATTTGTGCTTAAGCATGTGCTGGGATACAAGCTTGAAATACAGTCTAAAAGTAACCATTGTGGTGCCCAGACCTGTGTATAGTCCAAAGTCCTGTTACTGGAGCCACACAGGGGCACAATGATGTGACCTTCTGCTTTTGTTTATTTGTGGTGCAGACTCACCAAGTAAAGCATACACTTAACAAAAGTACAGACTTTCTAAGCTGCTTCTACAAAAATGTTTTAGTTTTGTGGTCTAGCATGAGCAGAATAATACAAAATAGGCAAAAGGAGTATGTTGTTAAGGAGTTACACGGACTAAAGTAAAAATAAAAAAGCTAATTTTAAAAAGTAAAGAGGAATATTGGATTCGAGAGTTTATGCTGAGTATTTTATACGGAAAACCCAATATTAAAGCTGCAAAGAATCCTCATTTGTATTTCAGGGATGTAGTCCTGGTTACTTATATACAAAATACTTTCCTGTCTTGATTGTTTAGGATATGTTTCTCAAATTAATTTCTTTTAGAACAGAACAAGACCAAATGACTATGTTCTTACTTCAAAGCAAAACTCCTACATTTAGCCTAAATTAAACTAACTTGGCTTGATTTATCTTTTAGTTATTTTCTATGGGACATGTTGTGTTGTTAATTTAGGCAGAAGGCAGAACACTCATTGTTTGCACTAGAGAGTCCTGATTAAAGCATGGATCCACATTACACTATCCTGATGATGAACTTGGAAAAAGTAATCAGATCTGACGGAGGAGACAATCTGATTTTGGAAATGTATTACTTTTTATGCAATTTGACTTTAAAAAAGGAACAAAGAGACAAAGTTCAGTTTGAATCATGCCACACAGAATTCATTTTTCCAAATGAAACCCTCTTCTCTGAGAAGGGAACTTCATTTGGGGAAAAAAAAAGAGAAAGAAAAAAGGAAAAAAAGCCCTGAATTGCATCCTCCCACGAGGACATTTAATTTAATAAAGCAGCCTCCTCAGGATTGCTCCACTGTTGCTTAGGCGCCTCGGGGGCAGGATTCTTCCTCATGAGGGGGAGGACCTTGGCCAGGCATGAGGGAGACGCTAAGGCTGGGTGTTAGGGAGTGGATTTATCCCTGAGGGCAACATTCCCCTCTCCAAACAGCTGTATGAATTTCTAATGCAAATTTGGTCTTCATTATGTCTGTGAGAGGATTCATTTTTTAGGTAGGTCTGCCGTTTCACACTCCTTTCTGAATTCCCCTGGCTAACCTGCTTGGTCTGGCAGTTTGCAGAAGTGCCCACCCTGTGCCCTGGTGTTTACCTGCCACCCCCCTCCATCCTTGCCCCCAGGTGATGGGATGTTGGATAATAACAGGGTAAATGAATTGTTGGCAAGTTATACAAAGGTAAATCTGAGTTTTGGCTTTAGTGTGCCAGTGTTGGTAATCCCAGGAAGAACAAGTTAGCTCTTCTGCCTTCAAGGTGGAGTCAGTGGAGTCCCCTGCCCTGTCTGTAGACAGGATCTGGAGTGGGTTAGCCAGCTGCTACCCCTGCATCAGTCACCCACCAGCTCCTAGAGGCAGAGCTGTTTCTCTTTGTCACACTATGCTGGCAATTTCTTCTTACAGCATCAATTTACAAGGTAGTAGCAAAAGACAAAATCCACCGTATGCTCCTAAAGAAGTGAAAAGGAACTATCTCTGTTGGCCTCAACATGAGCAAGACTGAGAAGAAGCCTCTCCCTTCCCTCCCAGCCTTTACAATAGTGCAAGAGTCTTTCAAAATGTGAAACAGATGCCTGCTTTTGGGAAGCTCAATGTGTACCTGTTGCACACTGCCTTCCACACAGCAATGTCTGTTGTCCAGGAAATGGCAAAGCAGAATCTAGGGTTTTGCATACACAAATAATACACTGTTCTATCCAGAAGGAATATTCTAGGGATGTAAAATAATTGTTATTTGTTATGGCGACAGGAATGAGCAGATTTGCAGCGAACTTGCATGGAAGAAAATCCTTACTAGGTGGTTGGCATTCATGTGCAGCATCTTGACTGATGACTAGGTACATTCCAGGCTTTGGGGATTATTGTGAAGGACTAGTCCTTTGTTATTGTTTTGGTTTGGTGTTTCTTTTTGGGAAGGGGGCAGGGTGGAGGGGAGTTGGAAGAATATATGGGTGTGTGATTTTGTTTGTTTGATCTTTGTGCTCTTGCGTCCCATGGCAGTCACTCTGATTTGTCTTACCTGTTTGATTGAGTTTTCAAGTGGAAGCCTAAAGGAGGAGAAGCCAAGGAGCGGTGAAGGAAAGGGCATTGAAATGCTCTTACATCCAGAAGCAGGAGTGCATCTGGCAGCACATTCATGCCTTTAAGCCAAACTTTCTCTGATTAAATGCTTTTGGCTAAAAATCAGAATTGATAAGTGCATTGCATATTGAAGTCCTTTCCAAAAGTATAACGAGAAAGGAGGGGAAATACTAATCTGTTCAACAAAACTCGATGGTACTGTATTTTAATATCTAGTTATGTATATTTATTGTAAAGCATGAACAGTGGAGCTTGCCAGTGTCAGGGTCTCATAACCAGACTTTTCAAGAAAAAGCCGACAATAACACCAGATGGCGCTTAAAGCCCAAAATAACACTTAAAATTGCCTTAACCGCAGAGCTTCCAGTGCCACCTAGTGCCGCCAGCCACCCTGCTGCTTTGGGCAAGTGACACCTCAGGCAAGGGGAGCTCCCAGAATAGCTGATTTCTGAAGGAGCAGCTTGTGCTCACTGTGTTCATCATGTGCAACATATGTGGTGGTTTGAGATGGGGAGTGTGTCAGGAGGAAATAGTACCATCTTCCAATATTCTGACTCTGTTCTTGCACTCCTGCCAAAGCATCCCACCCTCATGGACAGTGTACTGGTTTAGGTACACTTTTTACTGTTCTCATGGTATTTTTTACAGCACTGAAATTTGCTGTCAAAAATAAGTGATGCTATCAAAACCCAAAATGTATTAGTAAAAAGAGGCAGCCTATGAAGAAATAAATGCACCTTCTTCAGTATCCCTTTCAGAGTGATAAGTTGCACATTTACATGCCTCCAACAGAGGTTTTACAAACATTAATGAGTTGCTATTATTGTTATAGCTATTGCCATCATACTTTGTTTTCTTCCCTTTATCCCATAACTCACTAAGTGAAGCAAACAGAAGGGAATGACTGTAGACAGTAATTTTCAAGGATTCACTTTGAGCAACAAGTCTTCAGTTCCTTCTGCTTTGCTGCTGAGCTTGCAAATACTTGCTGGCAATCTCTGTTGTTCATCACAGGAGAAAAATTTTAAAGCAAATGAACATCAAAGAAGTAGTGAGAGGAGAAGGATTGGCAGTTTCCACATTAGACTATCCTATGAAAAAAAAAAAGTTGTTTTATCTCTGAATGGATGGGACTTACTCATCTCTCCACAGCTGCCTGTTTTACACAGTCCTCCAGCCTGCCTGAGCATGCATGTTTTCTGGGTGGAAAATGTCCTGTCCTGTTATATCAGCTGCTTTTCTCCTGGGTGGGGAAAAAAAAAAAGGAAGAGCTAGCAGCAATGTTCTTTTCTAGCAGAGCTATGATTTTCTGAGCAATGATTTTCTACATTTAGTGGCTTCACTGCACAGTGAACTCTTGCATTTGTAGCCGAATGAAAATCTTCATGGTAGTTAAACAGTGAAACAGGTTAATTGTAATTATTTAATACAATAAATGCTTACAGGCATTGCCTATTAAGTCCTTATTTTGCATAGCAACCTGTTGGCCTTATGATGTTTCCCAATCCATGCCAGTTCTCTATTCCTCCCATGGAACACAATCATTTATCCACAAGCAATAGGCAAATAAGGGCGTTGTTGTGTTTTGGGGCATCTTTCCCCAGTTCATCAAAGTGTTTGTGGTGTGCTTTGTCTGTAAAGGACACCTGAGCCACCTAGAGGGCTGAGGGTAAGGAGCCTTCCCTGGGAGAAAGTCAGTGAAGGAGTGGGAAAGAGGCCCCCAAGGGCTCGCTGGTTCTCCCTGGGAGACACACAGGAGACACACAGAATTCGCAGCAGTGTCACAAGTCATACAAGTAAAGCCTTGCTCTGAGTTTTGAGTGTATAACAAAAAAAGGGAGAAAAGTATTAATTAACTCATCAGAGAAAGTGTGGGGGAAATAACAGTCTTTCTCACTGACGTAAATTTTTTTTGAAAAACAGAAATGTTGTATTTTCTATATAATTAATACCCATTTTTGGCTATCAGTGTCACAAGTAAGGGCGGTATGCAAGTCTCAAGCCCCAGTTTAGGAGAAGACAGTGACAAGCACTGCACTTCTGCCAGCTTCAGTGGAATGAATTCTCAAAATTAAATGCATGCTAGACATTTGGGGGGTTAAGCACTTCTGTACTGTGAGATCCCTGCATAAGTATTTTGCTGAGTCGAAGCCTGGGACACATGTGGACACAGACTTGCATGCAAAGTAAGGACACCCAGTAGGGTAGAAGCATGACTAAGAATGTATTCCCTCGAAGACACTTGGAACGGATATTTGTGCCTGCAGTAAAGATTGTCTGATGCTTCCCAGTGAGAAAATGGGCGCAGAGTAAGTGGGAACAGATGTGGGGATGGAGAGAGAAGCCAGGGAGAGCAAGAACAGCAGAGTTTTCCAAAAAGAAAATACATTTTTCTTCTGTGATTGAGCTGTGCTTTCCCAACTTTCATCTTTCATTTGCTGTCTAACAAATAGCTTTGAAATATACTCATTAAAGTTCTGTCTCATCTCCCTCCTGTGGCTGGGCATAGACAATAGTCTTCTACTGTGTCACCAAATGCTCAAGCAGATTAGGACAATCGTAGGCTGTGCTGTGGATCTAAGCTTTTGGGACCTGATGACTACTCATGAAGTTTTCCAGTCCTCTGTCCCTCATTTTTTTTTCCTTTAATGGAATTGCACGTAAAACCTACATTATTCAGCTTGCAAGTCAAGCCCTACAAAGTAACAAAATATCAGAAATAACTTGTCTCTGTTACATTGTCTCTTCCATGTTCATGACATTTACATGGTTTTTTCCCATGGAGTCCTTAATTGCATAGGATGGGCTATATTATCAGAAAAAAATATCGAGTTTCTGTCAGTCTTATCTCTGGGAAAATGCAGAGTATGGACCCAAAGTTACTGTCTGGGCCACTGAAAAGTTTCTGTTTGCTATAGTAGTTTTGTTAAAATCCAGCTACAAGAGAAATTTTCTAGAAAAAGGGCTTTTCTGGAAGAAAAACAATCAAATGCTTACTGGTTTTCATCCTCCTTCTCTTTTTGGAACCTATAAAACAATGTGGTTTTGTGTGAGCTTTTTGAACCAGGCAGGTGGTGAATTCCCAAGTGGGCTGTGTGTTTCCTGAACCCTCTGCTGTTTGGTTTGGGTGGTAATTAAAATCTTGGGTAAATTACATGGAAGATCTGTGCTGGCTGATTCCTCTAATGGTTTAGGTGGTCCAGGTGGATTTGATGGCTTCTGGTCAGGTGAGAGCCATCAAAGGCTATGGAGGTTGTCTTGGTACTTGCTGGCTCTTTGCAGACAGCATATGAAAAGCACAGTCCTTTAGGTGCTCATTTCCAACAACTGGTCTCAAAACTTCAACAAAAGGTATGTGAAAGGTTTACATTTTATCCATGACTGGGCCACTGAGGCCAAGTATGTTTAAGTAGGTGATAATTAGAGTATCCCTTTTGCTCTTCTCTATTGAAGGTACCAGATGTAGTTGCCTCAGGAGGGATCAAATGCCATAACAGACGTGTTTTAGACGTTCCTGAATGAAGACCCAAGTGCCACCTGAGATTCATCAGAGAGAGGACTTGCATGCCTAAATGTATATTCCTGTGTATACCTCTCATACTCAGGAACAGAGTCCAACTTTGGGACCCTGGGTCTCAAACTTGTGACAGACTTGCTGTAACTCATTGGACTCCTTCTTCTCAAAAAGAGCTGGATGGAAAAGTGTTGTCAACAGAGTTGAGCTGACGACTAAAGCTTTTTGTATTTGGTGGGTTACTTCTGCATCCCTGTGTAAGCTGATTCTGACTTGAGGATTCATGTAAAGGGCTTTCTAATATATCCCTAGATCCCAGCCAGATGCCATGAGTGAGCAGTCCCAGAAGAAATTATCTCCCTAGGAAAAAATGAAGAGAGGGATGCAAAGAATAATTGGTTTTACTGGCTGAGGTAAACCATAGTTGCAATATGCATGACCTCTGGTGCTTTTTCTGGGGGAACGTAGCCAAAATCTGTTCGACTCAGCTGAGTGGAAATTCTTGTGACAAAGAGATACTCTTACCAGTTTGCTAATCCTTCCCTGTTGTAAAATTTGTCTCACCAGATGAAATATATCTTTAAATTCTGTATGCTCTTAAACTTCAGTTTTAAAAGCATACACCAGATTATTTTTTGAGTAGGCAAATAAGACCCTGGTGTTGCTTTGACTTGTCATGCAAGGTCTTTGGGGCCTCATCCACACTTAAAAGTAAATTGATATTTGATCAATTGACCCTCTGGATGATCTGGCACAGGGGAGAGCAGGAGGGACAGTGCCACTGCTGCCCTGCAATAGCAGAGGAGCTGCTTGCAAGATTTGGCTGTACAGTATTTACCCCTCCGGTAGAGATGTTTTATTAGCACTTTCAGAATTGAATGTAGCCATTTGTCCTTCTGCATGCTCTTCTCAATAAAGGATGTAACTATGTTTTAGGCAAAAGCTGAGTAAGGAGAATTTTATTTTCCCAAGTCAAAAATGCTGAAGTGATGATTTGACTATAGAGATAAGGAAAGGCTGAAGCAGAAGATATGTTCTCCTTTATCCTTTTTGGTATTGCCCTAGAAACCTTGTTCTCCACTTAAAGAGAGTTCACTTTAAGCACAAAAGAGCTCCTGAAGAGTGTCGAATTAGGATTTACTTATTTGAGCCCTGATTTTTGATGGCATTAAAGCACATCAGAATATGTTCTACAAAAATGCTTTCTTAACCTCATTACCAGAATTACCTGTACTGAGCAGCAGTTTCACAGATCTTTTACTCTCCTCTCTTGAAGTACTGAAGTGCTGAATTTCTTTCCCCTGCTATTACTACTCTTTTTCTTACTTACAAAAAGAACACACACCTTGTTTACATAAAATTGGCGTATGAGGAAAAACTTGGTATTTAGAGAGGGAAAACTTGATCTGAGACAAAAGCAAGTGCACCCAAAATACTTCCACTTTCAACCTGTTTCATAAAGAAATGCATATTATTGTCATGCTGCTCAGGTTCCTGTTTTTCAGGCCTCTGTAACTTTTGAATTTCACAGAATCACAGAATTGTCAAGGTTGGAAGACATCCTCAAGTTCATCTAGTCCAACCATCAAGGCGATACCACTATAATCAAACCTAAACCAGATCTCCAGGGGCCACATCCAGATGCCTCTTGAACACTTCTGGAGCTGGTGACTCTGCCACCTCCCTGGACAGCATATTCCAATGCCTAGACACTCTTGCAGAGAAAATTTTTTTCTAATATCCAATCTGATATTAGAAATTCTCATATTCTGATATTCTCCTGGTGCAATCCTCGAGTTTGCTGAGTAATTTCTGTTTATTTGATGTAGGAAAGTTGACATTATTTTCTTCTGTGTTTAGTGAAAATTAGTAGCTGAGCAGAGTTGAGGGGTCTGACATATTTTTCTTCTGAGGGAAAGACTTCATTATGAGCCAAACATTATTACTGGACATCAGAAAATCTGCATGGGAGAGAAAAGGAGCTGAGAGATGCCTCAACCTCAGGAAAAGTTTCAATCAGAGTTTGCATCTTATTAGGCACAAGATAATTCAACCACAAGACTCAAAGCCACAGGAGACTGGACTTCATTTTCTGTAGCTACTTGTTTTCTTAAATCAGAATATTTGGGGTTTTTCTCTCTCTTCACTTCCAGAGAATTATTACTGTGCTATGATCCTGGGCTTTGAACTTACAGCATTTTTATTTTTTAACTGCAGCTCTTTTTCTATTAATTTGTAATACTTCATGAATGTAAAAGTTAATTGTGAAAGTGTGGATGCTAAGTCTGAGTATTCAAAATGTATTTGTGGCATCTGTCTGCTGATTAACTGTAGCGTTTTACTACTTATAAACATAGTAAGTAAAAGTACTTTTCCAAGGGCTGATTTTGTTTTCCAAACAATAACGTGTGTTCAGCTTATTTGTAGTAGATGCTATGGCTATGGTTACATCAAAATTTCACTATAACTCTCAGCTTACAATTCCTTGAGGAAAAAAATTGTACTTTTGAGTTAAATTGTCTATATTTATTAAAAGCCCTGAGGATTAATTTACTTTTGGGACATTGTTACTGTTTATTAAATTATTTATTTGGTTTTATAGTATTTATTTAGTGAGATCCATTTTCACTCGTGGCTTACATATGGGAAGAAAAGCAGTTACAAGCAAGATTAAATACTGTTTATATATATTTCTTCATTTCAGTGTCTGTTCTTTCCTAAAAGAGGGAAGAAGGGAGAGGGTAAGACTTCTTTCTTTAATCTATTAATTGTGGGAATTATTTGATTTATTCACTCTTTCTTCTGTTTTGAATTCCATGTAGCCAGTAGGTTGGTGCACAGCATGCTTCTTTGTATGGTAAATCCAATTCGGTACAGTTCAAATCACCATCCAGTTCAGTACTGCCATTTAGCACTTAAATAGCAAGTCCTTGGTTATCCCCAAAGGAAGCAATGTAGTTAAATTAAGCTGTCCCCAGCCTGAAGAGTTATTGTAAGATAATGAATATTCCATAATAAGGAAATGGCAGAGGGGAGAAGACAGGTCTTTGAAGCCTCATGAAATTTTGGGATTACCATCTGTATCAAGACTTAATTAATGTTTCCTTTCTGAATTAATTTTCCATCTAATTGGCCAAACTCTGATTGAGAACTGGAAATGTCATCCAAAAATATTTCCTCTTACACGACTACTCTAAACAGAGTGATTGCAGTCTGTCATTATATTCCCAGTTTATTCCCAGAACATTACGTTCTGTGTTTTTATCCTTCAAGGATTTTCAGCCATAGTCACTGTATTTGTGACTATGTAATTGCTTCGTCTGGGCAAATTTTCAGTCTGAATTAAATTGTAAACTGGACTTCATTTTGGGTCGATGCAACTCAGATGAAATAAATGGTGCCCTGTGCCCAGTGTCCGTGCTGTGTGTCCACGTGAAGGATTCGGACTGGCGGAGTTAAGCTCCCTACCCACCACGCAGACAAATCTGTGGTTCGGCTCCCAGCTTTGGTGAACCATAAACCAGGGACAACCTTGTTTAACATATCACTGAATCTGATTGATATGTTAATATCATCCAAGTTCAAAGCAGCACGTCCTGGCAAGATAAATGCTATTTTTTTCTTGTAATTTACCATTTCCTTCTTCCGTAAATCCAGCAGGCAAAATAACAATGGAGAGGGGGAAGGGGGCTGGGTCGGACCAATCCTTTTAAAAACTAAGAATGCTTTGGCAAAGCCTCTCTAACCTGTTACTGTAAACATCAGCAGTCCTGTCACTGTCTCAGCCCGTATAAATACGTTCGTGGTGCCCCACCTAAATCAGTGAAATATGTACATAGTTCAGACATACAAGTTAAATCCCAGGCAGCAACAATAAGGAGTAGGAACCCGAGGTCTTTTCCCAGGTTTTATCTTTTACAGGCATCAGTGCTGAGAGCGTAGTAATGCAGTTACTAAATCCTTCTCAGCCCGAATCCTGCTTCCTCTGTTTGTGTGGCACTTCCTCCAAGTGTTGTGGCTGGGGCAGCAGAGCTGGGCCAAACACAATAGTCCTGGGCTGAGATTGTTGTCACCTGTCCTTTTTTGTCCCTTGGTTTGCAACCTACTATACCTAAGTATGAATAGGAAAGCCCATGGACGACTGCTGCTTTTTTTTTTTGTTGTATTTTTAAAGAAAGAGATTAATTGCATTTACTTGATCTTAAAAACCAAAGTCCTGCCCTGTGCAGTCAGGGCAGTGCTCTTGCCAGAGCTCTTTCTCTCATTGAAAACAAGCTTCTTCAAAGTTTTTGTTGCCTGAGACACGACCCCTGTACTCAGTGTTGCTCAAGAAACGCTGTGGTCATTCATTGCTTATTGTATCAGTGGCTATTTTAGAACTGTGGGAGAGAAGTGTTTAAAATTAAGTCCTCTGTGACTTCAAAGGCTCTGCTGGCATGATTAAGGGTTAGCATGCATTTAAAGTCTCCTCCTGAACCGCACTGGCAGCGTGAGGGATGAGAACTGGGATGAGAAACCAGGCTGAAGCCCAGTCCTCATGGACTGCTTGAGAGGACTGAAAAACAGCTCTTACTCAGACAGAAGATATTTTGTACTGGTAGATTTCCAGCTGATTAGGCGACAGGAAAAGTTTAGTCAACACTTTGTCACAGCACCCACTTATGTTTGGTTGTAAGGTGTTACAAATAATTTGGGGGCTCCACAGTGCTGCTCAAGTCTCTTGCTGTCCAGATTTCACCTGGGTTTTTGGAATTACAGAGAGAGCATTAGGTGATTGGGATGATGGATTGACAGGTCTGAATAAGTTGTAAAGTGGTGTGAGGTGCCAAAATGGTGCTGTGGACAGTGTTAAGGCCTGGACTTAACCACACAGCAGTATGTTCTCTGGTATCCCTTGTGGCCATTCTGCAGGTACATGAAGTGGCACAGCCACTGCCAGGTGGGGCTGCTCTGTTCTGCTCCAGATGAGGCTCTCCCGACCCCAGCCAGGACCAAACCCATCGTGATAAACTGTATTAATTGGTGTGGGAGGTCACAAGGGTGTGGGACCACTCCGCTAACGTCTATGCTTGGGAAGGAGCACAGGTGTCCTGCAGTATCGGCTGCCTGGGCTGCCCTGGGCACCGAGAGCCCAGCCATGCCACAGCTCCCAGCCTGGCTCAGGCCAAGCGCCTGTGTGGGGGATCTTTGTTAGAAGGAAAGCGATGGAGGAGGCCCTACATCACTTAGGGCATCTCCTCTTATCCTGAGCTGGCACCAGGGAAAGTGTGGAAAGGCTGCCCTTTGCCCTTGGTACAGGGGCGCTGCTAAAGCGCTGCTGACAACTGAGCTGGTGGCATCTCCTGAGCTTTTATGGGGCCTTATTCCAATAGCAGAAATGGGTAGGGGGTTTGGATTGACCAGCTCTGTCCCAGGCTGACTCAAGGCAGGCACCCAGAGTACTGACCAGTGCCTCATCCACTTGCAGGAGAAGGAGGATCAATGCAGGGGGGCTGACTGGCAGTGCTGGTGAGTGATCAGGCTTGTTAGTGCTCAGATGGTTGTGTTCCTTACAGTGGGAGGGGGCACAGTTCCTTCTGGGAGAGAAATGCTGGTAATTTATGCTGCTTGTGGAAAATGTAAATAATTACAAATTTCCATCCTACTGTCCAAGAAAGACAGCATCATTTTATACATTTGTTTTGGTGCGTTACAATTATAATCACTGTTCTGGAATGTTATTGGAAAAGTTATTGTTCTTTCTGAAATGTTAGGTCACTTTAGCAACTAAAAAGTTAATAAGGATCTTATTGTTCTTATTATTCATTTATTATCCAATTACTTCACAAAATTTGCTTTGAAAATGTAAAATGTATTTTTATGGCATAACAAATGCTCCAATTAAGTTGTAAAGAGAAGATTGTTTTTAAATTCCTGTGGAGAATATTAAAACTGAATTTAAAATGTTAGAAATGGAATCTGAAAATGAACAACAACATTAGAAAGGAATGAAAACAAGTTAATAAAATTATTGATAGTACATGAGCAGGGAAACATTAACCCTTTCACCATTGCAGTTGAAAACATTTATTATCCCCACCTTCACAAGGAGCTGACTTGGTCCCCTTTGTCTACCTTGCCTCTTGCTCACAGTTACCCACTTCAGGACTGAATGGCACCCTATAGAATTAAACCAGCCCAGGTGTGGTTCTGATCTTCATGTAAAACTGAAGGAATTATTGTCATCACTGGAGCTCTGCTGGTGAAGATCTGGGTTTAGTGCATGTAATCATTACTTTGAAATTTAATGCACTTTACAGTTACTTGCCTTTCTTTGATGCACACAGTGGATTTCTGGTTAATTGGATCCAATTTGGTGTACAGATGGAATTTTATTGAATTGCCAGTCTGTAAGAAATGGAGCAAGATAAACATATTGATGTTTCTCTGATGATGTGGAGTGAGTTCCTCTTCCATGAAGTGACTGGGAACTGAAGTCAGGATCCTTCTGTGAGAAGGTTGGTATCTTTTACATCTTGTACAACAAGACTGTGCCCTGCTGGGCTCCATCAGCCACTGTATTTTTGTCAGTTGAGAGCGCTGTTATCTTGGTAATCAAAGCAAAAAAAAAAAAGGCAATAAGAAACATGATTGGGGAAGCAAAGGGCTCAGTTGTCACAGTCTGGAATCCGCCATATGTATCTGAGCAAGCAATTTGAGAAAACCTATTTGTTAAGATTGACATCTCCCTTCTAGGAAATCTGAAATTATTTATTGAACTTTTTCATGAATCTGCCTGCTTACTAGGTAGATTGGCAACAATGAATGGTCTGTATTCAGTAGTGAAACTCTGCATGCAATCAATGTCTGCTAATTATGTAAGCTAGGCTGGCAGAAGGGATGCAAAAAATACGAAAGAAAACATGATGTTTGAACCATGAATTTCAGGTGATAGTTCGTATCCCTTGTTTGCCAGTGGCATGTTCAAATTTAATACTCATTTTTTGTAGTATTCAGAATAGGAGAAAAAAAGAAGACAGTGTTATTAAAAATGAATGAAAACTCGTACCTGAAAAAATACTTGAATTTAAATTTGACTTTGGATGCAGATGTGAGCATTTTCCTAAGCCCATTCTTGCAATATGATTTCTAAGTCTTCACAAAATAGTTCAAATTAAGAATTAAACTCACTGATGATCCTGGTCATGGTCTCACATTCTTTAAATATTTGCATTGAGGGGGAAGGTGATTTCTTTCTCCATGTTATAAAGTTTATTAAATCTTTTAAGATTAATGAAAATTCATAGTGACAAAAAGGAGTACCCAGATTTGCTTGTGCATAAATTTGCAAGTTCTTTTTATTTACAATTACAATGCTCTTTAGTAACATTTTATTTTCTCTCAAATATTACTGGCAAAAGAACGAATGCAAAACTGCTTCTAAGCTAAATTTTCACGTGACTAAGTCCGTGTCTGGCTAAAAGCTGTTTTGCCATATATAATATATAATAATTCTTTATTGTTTCATGCTCTGGTGGCATCTGAGCAATTGTATGTCAAAAAAATATGACTCTCTATCTTCTGCAGAGGCCACCAGCCCTGAAACGTTGTCCACATGAACAAAAACTTTCCATTGGCATGCTGGTATTCCATTCTCTTAGCATATGGGCATACAAACTTAAACATTTCCTAATAGGACAGGAGATGAACTGTCCCAAGGAAAAAAAGGACAAGGAACTCAATCAAAACTCTTTCTCATTATAACATCTTTATTACAAGGATGCCTTGCACACTGATTTATTAGAAAACATTGCCAGCTAATAAATTTGCAATAGCATACAATATTGTGACAGAACTGGCTATAAATAGGGTAGGTAGATTTTTTTTTTCTTCAAAATTCTGAGTTCAATCCAAAGTTAAAACATAATTTATCCATTCTCTCTACAGCTGTTTTCATATACTTCTGGTAAACTACACAAAAAATGTGCCATTCCATGACCTTTAGCTGCTTTTCCCTGGTATTTCCTCTTGTCTCTTGGTGAAAATGGAGGCTGATGTTTTGCAGTCTGTGTCCAGGACAACTTGCTTCTAGATCCCCTTACCCTACCCTCCTCTCTCCTTGATTAAAAAGATTTTGTGAAATAACAATCTGAACAAGCCTGTGTGTAAGAGATCACTGAAAGATTACAAAATGCCTTGGAAAGGATGGAGAGAACGTGAAAGTGAAGGGTTTGAAACTCTTTTTCTCACTGTGTGTGAATCCAGCAATGCCACACATACTGTACTGCTCATCAAAGAATAACCTCTGTTTCCAGCAGTGCTAAATACAATTTGCTCTCCTTTAGTTATGGGACTTAAACTATGCCAGGACCAGGGAGACTAGATTGCCCACTCTCAACTTATTGACACATGTCCTTGCTGAGTAGATGCCAAATATTCTTCCAGATAATGAATTCTGTGGGTTTCTTTCAAAAATGATACAAAATATCCTGCAATCCCGTGGCATCACATGGCAGGAAAAACCTTGAAATTATTCAACTCTGATATCATTAGCACGTCATCAGCTGACTTTGTTGGTTGCTGTAATGCTGCAAAACAGTTAATATACTAATAAATACCTGCACTTTTAAACATCTCTTTCCTCACCTCTTAGTGCATCCCACCAGAAGAGCAGAAATCTGTCAGCAGTACAGGTCGTGCTGCCTTGCCCGCCAATAACGGATGTGTAGAGTATACAAACCTCGTTGCCTGAAAATAGTCCAGCCTGGGGAACAAAAATAAACTTTCCATTGCTCTGAGGTCCCCAAGTGCCATCTCAAGGACACAGAGCTGTTTTCCAGATTCCTGCTGGCCCTTGCTAGTGCAGTTTTCCACCTGCTGACAGCATTTACCCAGGACAGACAAAGTAGTTCAGTAGTGTACCTAATATTATCATAAACTCTACCAACCAGCTGCAATAATTAATACAACCCCATCTAAAACCAAATTCAAGAAATATTCAAATTTATTGTTGCCTTTCATGCAGAATCACAAGCTTCTAAATCCTGAAGGAAAGAAATGGCTATTATACAGTCCTTCCTGTAGCTGACTTCTTCACTCCAGACTGCTATCAGAAAAAATCCATTTAAAATAGTAACAGATTCTCAGCTGGAAATAACATTTTGAGCCACTTTTCCACATCTCCTGCCTGTAAACTTAATCCTGCCAATTTTTGAGGCTGTACTGCAATTATTTTAACCTTGATAATTTGCTGGGAACAATCACCTCAAGCTCTTCTCTATCACAGTGCTTCAGATGGTCACCACCTTAGGGGTTTCCACTCCCACAACAGAACTTTCAGATCGCAGCAAGACAACACAAAACCTCCCTGCAATCGTGTGCTCACCAGAGACAGATACATATTTGCATGAGAACTGGAATTAAGTAAGCAGAATTTCTTCTAGTTTTATCCTGAAATGATTAAACTCGTTGGTTGAAGGCCTGAATCTGAGCCTAAATAGTAGGATAAGTGCCTCATGGTCTCATCTCAGTGTGAACCCTGATTTAGCTGTTTGCATTGCTCCTCTTTGCTCTCCTCCTTGTCATGAAGCTTCTGGGAACTGACAAATTCTGTTAGTCATCTCTAACCTGCTGGTCAACATATTCAAGATGAATGTGAAGGGGACACAGACTGTGTACAGAGAATAAGAAATTCTCTTGCAAATTAGGCTAAACTACTTATTTTGGGCCACTGTCCTCATGCATACTGTGCATCAGTCATCCTGCGTGGCATCTGTTATGTTACACCTGTGTTAGTAAACAGAACAGAGTCCAGGCAGAAATTCAGCACTGGCACATCCCTGCCTGTAGTGTTCAGCTGGTACCACAGCCCCTGTGAGGTTTTGGCCATGATGGTTGTGCAGACAACATGCAGGCCTCATTCAGGGACATGGGACAAGACGGTTCCCATCAGAGGACATGTGCACAAGGCCAAGTTTTCCTGAAACGGGGTGTGTCAGGAGCAAAGACAGTCTGAACAAAAGCCCAGGCAAGATGAGAGATGTGGGTCTTCTTTACTAGCCAGTAAAGAAGTAGCTGTAAGTCCGTATGATGATGGAGATTCAATAAAAACTTGCTCCTCACTTAGAGCAGGACAATCCACAAGCTCACAGATAAGCTTCCTTTTGGCTTTGCATTTCTCTTGCACCTTCTGTGGGTAAAATTGTACTTCTGCCTCTCCTTGAGACGTGTGTGAAGTTCAATGTGTTGAAGGATATATCTGCAAAACACTCCCCAGACTGAGAATCTCAGTTCCACAGTATCCATACTGCAAAATGCTTCATGAAACAGCAGTTTTAACTACTGGACGGCACCAAACTTCATGTCAACTGCAGCTCTTCTTACCCCAAATCCTTCCCCAAGTTCTAGCATCGCCTCAAGCTCAGATTCTTCCTTCAAGCTACCTTTTGGTCCAGGGGTTCAAACCAACAGCAAATTTGTTGCCACAGTCAATAAAACAGCTGAGTGATGTCAGAGGTCCCTCTGTCTTTTCAGAGTATCTTTTGTATCACAGTTTAAATAAACTCCCCAGAGGAACTGGGTCTTCTCCAGTCTCACCATCAGCCTGACAGGAAATAAAAGGAGGCGTTTTTTCCCACTCACATGCTCTCTCTCATACACACATTTTATTTTCTATGGTATTAGTCCCTGATGAAAAAATTTCCCCATGTTGTTCAGCAGATCTGTTTCCATCCACAAACAAGAGGGAAGGGGGATAAACACTCTATTAATCAAATGGATGAAATTCAAGCAAAACATCACTTAGCTCCAAAGAGCACACTATGATTCAAGGAAACTCCAGCCCAGACTCGACCAGGACTGTGCTTTTAAAGCAAGCTGAATGCAGCATACACTGTTTTGTTATAAAACATATCAGAAGACACTGACTAAGCAAGATTTACTCTATCTTACCCTGGCATTGTTTGTCTTTAGTGCACTGAAGACAGTTCTTGTTCAGGCAAACCAGTGAACATGGACAGCAATCATTTCCTTCATCTGACATCCAAATTGTTTAACTTTTTCCAGTAAGAAAATTTGAAAAAGCCAATGCAGAGCAGACATCTTTTTTGATCCAGGTAACATCTCTAAGAACTATCAGCAATAGCAACAGAGGCAAACAACTTAGATCTCATTGTTTGACTATATCTTGTACATATAAATTAAATTGCTGTAGGGAGTGATGTTTATTCTCCCCCAGGTATGGATTCAAAGGAAGCTTCAGTAGCAAAGAAGTCTCGTGAGACATAAAATAAAAACCTACCAAGAGAGACTGATACACAGAAAAGGTACCCAAGGAACAAAACAAATCTTTGCCTTCTGTCATGGTTTAATCCCAGCCAGCAACCAAATCCCATGCAGCCTCTCGCTCACTCCCCTCACAGTGGGATGGAGAAGAGAATGAGAAGGGTAAAAGTGAAAAATCTTGTGGCTTGAGATAAAGACAGTTTAATAAGTAAAGCAAAACCCATCCATAAGCAAAGAAAAATAAGGAATTCATTCACCACTTCTCATGAGCAGGCAGGTGTTCAGCTATCCTTGGGAAAGCTGGGCTCCATCATGTGTAATGGTGACTTGGGAACACAAATGCTATCACTCCAGAATGTCCCCCCTTCCTTCTTCTTCTCCCAGCTCTATATGCTGGCTATATGGTATGGAATGTCCCTTTGGTCAGTTGGACTCAGCTGTCCCAGCTGTGTCCCCTCTCAACTCCTTGTGCACCTGCAGCCTGCTCACTGGTAAGGTGGTGTAAGGAAAAAAGGAAAGGAAAGAAGTCCCTGATACTGTGCAAGCGCTGCTCAGCAATAGACTAAAACATCCCTGTGTTATCACCATTGTTTTCAGCACAAACCCATACATAGCCCCTTTCCAGCTATGAAAAAAATTGTCTCTATCCCCACCCAAACCAGCACAGCCTCTTTTTATTCTTGTAGAAATACTGTCGCTAAATTAACATTTGACTTCTGTCGGTTGTTTCATTAATGATTCTCAGAAACTGACTCAGAGTCAAAGCATTTAGTTTTAAATAAACAAATACTAAGTTGCAGTCCCAGTTCTGCAGAATTTACAGAAAAATATTTACTAATACCCCTGCTTTTCTAGCGGAACCCTTTTGAAACATGATAGATTACTGGCCACATAGATTTAAAATTAGTCTAGAGGTACAGCAGTTGAGCAGTCAGATACCCAGCATCACTTTTGTCATCCTCTGAGAACACTTCTTTGCCTTATCAGTGGGGCACAAAACACACAGGTTGTCTTGTCCATGCTTACAGATTTTGTGGTGATGCTATGATGATGGCAAATGGTACGAAGAAGATGGCACATTCCCACTACCTACTGAAAAACTATATGGAAATGCAGAAATAGAAACGTATTGTGGCACCCAATTATTTTCCACTTGTACTGACTACTAGTAATTTCCATGATTTTGCTGTAATAGTTTTTATGCTGTTCTAAAGCAGAAGTGTGTTTGCCTTAACTGCTGGTTAAGGCATGCTGTACGTGGAGGTGGCCCTAATAATGCAGCTTACTGAATCTAAAGCTGCATGAGGGTCTCAGAGAAGCACAAAGTGAAAGGCAGAAACCTGTGAAGAATACAAAGAATAGCCAGTGAACTTTCCAAAATGCACAGGCATCAGTCAATATATTGCATGCTTTTTCCTCGAGGTTCTAGTTCTCCATAGTTACCAGAGCAGACAGATGTCCATTCTCAACAGAAATAGGCCAAACGGCTTTTAGGTGCTATTATTTTTGGCTATATGGAGCTCAATTAATTAATCGGCAGGTTTTTTTGGTGATCCAGCTAGCAGTCTCTATTTCAGTGACACAACATCCCTGATGATTTAAAAACAGCTGCTTTGTACGGAAGCAGAGAATAGTTGGGATGAGCCACCACCTCCTCTCTTGACACAGCTGATGGATTTGAATGACTAATAGTGCTTCTTCTCCCTGTGGAATATGCTATTACCCAACTAACTGCTTTTTGCTTATTCAGCATTTCCATGGTAAGAGAGGTTGGACACATCACTAGTGTGTTTCATATAATAATCCTCCCAGATGGAAGCCAGTTATTTGATATTTTAAATTGCTGATGCTCCTCAACTACATCTCTGTTTGCACTAGCACTAATGTTGACCTTGTCTATCTCAGCAGATAAGAGAAGAACAAGAAAGCTTCTTACCTTTGGGTTTTTAGGTGAGTGCCCTGCTGCAAAGTACACTGATGTCACTGGAAAACACTCATTGGCCTCACCAGTTTTTTGGAACCTCTGGGGTGGTTGAAATACAGAGGCCACATATTAAATTGGGTTGTGTACTGATTGACTTAAAGACTGTATTTTTGATCTCTACACATACACATCCAAAATGGACCAATACTCATTTTCCTTGACCTTTCTCTTTGTAAAGACAACTTTGGAGTCTGAAGTCCTGATCCTGTGAGGGGATTATTACTAATGCTATCTCGTCCATCTGCAGAAATTCCTGTTTTGGAAATCATATTGAAAGACAGACCTCAAGCAATCTATTTTGTTCAACCTGTGTCCTGTCAAAGGAGATGGGATGAGTCATCTCCAGAGCCTCTGAGGACAAGAATTTTTCTCCAAGTTTTCTTCTCTTGGGTGTATCTCAGTTTAGGTGAGACTTATTTAAATATCAACAAAGATGAATTCTTAGATGCAAATTCTAAGGTCAAGATTCACAAAATCAGACTGCAGCCGGCAAGATACCCCATGACTTCTAAAATCAATGGGAACCCATCTAGATGCAAGGAGATACTTCCCTCCTGGTGTTGCAGGGACAAGAAACACATGTTAATTACATAGGCACTTTTCAATCTATCCAATGGTAAGAATAGCTTCCTGTCTTCCCTTTTCCCTCAGATACCTTGTTTTATATTATTAAACTGTGGACACCCGCTGCCCCTTCCAACAACCATTACTTGTACTGCTCACAAATGACATTTCAGGAAATGTTACATTAAATAGAGCCAAGCAGCATGATTGTGCAATTCACTTGATTGAATGCACCAGGAGAGGAAGCCAAGCCAACCCCCACCGCGGCCTGAAACCCGTGGAGCAGACAGAGCTCCCTCTTCATGTAGTGTCTCCAGATTCCCAGGCCTGGTTGAAAGCCTTCTTCTGATTTATGAGTAATGAGCCTGCTGGTGATTTCTAAGCAGCAAACTTCCAAGCAGAAGTGCTGATGGGCACTGCACTGTATCATATAAGCTAGACAACACCTAGGCAGACTCTCAAAGGATGCTTTCATTGGGATGGAAAACTGTATGGTGATTGAGTGCTCTCCTGTCACTGTCTTCTCTCGCTTTGCACAGTATTTAACCTTCAGATGCTGTTAAACTTAGATTTTTAAAAGTTTTTGTTTTAAAGAACTTATCTGCAATCACAGCACAGAAATATATGAAACCTAGTGGTGAAGGTGCCAGTGAGACTGATTGATGCAAAAGTCTGGTTTTGAGGAGGGGAGGAGGGAGAACGAATTCCTTTAGTTGTGCTTAAAAGTAACAAACTTAAAAACAAGACAAGAAAGTTGAGTGGAAGCTGAGAGGTTGAATGCAAGCTCTGCCAAGATTTGAAAAGTTACAAGCTAGTGCTGGTACTGCATGTTTTCTTAATGATTGAGGAATCAATCATTTTTGTACATGGAGCTCCTAGCACACAGACAGTGTAAGCTAACAGTGTATTACAAAGTCAGGGAAGTGATTAAAAAATGATTTGCTATTGGTATTTTGACTGAAGAAGTAGAGGGAAAAAAAAGTCTTGAGACATGTTTTTACTGGAGCATTCTTTGTCAAAAATCTTCCTTACTTGAACTCCAGAAGATGTCTGGCCAAGTTCTGCCTATTACTCTCTGACGTTTATTTCTGAGTAGGACTGAGGGGTAGATTTTGACTGTACTAGCTACCTGCATCCTGCACATGTATATGTTACCTCTGTGTATCTCTTGGACATCTAAAAACACCTACTTGGACATACACTTGTCTCTTTAAAATCTCTTTGTCTTGATGGACTTTCATGCTTTCACCCATGTGGTTGTTCAAGTAACTCTCAAAAAATCTTGCCCATAAAGGAAGCAAGACATTTAATGTTAAATAATCACCAGTCTGACTCTTAATATGAAGTTTAGGCCAAAACCTAGCTTTTTAAAGCCGTTGAAACTTGGTCCAGATCTTGAGTAAGACTTGAAGACAGCTTTGCTGTACCTTTTAGAAGTAACAAACATAAAATGTAACAGGAAACTGCAAGTGGGACTGTTTGTTATCCTTGTGGAAAAGGGGGGGGGGAAAGGAAAATAAAATCCCTCAGGATTCTGGAAGAAAGGAACATCTGTGAAACAGGGAAATAAAAACTGCTTCCAAAAAAGACATCCAGAAACTGAAATCTTCTTGGAGGCCTTTAGGGCTGTGCCTAGCCTCCCGTGACCACTTTGGGAGTCTCACTGTTGCTTTAACACAAATGGCTGTGGCCAGTTTGAAGGAAGAGATGTGGGACTCTGTTTTCCTGCCCTTTAATCTGGTGAATCTGTAGCTCTGCTGCTTGCACATTTTGTGAAGGTGTGAATCCTGTTTTCATCAGGTCACCAGAGGCACCCTGCTAAGCTGGCTTAAAGGTGATGGCTGTTGCCCTGGGAGTGGAAAGATGGATGCAATTAAGGCAAAGAAAACTCATTCCCTCTTTCCATGGCCCACGTGGCCAGATGACACGACCTGCACCTCACAGGGTATCACCACTTGGACACAGCCAGCTGGCTCTGACAAAGCTGGCATGTTTCACCTTGGAGATGCTACCTGGTGGTCAGGATTGCTCAGTTTGGGCAGCAGAAGTGTGGTGTGAGCTCATGACCTTTGCCAGTGCCACAGGGCTTGGAGCAGAGCCTGGCCTGGGCTCCATTCACAAGTTCAGATGCCTGTGAAAAGCACTGTGTTTTTTTGGTGCAGAGTCTGTCCCAAGCCATGCTTGTCCAAGCAGCATTAGAGCAGTTAGCTTGAGATGTCAAACCAGCTATATTTCTAAGAAAAAGAAATTAATTTTTATGCCAGACTGAGGGGACAGTTCCATTTTTATGCTGCTAGTGGGGTATCAGAGTTGCCTTTTGGTGTGCTTTATTCACAAGCTGGTCTGGAGACAATTTTTTTTCTTCAAAGTGTTTTTTTTTAAATGAATTGCTTGTAGTTTCGATGAAGTTGTTCCTCCTCCAGGCTATACATCAGTGCCTCACTATGCACCAGTTACTCCCTTAATTTACAAGCTGTGGTAGTCATTGTGTTTTGCTATGTTTTAAATTTATTTATCTGGGAAAGATCCACTCAGAGTCAGTGTTTTTCCTTCCTCAACTCTCTGTAAGATCCTGCTTTTTGTACAGATTCTGACTGGAGTATGAAGCAGCTAAAGTGAGATGCCAAATTTTTCAAAGCATTTGTCTTCCAACAAAAATTCATCTAGAAAAGGGACTGAAGGAGTGGCATGACACCCCGGTGCTGCTAACACCCTTTTGCAGGTAGCACTTTGGCAGGAGCATTCCATATTTAACTTCACATTGTCTGCTCTGCTTTTACTGAGTGATTTTTACAGAATTTGATAATCTGAGTCTAACTGGTTTTGAATGTCTTACCTCCTTTCATACTGATCTCATAGAAGCATTTTAACTTCACATTAAACTTCTCACAGCTCTGTTATAAAATGGACATAATTTCTAATGAAGGCCTACTACTGCCTGTTCTAAGACCAAAACCATGTTTCAAACAACTCTGTGAGATCTACTGCTTAGTTGTTAGTGCTAACCCAAACCTTGGCTCCTTATGAACTTTCCACTGGCTGAATAATTCTGACAGATTTTTTTTAAAGTTTTTAGGGGCTTTCTTTGTGCCCAAGGAAAGTAGCATTTCTCTGTGGAGCTGGAGACCCATGTCAGGACTCCTCATTCTCATTCCAGAAGCACAATATGCCCTTTGATGTGCACTTACTCAGCAGCACACGAGGTAAAGCTGACCGACCTCTTGTTTTGTGTATAGGTAATTTATGCACTGCCTCTGGGAGCACACAAATGACAGGACTTACATGTGTGAACCCTATTTGTGCATGAAATCAAGTGTAAATTTAGAGCAGATGGGGTTTTGACTCATTCATGATAGAATTTATGGCCAAGATTAATAAAAAAAAGGAAAAAAAAGGAGAAAAAAAGCGCCTGAAGTTAGTTTCCAAAAATATATTCTTAGGTACCTCAGGACCTGTTTTACAAAAGGGAGGAGTGGTCTATATCTTCCCTGAAATTAAACAACATATAGACAGGGTGTATATATATATACATATACCTACATACCTACATACCTACATACCTACATACCTACATATACCTACATACCTACATACCTACATACCTACATACCTACATACCTACATACCTACATACCTACATATATATATATATATATATACATATATATATATATATATATATCTGCTGGATATATACAGGGCATATACCTGGTGCTTAGTAGTTCTTGAAAAACAAGAACTTATTTTTGTGCCTGAGTGGCTTTCTTTAAAAGATGGACTATGTTGCCATCTAATACAAACCATTCAGTTTGATTATCTTATCAGTGAGTTGTTGCTGCTTATGTGAGTGGAGGGATCAGCTGTAGACAGAGGTGGGCACAGACACTAATCCAAAAGGTGGAAATGGTGGGGAGAGAGTTGCTACTGCCAGACTCCTCTTGTTCTGACACAAAACAATTCCGGAGTATTTACACACATATACATACATAAACACACACATATAAATGAATCCGCTCTACATTCAAAATCAGAGAGGCAAACTGGTCAGTCTTTAAAGCTGTGTCTGCCCCAGCCTAGATCAGTTCTTTTGTTGTACCCCCTCGTCAAGGCCTTGGACGTGTATCAAACTTTGGCGTGTATCACTGCTGATGGTGTGGTGCAATATCTAATGCAGCACAGCAGGATCTGTAAAAGATGTTAATCACCCTTAAAGGGTGCAGCTCCCCAGCAAAGGCTCCTCATGGCTGCAAGTTTGTCCTTTTTTTAAAATTTCCTTCAATTTATTCGGTGAGTGCCTCTGTAAGCTTTGGACACAAGTATTGTTATATTGTCAGCAATATATGTACGTAGTGTATATTCCCAAAGCCAATGNGAGCAGATGGGGTTTTGACTCATTCATGATAGAATTTATGGCCAAGATTAATAAAAAAAAGGAAAAAAAAGGAGAAAAAAAGCGCCTGAAGTTAGTTTCCAAAAATATATTCTTAGGTACCTCAGGACCTGTTTTACAAAAGGGAGGAGTGGTCTATATCTTCCCTGAAATTAAACAACATATAGACAGGGTGTATATATATATACATAAACACACACATATAAATGAATCCGCTCTACATTCAAAATCAGAGAGGCAAACTGGTCAGTCTTTAAAGCTGTGTCTGCCCCAGCCTAGATCAGTTCTTTTGTTGTACCCCCTCGTCAAGGCCTTGGACGTGTATCAAACTTTGGCGTGTATCACTGCTGATGGTGTGGTGCAATATCTAATGCAGCACAGCAGGATCTGTAAAAGATGTTAATCACCCTTAAAGGGTGCAGCTCCCCAGCAAAGGCTCCTCATGGCTGCAAGTTTGTCCTTTTTTTAAAATTTCCTTCAATTTATTCGGTGAGTGCCTCTGTAAGCTTTGGACACAAGTATTGTTATATTGTCAGCAATATATGTACGTAGTGTATATTCCCAAAGCCAATGTTTAGAAAGCGTGAGGAGTTTTTAACTTCCCCACTCTTCTCTTTTGTCTTCTGATTCCTCCTCTGTCTTTCCCATCTGTTCACAACTGGGCAAGGTTCTTGGCTGTTGACTTTCCTTGATGGGGTCTAGTGTCTTTAGCTGTCCTCCAGGACCTGCTCACAAGCAGTCATGCAGCTGGCTGGGAGAGCTTTGTGAATCTCATTCCTCCTAAATAGTTTATGATTTCCCTCAAGCCTGTGGAAATTCTTCTCGGGAGAGACAACTTCATGGCATGCTGGGATGTCCATCCTCTGAGGGAACCCTGTCATAGTTATTGATGATCCTTTATTTTAAAAAATCTAGCAGAAGGGTGGAAAAAAGATCTGCTGGAATGAGGCAGCCCCTCTTGTTTTGCTGACTCAAGAACATTTGGTATGTATAAATTTAAATTGGTACATAATGAAGTCTTCATAACAGTGCTGTGTGAACATTGCTCGGTGTCCCTAAAGGCCGATTTTCCCTCTGAGTTCCAATCCATCAGTCTTTTTGTTTGACTGTGGCCTGTTTCTATCAGCAACTAAGAAGATTTTATGCTATTTTGAAACACAACCACATGTCTTAAAAACAAACGGGCTTCTTTTTGCAGCATATAACCTGACTCCTTGTTGGAGCAAGTAGTCATGAATGTGAGTAGAGTGTTCAAAAGGTTATGGATAGTGTAAAATACTAATGGAAAAACAGGGTAATAACTTTTTTGGTTTTTTAGTCCATCCTTTTGTAAGTCCAACTACCTAAGGCCATTTGAAAATCCCAGCCTGAAGGATTCATAGACATGAAGCTAAAGACAGAAATAACCAAAGTGCAATTGTGTTATCTCTGCTGCTCCCTCCTTTTGTATATAACACCAATTTGTTACATCTTGTATTAAATTACAGCAAGTGCTTTGAGCCAAGGCTGTGGGCTACTATGCACTGCTCTAGAAGGATTTTTTGCTTTAACAAAAGCACTACTGGCCCTGATATCACTGCTATGAGTATTTTGGAAAGAGACCAGTCCCCAGAAAGGATGCCCTTCCCAGAACTGACGTGTGGTTTGTACCTTTCTGCTGAGCACTCAATTAACTCAGGGGTGTAAATGATGTCGTTCCCTGCCATGGCTGCTAAGGCTGCTGCACGTTCTCCTCTCTTGCTGTGTGTGGTGCTTAACTAAACCCCACCGTACAGAGAAGAAATCCGTGGGGGGTGGGCTGCTGCACTCACCATACACGTGCAGGGAAGGCACAGCCTGCCTACCCTTGGCAGGAGCACCCCGGGGTGCGCCAGCTCCTGGTGAGAGCCAGGAAGGGGAAGGTGGTGATGGGATCCCCTTCTCCTTTGCTGGCTACATGCAAGGATATCTTCCCGGTTTGGGAGTTTGTTAGAGTAGATCTGGGGCTTCAGCAAGGGCAAAGTGTGAGCCCTCCTGCTGTGCCTTGTCTCTTGCAGCATGGCCAGTGCTCACAGCTCTCCACATCTGCCCCTGGGTGTCGGGAGCCAGAAGGCCTTTGGCGCCGGTGTGACTGACACCCAGCACAGTGCTGTCGGGGAGAGATAAGGGCGAAAGCACACAGGGTAGAGTTGCCCAGTACTCTGTGGCTTGGGTGCAGCCATCTGCATAAGCCAGGCTCTTCTCTTTCAAACTATGAAAAAATTTCTGCCTTAATTCCAAGCCTTGTTGCCACTTGGCTATGGCTGCTCTGGCAGCCGTCAGGGGAGGGAAGTCCCGTGTGATGCGTTGCAGAGAGGGCAGAGTAGCTGACTCTGCAGACACCTGCCTCTGTAGGTTGGAGGATTGAGCCCGAAGGGAAAAAAATAGGCTGAACTTGCTGACCATTGCCAGATTTCAGCTGGTGTGCTGAGATGGCTTGAGGCTATTGCAAACAGAGGGACAAAGAGCTGTAAATGTCTTCTTTTCCTTCTCCCTTTTCTTCCAGACAACATCCCCAACAGCACCCGGAGATTCAGACATCATAGGCCAAAAGCAGTGGTGTAAAAATGTCCTGAAACTTTACACATCTAGCTTTCCTTTGCCATCTGGCTTGGGAATAGCTTTAGAGTTAATATTTCATAGCTGGTCTCCACCGTTGCAAGGGACGGAGTTTTGTTTTTCTTTATACATGAAGCCCAGGTTCTCAGGTAGAAAAATCAAGTGACTCCAACAGCTGGAGCATTACGGAAAACACCAAGTAATAGAGAAGCTTATGCTAAAATTGCAGGTTCAGGAAGTCTCACAGAATCTCAGCCCATGACAGAGTTTGACTTAAAAACTGAATAAATGACAAAGACTACATTACCTAATGCAGATGAGAAAGCGTAATAAAATTGTGAGCAATTTCTGTTCCTTTGTTACTGACAGAGTCCCCTAGCAATTTCCGGGACTGTAAAAACATCCTAATAAATTTCCAGTGTTTCCTCGAGTTGAATGAATCACAGAAATGCTGCTAGCCTTGAATAGGTTTAGCATTCACATCCACTGCTCAATGGAAAACTCAGCTGAATCACGGTGCAGCTAGAAACAGGTTGTAAATCATGGCTATGGGCCATGCGGTATGGAGCACTGTTTAACAACATAACCAACAATAAGATTCCTTCAAGATGGAAGCAAAGACTTCTTCCACGATGGAAAATGAATGGGTAGACAACAGGGAAGACATCGCCCTCTGACTGGACCTGTGGCTCAAGTGAGAGAAGTTTATGAAATCCTTAGTGGGTCAAGAAAGAGCCCTAGGGAATCAGCAGGTGTTTCTGTTGCTCCTCATTGAATTTAGAAATAAAACAGTGCAGTGCATGGGAAGCACATTTGTCTGGTGATCAGCTCTCCTGTAGGACTGCAATTCACCTTGATGCTCTGTTGTCCAGTTCCTTGCTGAAAGAAGCTGAGCTTGAAAATGCTCTTGCTGCCTTAAATGCTTGAAAATATTTGCCTTAACTGCCGTGGTATAAACCAGGGGGGACTGTAGAACAAATACAGTTATGCTGGTATTACTGGGATGCTCAGGAGGTCTAATTTGGGTTGGAGTATTTGAGACCAACTTTGGAGACTCCTCAGGAGAGTTGTCCTTTTTGTATAGATGGTAAGAAGAAGGAGATAAATGTTTTTTGGCAGAACGTCACATCTTTCCAGCGTTTCCTTTCAGATGCTCTAACGACGCAGGGTGGACCTTGGGAGAAGTGGTAGGTTGAGCCTTTTGCTGTTTCAGCTAAAATGGGACAATTGTGGGACACAAGATTCCTGAGGGTGATGGGAACTGGTGGAGGAAGTCCTTTGCTGGGTAAGAGGCAGCCCTTTCCTCTGAGGCCAAAGAGGGAGCACAAGCTATGAGGCAGGAAGCAGCACCAGTGGTCGCCAGCTTTCCTGAGAGACCTGTCAGGCCCAGGTCAAGGCAGGGGGACCTGGAGGAGGAAAAGTGTATTGGCTGCTATGAGGGGATCCAGCAGAAAAACACAGGAGGAGGGGATCATAGGTGGGCATCCCAGCTTGCATGAAGGGAGGTATGGTCCCAGAGGACTGGCTGGGAGCAAATGGTTTGGCATGGTGAAGGATTTCAGGCATAGCTGCTGGACAGAAGAGGAAGGCTGCAGGAGCAGCAGTGTGCAGGAAACCTGCTAAAAATATGCTAATCCAGAGGCGCTTTCGAAAAACCAGGGTAAAAAAAAGTGTCCCAGGTATTTGGAGGGGTGAGAGTGTGTGTCAGCTCAGCCTGCCCTTCCCATTTGCCCATCTCCCATGCACTCCCCACTAGGTGCCAGTATAGGAGCACATCACTGCACATACACTTCGAGGAGGGAGAAAAAGGCACAGTTAAGACTTTTCAAACGTACATGTGCTTGAAAATGTGTTTTCAGATAGACATGTGTTTGTAGTGTTCTCAGTTTATACTTAATTTTGAATATACAATATGCACGGGGTCACCAGTTGTGTCTAAAGCAATCCCCATGGGCAATGTTGCTATTAAAATGTTAGATGGAGCAGGACAGGGGGTACACAGCCGCTGTAGCCTTTGAGTGGTCCCCACTGCCCCTGGGCAATGCGAGCCCCAAATGGGTTGACATGGACAGAGCCTGTCCACTTCCATCCAGCTGGAAAACAGCCCCATCATCTGATGGTACTTCCTACTGGAAGAATATTTAATTGTCAAAACATGGGTTTTATCAGAAAACAACAGACAGGTTTGGGATCCTTTTTTTTTTCTTAATCCTCCTGGCAACACGCATAACTAAACTCCTACTGAGTATAAATAATTTTATAAACTGTTTTTGCACTTCACTGTAGATGCATTTGCAGTAGAAAGCAGGATGACACTTGAGATGGAGGATGCCTGGTGTGTACCTGACTGAGCCTCAGAACTGAGCCACAAGATCACAAAACACATTGCCAGTACATTTCAAGTTTTTCTGGAAAAAAAGTGCTGCTCCATAACCTGCAGACCACCTCTGCCTGCCCTCTGCACTGAAGATTTAGTTATAAAATTAAGTGAATCAACAGTGAATAAAGTAATGAGCAGGACAATTCTCTGTTACAGACTGCTGTGGGAACAGTTTGTCGAAGCTCTGATGCCTGTCAAGTCTTAAATCTTTCTGAAAAGAGGTTAAGTTGCTTTGGTTTCTCTGTTAGCCGTGCCAAAATAAATAGAATGTGCTCAACTGAAGAAAACAAATACTTGAAAATAATGAAAAATCAATAGTACCCTTGTTATTCGGTAGCAGGTATACAGATCTAATCTGACAGGCTGTATTCAAAGTGTAAACTGAATACTCGCATACATGTATTAGTAATGTCAAGATGAAATGTTAGCTTAAATCTTATCAATTCGATTTACAGGACAAGGAGGAATTACTGAAGTAATTTTACCTGAACACCCCCCACACGCCACCCCATTTTGGAAAGGGTAGCTCTCAACAGAGTGTGTATGTGTGTGTTTAAAAATGTTCAGACTTCAGGTACCCTTCTTCATTGCCATGAAGCTTTTAGTATTGCCTCAACCTGTCAGCTTCTCTGGTCGGGAAGAAATCCTAACAGCAAACCTATTTTCATGGAGAAATTTAAAGGAGTCTTTCATTCTTGGCCTGATAGCATTATTCCCATGGGCAGAGGACAAAGACATATACAGCTAAGGAACAATTTCACATAAAAATTACATCCCTTCATCCAAAAGCCCTGCTATGTGTCATGCTGTTATGGAGCACGTACAGGAACTGCCTCTGCCCTTTTGTACAGAGCTGGCCTTTAGGCTCCATGCAGTCTGCATCCACCGGCCCCACTCATCTGAGAGAACGATGAATTTAAAGAGATTCCAAGCTTTCATTTTCCAAATGTGTGTGTTTCTAGTCCTTTTCCCTAGCAAATGGAAATATCTTAGGAATGACAATTTTTTTTTCTTTTGCTAGAATTGAAAACAAACAAACGAACAAAGAAACAGAGTAAAATACAGTCCTCCATGGCTACAACACAGGCAAGGAAGGATGCAGTGACAGAAGAAAGGAGACAAGGCTTGCTTTGGTAGGTCTCATCTGCCATCCAGCAGCGGTCAGGTCCCAGGAATCCTCCAGCAGCGGTCAGTACAACCTGGTTTGGGGGAAACTACAAGATGGACACAATTTCACTGCTCCACTGTTCAAACTAAGGAAATGGATTGCAAGACTACAAATATTCAAAGAAAAATCTGTCCCATTATTTTTGGAGCAGCATCCTCTGTGATGTGTGTAAGTCATCAGAACAGAATGAATCCAGTGATGATTATTTTCAGCAACGGAAAAAAGTCACCAGGAGATTTGGTTTGGGAGGGGTCACAAGGAGGGACAGAACCTTATTTTTGAGAATGTAGGCTTTATCATGCACTCTACTCTAGCAGTCATGGCAGAGGCTGGGCTGTCACCTGGGAAGAGGTTGTGCAGTATGGTGTGCCAAAGAAAAGAGAGACTGAGAGACCTGAATTTGTCATCTCCATTTAGAAGATGCTCCTCGAGTTGTCCAGCATGAGCCAGTGGACCTTGTGTTTTCTCTGTGGGACACAGAGATGATGAGGGTCTGAGTGATGCTGAGGGTGTTTTTGGTGAGGAGCTGAGCTCTCCCAAGGTCTCTCTGTTATGTAGGGAGTGTGGAAATGGGGGTGCACCATCCCTTGGCTTTGGGGAGGTCATCTCTTTTCCTGTGCCTCTTGGAAAAGGTGACTCAGGCCCATCAGTGCTTTGATCATCTTGGAGCCAGCACTGACAAAACTTCAGAGAGCCCTGGGTTACCTGAGAAGGTGCAGATAACAGGTATGCACATTGCTTAACTGCAGACACTTATTTGGTGACTAATTCAGGAGAACTATTGTCCTTGATTAAGGAGGCCTTCTAAGCTTCCCTATCTCATATCAGAGGTTTAAATTATATGGGTGCTTTCTCTCTTGAGTACTGAAGGAGCATAAGGAGTGTCACCATCACGATTATCTCCTCTTGTAGATCTCCACCAAAGTGAGGGCTTACAGGGCATACGTCCCATTTTGTAAACAGCACAGGAAATGTTCTGAACATTTAGTATCCAGGCTTACCTGATTCCTTCCTGAAAGGAGCCCTTTCTCTTTGTTGTGGTGCGGTGGGTACAGCTTACCTATAACTGCTGCTGATGCATGGAAGCACTTAAGTGAGATGTGAATGTTAACACTACCATATCCACTGCTCTTTGTAAAGAATAGCACAGCCTTTGTTGCCTTTTCCATCTCCTCTGGTGTTGCCTGCCTTCCATGCTTGGTATTTGTGGCTGAGTAGATTCCACACTCCTGGAGTGGGCCAGGCACAGGCTGTCCCTCTAATCCACTCTAGGGAAATGGCATTACCTTTTGTGTGTGTGTGTGAGCACACACACACAAAAGGACCCTGGAATTTTCATAGGCTAGAAAATGGGTTAAATCAATTAGAACAACACAAACTGCAATTGGGTTTGCATGAATCTATTTGCAAGATAAGAATTATCTTCACTCCTCCCCCGTGAACAATAACTGACAACATTACACTCCTTCTCAAATGCTTTTTGATAGGTTAATGGGCCCATATTGAGAGCATGTAATTGCAGCAGTTTTGGTTCAAGAGCTGATGTGATGGATTACATCCCTCTTGGTGCTTGGGGCTGGGATACAATACAGAGAGGCTGCCTGGACCCTCTGGTGCCGGAGGGCTTAACACGGTATTGACAGGGCTGTGCATATTAAATCCAGATCAACCTCCTGAATGAACACAGGCACATCTGAACTTACATCGCTGGAAATCTCCCTCCATAGTCTTAGAAGAGTTATTTTTAGTAAAGGTTGTTGAAAAAAAAGAAAGAAAAAAAAGCTCATACCCTTACTTACTGCTGAGATATGAGCTGAAGGAAACTCTCCTGTCAGATCTCTTTCATATATGTTACAAGAACAGCAAAACAGAAAAGTTCAGCAGGGTATTATTTTATTTCTCCTTTTTTTTTTTTTTTTTAAATTTCTTTTAAATTTATGGGATCTGACAAACCAGTCTGGAGGGTGCCAAGTCCAGAGGAGTCTGGAGGTATCCTTCAACATCGGGTGATAGCTGCTGATTAGTTTTGGCAGGAATGGTTTCCTGATGCTCTGCAAATGAAAATTAACAAACTCTGGGGCTTCTTGGAAAAAATAATGCGGCAGTGTTTCTTGCTTTAGAGGTCCATGCTGGGAAGTGCCGCTCTCCTAGACTCAGCTTGGGTAGCTCCACTGGGTCATACCACACTCACTGACTCTTTCCTTTGGAATGAGCCAGGATCTTCCCAGAGCCAGGTACGAAGCAAGGTGGGGTGGGTAATACTTTCTCCTACTTGCACAGCTGCCAGTTTCAAAAGAAATAGTTTTTTTCTTTTCAGTATTTGTAAAATGTGATTTTTAAATGCACTGTAAAGTTAAAAGCAATTGAAAGCATATAAATAAGAAAGTACCTAAGACAGTCTTTCGTCTTGCAAGCCCACATGGAGCTCTTTTGTCGTTTAAGAGGCCTGATACCACATCCTACTGCTCCTGGTACAAAGTTCCCCAAATCTGTCAGCAAATCTTTCATTCCTGTCTGGCTTCTTCCTATATGGCCCTTCATGAACACACTGGAGAGTTTGATGCAAGTCCAGCTTATGTAAAGGGAATTGTTTTGGAGTTTTGCAATAGGTGTTCAGTGATATTCTCTCATTTCATGAGTTCACCATGAAATTTGGTTTGCTTGTCTTTTTGTGTCAAAGAGATTCCTATTGGAACCCTTCCCTTCCCTTTCCAATTGAAATAAAGTCTTGATTCAGGTAGCCTGATATGTTTTGCAAACTTGTGTCCATTACAGTAACTTTTCTTGTCAAGAGCGTGCACAGCTCACATCTTCCTTAAGGCCCTCTCTAGGAGCTGACAGAAACAGGGTCAAGACTTAAGAAACCTGGTGCAGTTAAGGTTTTTGGAATATGGTTCTATCCTTCACCCCAGTCCAGTTCCCCTGACTCTTGGTGGTTTTGGGACAGGCAGCTGTCTCTTGACACATCTTCAAGGCCTCCCTGTATTCTGTGCCAGAAGACCAAAATTCAGAATTTCAAAATTATGCACAAAATTAAATTGGTGTTTTTCGGTTACATCTAATGTGCAAAATTAATAAGTGTTGAGATGGAAAATGTGCTGGAGCCTTGCAGTGTGCTAGCCCAAACCATGATACTGTTCATGATTCATGATTTTGCTGCATCAAATACCCAGGAGTGTTTTGAGGGAAAAGAAAGGCCAATTTCAGGAAAGGGAAAACACTGAAACCAGTTGTTTCTGGGCTCAAAACCCCAAATTGTCAACAATACCCCTGAAAATTTATCTTCAGAAGCTGTGAATCAGTTTTCCAGTTGAAACATATAAAATAGTACAGGATGATCTTTTCTCTTCCTCTGAATTTCCTTTAATGTGGGTTGTTTAAATCCCTGTTCAACTAGTTAGACTTCACAGCCTGCAAAATCCTGGAGAATACATACCAGAGGGAGCCATGCCACTTGTTGCTCTGTAGTATTTCTGTGAGTAGTCAAAAGTAGTGACTGAAAATGTTTGTGTAAAATTTTGTTTCAGTTCTGTGTGGTCCTTCTAAATCCAGACCTTTTGACACTAACACATTTCTCTGCTCCCCTACCTGTTCTGCTGCTGCTTGCAATCTCCAAAGTCACACTTGATGGAATTATACATGCTGCATCTATGTCAGGTGTATGAAGTAGGACAGTGCAAGGGTTTGTTTGGCTATTTGCACTGACACTGAGGGATGCAAACCCTTTTTGGAGGACATGGGAAATGGTCCTCTGCAATGGAAAGCCCTTGATCTCACGCAGATGCAATAAAATAGTCTTACTTTCTCTTTTGTTTGAAGAAATAAAATACTCCTTTTTACTCATAGCCAGAAACAGGCAATAATGGTTCTTACTGTTCAGGCTTAATGGTTCAGACCTGCACACTGCAGGTGCTTGAGTCTAATGTATTAAAAACACTCTCCTTAACATGACCTTGGATGTCTCCTCACCTTGTGGAGTAGGACATGTGAGGCTATATTCATGGATGAAGTACTATATTTTATATAACTAATTAAAAATGAACTTTTTGGGAAAACACTGCCTTGCTTTCCATGTTAAGGCTGGAGCCCCCCTCCAGAATCTTGCAGTAGCTCTACTGTGTGTTATTGTATTTCAATTTAAAACTCTTTGTCCCCTAAGAGCTTGCTTCTCTTTCAGTTCTTGTAACCATAAGCTGGCAGGACATGCTTGCTAGCTCTTTGATTCTGTATCTAAAGAAAGCAGGGGTGATAAAGGGCCATTGCTCTGGAGATTTTAGCATTTGTTGAGTTAAACATTGCTGAGCAGTCTGGCATCCCCACCCTTGTCATGAATGAATCTGGAAGGAATGAGTTTGAAGTCTTGCTCCGGTTGACTATAAACCTTTATTATACGTGGGATGTTCCTTGTGGAGGGAGGGAGTTGCCTCCCAGAAGAAATGAGCAGAATTCATCAGCTTACTCATTGCCCTGCCGAGCAGGGCGTGATGGGAGTAATTCAGGGTGCCTGGCACCTGCTGGAGCAGGGAGGCTGGCTGGCAACCATAAACCCACAATCAACCTTGATGCCTGCCCTCAGTGCAGACTGCAAATAACAAAGGCATTTATTTTCTTTTTTTTCTGTGGGGATGGGAACAGTGGTGAGAGTAAACAAAAGGAATTCACCATGTTGCTGAAAACAGGTGGTGGCAGCCCTCGGCTGTCACCACTGCCGGTCTGCTTCAGAGGTTTTTGTAACAATTTGTACTCAGGGAAAGTTGGCTTATGTCTTCTCCCCTTACCTCATCTTCACTGCAAGAAGAAATGGGTATATGAGCAAATCTTTATATTAAGAAAAAATGAAGCAAAAAATTGCAGAGACCGAGGATGACCACTTAAATGATGTTAACTGTCAAAGACCACCTCTTGCTCCCCCCTTTCCATTCTTAGCCCTCTTTCACAGCTATATCAAGGGCAATACAACCATAGATATTTTCATGACTTCACTGAAATTTTTCTTTAACTCTTTGTTTTTATGACATGCTCCAGTAACTGATGTTTTGTTCTCAGTTAAATCCATTAGCCAGGATCCATAGTGCCTTTTTTTTCATCTGTAAAGGGTGTGTATTTGAGCTATTGGCAAATAATTCTCAGTCAGATTGATACTGACTACAAAGGCTGTCATAAAATGCTCACCAAAGTCACCCATTCAATGTCAGCATGGCAGTTGGAAATTCCTGGTCCTTATGGAAATTACAGGAGTTTTGCAGCTACGAGAGAGAGGGCAGGAGGGGCTGTGACAGTGTTGCTGTGTCTGGTGCCAAGTATTGTGAAAGATTTGGTCACCTGATCATTCTGGACTTAATTCCCTCATCTTTTCTTGGAAAGTAACTTGGGTAACTTTTTGGTATTTGAATGGACAGTCATTAGAAATCCTAGATGCTGTGGATGCAGCTAAGGAGTCAAGGTCACTGACTCCAGAAGTGCTGGACCACAGAAACCCAGGGGCTGCAGGCTCAGACTCCACTGAATTTACAGACCAACTGAAGATTTCAAACTGCTTTTGAGCTTTATTTGCCAGAGCACTGGAACGTTTCCAACAATGAATTTAGTTCAAATCTATTGGACGGACAAAGGAGGAAAGCCTTTACCTCGGAGGCTGTTAATTTTATATTTTTATTTGCAGTAGATTGTTTCTCAGTGGACAGACAGAACTGTAAATCATCCTGCACAACTGTCCAGGTCCCAACAGAACATCTGACAGCTAAATGACACGTGAGAGCTGGAGGACAGTGCCCAAAGACAGAAAATTAAGCCTTCAATTAACCGGAGTTACTTTCTTGTGATTAGATTTTGAAAAGCTGTGATTTGCATCCTGCTGCTTACTTGCCTGGGTGTGCCCTGCACTTCAAGCTAAGCTCTTCAGGTGAAATGCTTCTGCTCCTACAGTGTTTGGAGTTTGTACCTTCAACTGCAGTAAAAAGGCATGATTCATGTTACAATTTAAAAAAAAACCCCAAACATCAAAGAAATGTATATAAAACGTGAGTGTTCATAATGGTAGAACTCACTTTTACAAGTACTTTTATGGAGAAGTGTTCATCCTGCCATAAAAGAGAGGTGCTAGGTGGGTGTACAATGAATTCTCAATTATTCACGTGCAGTTTATCCAGGTTGTGGATTAACTGTGCCGCAAAGGCCCTGACACTTTGCTGGCGCTGTGCGAGGGGGTCCATCTGCACTCGTGTGCTCAAGCACAGTGTTCCAGGATCCAGTCCAAAGCTTTAGTGAACTCTGTGTGGCAACACCTAAGTATGCCCTGTCTCCAGCAAAATTTATCCTCGCGGTTGCAGTGCTGCAAACATACTTTGGGTTGCACATTAGCCAATACACCCTCTTGGAGCAGAGTGCAGAAATACCTAAGAGATTGTGCAAACAGCAGGTTGTATCTGGCAAAGCCAGTGCTGAATTAGAGCTAATAAGTCTGGCTAAACTTACGTTGACTCTTTCTGGAGTCAATCACAAAGCTGACCAGTCTTCACTTCCAATACGTGCAATGTGCTAAAAGACATACAGGCTGTGTCTAAACTGTTCTCGGGAGTGACTCCACGCTTCCAGCTCTGGATGCCTCCCAGAGTTTGTCCTAAGCACCTATTGAGTTGAAACATGGAAATGTAGCAGTCCCTTTCTCCCTCTCTTCTCTTCCTCTGGCCCTGCTTCCCAGGTGGGGTCCAGTAACAACTCAAAATCCTTTAGCTGTGACACCACAGCAATTAGAACTATGTTGGATACACAGTGGATGACGTGGTGCAGTTGAAGTGTGCTTATCACAGAAACACAGTTGTGGGAAATCACCATCTAGAGCCAATGTCATCCATTCTGCCAACACAATCCAGCATGTACCACCATGAAATGAAGTCCATGACATTGGGAAAGTCCATAAGTGTGGGAGGATTTGACCCAGCAGTCTGTTAAAGCTAAAAATATTTATGTTTTTTTACTGACTTAACTTAGCACTTTTCCACCTTTTCTGCCTAAATTCCTCCTCTTTATATGGTAATGAAGGAAGTGAATGCATCATAAAAATCTCAGAAGGGAAAAAGTCACAGATGAGTCACTGAAAATATTGATAAGATCACTGAATGAAGCTGGCCTATAGCTTTCAACCTTCCTGTTTTTCTATGCCCATTCCTCTTGCAGCTTCACATACCCAGTTATGCCCCTCCTTGGTGTTCAGAGGGGGACCAGAGGGATTTCTTCACCTCCCTGTAGCGAGGACATATGCCAGAGTCACAGAATCCCTTCCTCGCCATGCCAGGATGTCACAAAGTCTTTAGCACCTACAACAACCCCTGAAAATTCTCAGAGCTACTTATAGCAGCAACCAGAATGTCTTATCACACCCCTGTCCTGGTGACAAATTAAAACTACAATTTGATTATTAGCATCTTTCCAAATAAAGGGCTGGATCTCACTTCCCCTGCTGCTGATTGCAAAACTGGACTTGACTTCAGTGGAACCAGATCTGGCCTCAAGGGTATGCTTAGAGAAAGCAAGTAGCAGCTATTTTCCTAGTGCTTATTTTACGTTTCAGGTTGAGGCATTTGCAAGTGTGGTTTCTGCTGGACTTTGTGTAGCTGGGGTTGTGACTAATAATAATAACAGGCAAAGCTGTGACTTTGCCCCAGCCCCGGAACAAGAGGCCGCCTTGTCCCCAGAGTCATGCAGAAGGCCCACGGTGACTCACACCCTCATAATCCCTTTGCTGGGTTTCCCCTCGCTCCACAGGAAAGGAACTTTTTTTCTCCCTCTATACTCGGTGCAGCACATGGTCCCAGCCATGCTTGTCCCAGAGCTGTGAAGTGTGTTGGGAGTGTGACTGCACAGAAACCCCCCAGGTCAGGGTGTTTAGCAGCCAAGGGAAGGTAAGCATGGGTATCTAGTGGGAAACTAGGCTCCATTGTATCCTGCCTTGAGCATAAACCGAATATGCAGCACCTTGAGGTAAGGGCTCCATAATGCCACAACCTTTGGCACAGCTCTCCACAAAACCAGCTACTTCAAGGTACACCGTGATTTCCATCCAATCCCTTAGTTTCCATGTGACAGTGCAGGTCCTGCACATTGGTCAACTGGCTACACAAAGTGTCTCTGGGCCTTTTTTTTGTGGCAGTCTCATGCATCACTTCATTCATTCATTAGTTAAGCTATCTTCTTCTTTGCAGTGGTACCATCCTCAGGTGATGCTGTCCAATGGATCCTAGCACATGCATGTGTTGTCTTCCTGTGAGATAATGGCTCTGGAGCACGCATGCAAGGGCAGACTGGAGAGGATCCGTGTGTGACTAGTGATGATTGTGAGAGGCTTGGAAAAGTAGACATTTTGAGTTTCTGTCAAGGCAGCCTGGCTGTGTCACTCCTTCATGTCATGTTCAGAGCATCTGAACTTAGTTATGATTGTTTGGACAACAGATAAAATAGAATTTCCTGGACACTGTTTTTTTCCAGGCAAGTACTTTCTCTATTTTCATTCCTTCCACTTTATCAGCTCCACTTTTGTTTCAGATAGATTTGATTCGTATTTAGGGAACTGCCTTTGCAGTTGAATTGGATTCCTTAAAAAGCTCCATGACAAATATGCTAATGGATAGCTAGATTTGGAGGACATCTGTATTTTGCTTGCAATAAAGTTCTGTGTTTTCTCACTGAAATGTTCATGGGCTCATTGAGTGCCACAGCTTCAAAGGACCAGCCACATACAAGTCCTTTGCCAGACAAACCAGTGCTTGGAGATGGCACAGCATTTCCAGGAGATCAGCTTCTCTCACGACTGAAGACCAGTTGAGACTGGAGCAAAATCTAACCAAAGAAGATATGGCTTTTTCTGGAAATGTTCAGCTATTGTCACTTGGGATAAAAATTTTGACTGTTTGGACCATTTAGGTTTAGGTTCTTGGAATTCGTACTCATGTAAAGCTCTTAACATTGCATCATTCTGAAGTTATGCCTCTACTGCTGTTAACCAGCTAGGAAACCTAACCTGTGGGACAGAAGATATCTGTACCCTGCAATCACAGCAGTGACTGCTGCGGCATCTGTATATCTGAGATAGCTGCATAGCTCTGAAACTGCAGTGCCTTTTGGCACCTGCATGCAAGAGACAAAAATAGTCCTCATGTGTCTAGCAAATCCCTCACTACCTGTTCACCCTATTCCTCTGTTTCAAGTGAGCACAACTACCTAGGGCAGCCCTTCTGTTTGCCTCACTGACCAGGTGTGTGCATGGTTCCTGTGTTGGTGGTCTGTGCCACAACTCAGCAGTGGGTACCTGGTGATTGTGGTTTCAGTACAAAAGGTTCACCTGCTAGCACAAGACACAGTCATCTTTTCTCAGCCATGTCACAAGAGCACACTTCTTTAATTTCCTTTCCAGAAATGGTAATAATGTACATATTTGGGGAAAAACCCGTAATCTAAATCTCCAGGACTAACTAATTCAGTGTAGTAGATCATACAGACACACTTTGAAAGTCCTTAAACACCGCTTTTGTGGGAATTGACTGGGGGATTCTTCTTGTGCTGGCACCCTGAGTAGGTATAGGCTTTTTTCCATCCAGAAAATGTGACTGTGTGTCCTGTCAGAACCGGGATTAGATTGCAAGTTTGGGATTAAACCTCATGGGAAACCAGTGGTGCTACAAACTTCAATAATTTCTAAGGAAAAAAATAAATCCCACATAAATGCCCTCGAAGTCCACAAATTCAAAGTGACTTTGTGTGAAACCATTTCAGCCATTCTTGGCTGCCCATTTTGTGCTCAGTCTGCCTCTTCTCTGATGCAAAAGCAGTCACTGTGTGCCTGACAGGAGCTGGGGGGTGGCTGTGGAGGGGGCAGCTGGTGCAGGGGCTGCAGCATCTTCACGCTGCACGGTGGGAGCCGCCCCAGCTCCGCTGCTGAGGGCAGTGTTGGCTCACGACACGTGTTATCTTCTTGCAGAGCTCCTTCTCCCAGCACATAAACAATTTTGTTTTTGTTTAAAGACTTTCCCACACGAGTGTCTGCCAAGTTCAGAGGACTGCTCTTTGAGACTGATCTTGAATTTTTTGGAAAGGGAGATGAGATTATATAATAAATTCAGTTAGTCTCAGTGAGGCAGTTGGGAGATGCTGTTTGAGGCTATAACGTAACAGCCAATGGAATTAAGAAAAACAAAAGAATCCATAGTGTAAGTGGGGAAGGAACTCAATTTTCAGTTTAGTATGTCTAATTTAGAAGCAGAGTCACAGGCGAATCATCTGTGCATCACAGGATGGTTGAAACACTCTCAAAACAGTAAACCTGAATAGATTCATTTCTCTTAGAATAAACAACATATCTTTTTCATAATACATAGCTTGTTGTACACCTTGTTGTGTACCTATGGACTCAATGATCTTAGAGATCTTTTCAACCTTAAGAATTTTATGATACAGTGGTTTTCAAGTAACAGTCAGGTGATGATTTCAAGAATTATCACTGGTCTTACTGGTGAGACAACATTGAAATTCTTGTTGTTTGCCAAGTGTCTATGGATACTGATAATTTTTGTACAGCTCAGGTCTTGCTCTTCTAAATAATTAAACACCTTAAATGCAACAGTTAGAAACAATAGTGCAGGAGCAAGATTCTTTTCTCCTGCTGAAAATTTTCTATTTCCACATGGTGTAAGGCTTTTCGAATTTTAACTCAGTAACTCGGCATTTCCAGAGAAACTGAAATTTAAAAGCACCGTGGAGCCAAGGAACTGGTCTGGCACTGTGACTGCAGGGAGGCAGGCAGGCTGCATGCCGGAGGGGCTGGACACCCACCGTGGCTTCTCTCGGTGTTTCTGGTGGAATCGATGCAGTCGGCCAAACGAGCGTTTTCTCATGGAAATGCTGCTGGCAGTGAGACTGAAGTGGGAGGGAGAGCTGTCAGGGCAGCATCCCTGAGAGAGAGGGAGCTGCTCATGTGCTCGTCATCTGTAATCCTCCTGAGTAATGTCTCTTGTGGCCAGTGAGGGCAGGTATTGCTCTGCAGTGGCAGAGACTATGACAAAATATACAGACAGCACCAAACCTGTAACAATGCTTGGGTATCCTCCTGTCTATTTTTCCTTGGGTATCCTTCTTATTTTTTTGTGCTGCCTCAGTTTTTCTCACACAGCCAGTTCATCCTCTCATCTGTAAAGAACACAATGAATTAGTAAAGCAGCAGTAGTGGTGTGAGAGGATTTCAGTCTCAGGACATTTTAGAAGGTACCATAATGATAATTTTTTTAAAATTGTGTTTATTTATACAATTAAAAACATAAAGATCATTATACTACCATCTAAAATGTCCACCGGAAAATAAATTAATCTCATGTTTTGAGAATTGTATAAAATCTATTTGTGTACTGAACAAGGAAATACATCAGTTTTACGGTTGTCTCATAGTTAATTATTTCTTAAAATAGAACTTGGTTCTGACTGCAGAAACTGTAGGGACTCTTGGGAGCTAAAAAATCTTGAAAAACCCCAATTAATAGACCATACAATGAACATGTAGTTCAAGATTTTAGAGAGATTATTTCAACTTTTCTATTCTTTCTACATAACTGAGATTGTTTTCTTTTATGTAAGGTCTTTAATTCATGCTGCTGGACCAGACTATAGACTGCTTAGAGCATGTTTCTTTAATTGTTTTAATTTTTTCCATTATATTATAGTTTTTCCATATAAACCTAAAAAAAAGATTATGCTGTATTCTGAAAGAGAAAAATGAAGAACCTGTTTATTAGCACAGAATTATAGAATCATAGAATATGCTGAGCTGGAAGAGACCCATCAGGATAATCGAGTCCAACTCCTGGCCCTACACAGGACACCCCAAAAATCTCACTATGTGACTGAGAGTGTTGTCCAAACGCTTCTTGAACTCTGGCAGGTTTGGTGCTGTGACCACTCCTCTGGGGAGCCTGTTCAGTGCTCCACCACCATCTGGGTGAAGAAACTTTTCCTGATATCCACCCTAAGCCTCCCCTGACACAGCTTCAGGCAGTTTCCTCGAGTTCTGTCGCTGGTCATGAGAGCGAAGAGATCGCTTCCCGTCCGCTTCCCCTCATGAGGATGTTGAAAACCACAATGAGGTCTCCCCTTGGTACATGAAATGCCCTCTCACTATCGTTTCCCTTAGCTGAAGAAGTGGTTTGTCCTGAATGTGACAGTAACACCTGCCCTTTTTATCTACTGAAAAAAAAGTGAAGACATTCAGTGTGCAAGGTGGAGGCAAAGGTGTTTGGTGTTTTCTGGCCACCACATGTACTAATAACAATGAGATGACTGGAGAGGCAGGAAACGAACAGGAAGGGCAAGGAAGGCAATCCAACTACAAGAAAGGTGCCAATAGCCATACCACTCCTGTAGCAAATTGTGTCTCCTGTGACCTCTTTCTCCCCAGGGTCATGTCATGCTGGGTCTCACCTCTTTCACAGCTAAATATCCCAACTTCAGAGCATGCCAGCTCTGATACCTCACGACTTACTAAAGCCTAAATAAACTTTACATTCTCCTTCAAGCCTCTGCAGTCGCATCTGTAGGCCAGGAGATTTCAGCCACTCTACCTGCCTCTCCTGACTCACCACTGGGCTCCCACTGAGGCAATGGGGTTTGCTTCCCAGGCTGGGGGCAAGGCAGAATCTGTCACAGCCTGTGGATGATAGTGCAGGATGTGTCCAAGTCCTTGTGCTGTTGCTGGTCTTCATCCCCTTGCCTGCAGGCCACCTGCCACCAGGCCCAGACACACCATTCCTCAGGTAGGGACATCTCACATCTGAAAAGTGAGGAAAAAAACCTTGTGGGAAATCTCAGAGGATTTATACACTTACATCCCTCAGGATGTGGAGTTGATTACTCAGGAGGTAACCTACTTTTTTTCTGAGTCAGTAGTGAACAAGTAACTGGTCTAGCACATCACTTGGAGGGGCTGTGGTGCTCCGGTGCTTGCTTTTGCAAGAGCCTTAAGTCAGATCTGCATTTTCTCAGGCAAAACCAGCCTGGTCCTGAGAAACGTACTGAGCAGCAAATGCAGCCAGCTGTGCTTATCTCCCACAGTTTTGCCTGGTTGCACTTGGTGGTGTCACCAAGCATTTCAACAGGGGTACAGAGTTAATTCGGGAGGTCGGTGTCCCTGTGCCATATAGTCTAGAGCTACCTCTTGTGGATGTGTTTGAGCTGCCTTACATCAGTCAGCTTCTCTGAGACTCTTAGGTGGGAACTCACACCCAATGAATGCAACGTGAAAACGAGGTTTAGTGTTAGGGGGAATGTGTGCCATTCTATTAAAAACTACGTAGAGGAGGAGGAAAATACTTTTTCTAGTTATTAGGTATGATTTATACCTAATGGCTAAGGCAGGTAGCCCTGTGATTATGCCCTTTTGTAATGATGCACTTCTGCATCATTTAGATGCATTTATTTATCTGGTGACTGCTAAAAAATGCATAGAAAATCTGAAAAGCAAGATAGGAAATGGACTCCTCTCTCATTTTGCCCTTTTTTGTGTCGTTAGAGAAAGTGTTGTAGAGTATTTGTTTCCCAAATTGCAAACCAGTCTGATCCAGTTGTAAAAATATACAGTTATGCATTGCCCCCTGGAATCAGAACTAATGAAAATTCACACAATAATATGATCAAATATAGCCCCAATTAATAAAACTGTTGCTTTTCTCAGAATGGTTGCTCCAAGAAAACAAAACCTCATTGTTCATGCTCTAGTTTTCTCCTGGACCCTCTATGAGAGGAATGTTCAGAAGAGGCTTTTGAAGATTGCTCTTGCTTCCTGAACAGCACTCGTACTGCAGACACCCGCAGACAGGACCAGACGATACTGCAGTGTCGTGAAAAGGAACTTCCAGAGGAATTTACATCCTCACACTTTTAGCTGCCATCAGAATTTATTAGTTAACAGATCACCACTTCCTGCTGTCGTTTCTGGAAGTCTTGGTCTTTTGGTCATGCCATCATGTTCCTGAAATGCACAAGAAAATGGAGGCTCTGCATGCCTGTTCCGTTTGATGAGCACAGCAATCCTGAAGCAATCCAAACTATCCATCATTTTTGGCCTGCTCACAGTGAAACAGCCTTGTTGTTTAATCATTGCTTGTGCCAGATATCAGAACACCAGGTTTACCTCTGAGAGCCCAGAAATTTTTCTCAGAAGTGCTATGACGGAAGTCAAAGGGGCTGATTCTCCTGCTCCACTGACATCATGGTCCCCAGGGTCCACTGAATGACACAGAGTTACTTGAGATCAGTATGAACAAAACATGAGGGATGTACCTTTGCCCTGACTAGAAGCTATTAGTTAAGCAAAATTGGAACTACACTTAGGCTAGTAACGGTGCCACAGCTGGGTGTCTTACACAGGAACTTTGTTCTGAGGAAGAGATTTAGGTAGCAGCAAGTATTCATTGATTAATTGCTGTTTGATGGATTGATTGATTAATTGATGGATTAATTGATCAGAAAATTGATTTGAGACCAGCCCTGGGGATACTGGTGGATAAAAACTGGACATGAGCCAGCAATAGGTACTCAGAACCCAGAAAGGCAACCACATCGTGGGCTGCACAAAAGCAGCGTGGCCAGCAGGTGGAGGGAGGTGATTCTGCCCCTCTGCTCTGCTCTTGGTGAGACCCCACCTGGAGTGCTGCATCCAGCTCTGGGGTCTATGGTACAAGAAAGACATGGACCTTTTGAGTAGGTCCAGAGGAGGATAGTGAAGATGATCAGAGGGAGGAAGAGAGGCCAAGAGAGTTGGGTTGTTCACCTGGAGAAGAGAAGGTTTTGGTGAGACCTTAGAGCAGCCCTTCAGTACTTAAGGAGGGTTTATAAGAAAAACGGGGTTTATAAGGAAGATGGGGACAAACTATTCATCAGGGCCTTTAGTGACAGGACAAGTGGCCATAGTTTTAAACTGAAATATGGTAGGTTTAGACTGGATATAAGGAAGATATTTTTTATGATGAGGATGGTGAGACACTGGAGAAGAGTCTCCCAGAGAAGCTGTCAATGTCCTATCACCTATTCAAAGTCAGATTGAATGGGGCTTTGAGTGACTAGATCCAGTGAATGATGGTCCTGGGCCATGTCAGAGGAACTGGACTAGATAATATCTGAAAGTCCTTCCCAATCCAAGCTGTTTTGTTGTTCCATGGTTTGAAGTACCCTGCTTCCTCAGATCTGGCTTGCTCACTTGTTGGAGATGCAGTTCACGGCCCCATGGGCCAGAGAAGTGGGTGTTACAGATATGGTTGCTGAAGAGCTCCCCAGATGATTCTGAGTTCTTGAAATGTTGAGAAGACTCAAGATTGAAAAGAAAAACTTGTTTCTCTTGAAGAGTTCTACAGTTCTTGTGAATTGCCAAAAAAAAGAGGGAAAAGTTGCCAATGCAATAAATGTCTTTCTAATATGTTGTGACCCAGCCTGTGCTCTTGCATCACAATCCCTGTAAGAGCATAAAAATCTGCAATTCCTTCCAAAACCTACCACTGCCACAGTGTTGTCAACCAGATTTCTCCTCAGCACCAGGCTTAATATAAAAAAACTGCTAGGGGAGCCTGAAGATGGAGTGAAAGGCAGAGAAGTTCTCTTCTTTTATTTGAATCAGCATTATTGTAGTTTGATAGCTGGAGCTTTTTGGAGTAGAAACAGAAAATACAACTTTTTATATCAGGACATATTTCTGTTTTTTACAGCAATACCTGGGTATTTTCAGTATTGTTTCCTAGACTTTTTCATATGCAATATAACTTTTTATTTGCTTTTCTATCCAATTCTCACTGAATGGAAGTTTTTCACATGCTGCTGCCCCTCCTCCACTCCACCCCTCCAGTTCATGAGCGAGTTTACTGAACTCCCCAGCAGCTCATGTTTATTTTCTTATCTTAAGTTAGAGTGCGAAATTAAAACACTTGATTTGTCCTTGGCAAGTTAAAATGCTTATTATTTATATAGCTCTGTAAGGGTCTGTAGCTCCTTGTGAACAAAGAGAAACTGAAATACCGTGGCAGGGGGCAATGTACTGCCAGACCTTACAGACATTCAGACTGGGCACGATGGAGCATACAGAGCCATTCCTTGCTTGGCTGATGTCGCTGGATGCTTTGTGGATGCATGCCCTGCTCCTCACACCCCATGTGTCCAGCCAGGACATCTCACTGCAAAGACATTAGAGCCATTGTGCTACGTGGGCACAGCCCCTGGGGACACTTTCAGAGAGCACCTTGGTGCCAGGTCTATTTCTGGCACCAGGTCACTCAAATGTCATCAGCCAAGTTTTACAACACCTCATCTGGGTATTGCTACCAGTCAGCTCACAGTGTCATTGACCTCCAGGTGGAAAAATTGCCTTTGTTCACCTTTTCAGGTTGTTTTTTGCAGCCTCCATGGAACTCCAGATAGCTCTACCTCTATTTACAGCTGAGAAAAAATAGCAATGGGGTAGTGCACCCCACAATCATTCATCATGATCATCATAAAGACGCAATATGTTATTTAAAATGCTGTTAAATATTTTTAAAATGTTCCATATGGCTTAGTTATTAGTTGAAATCTAAATCAATCAGAAAAATTCTATATCTATACAACTGTAATTAATTTCAACTTTAAATTTTGGCTAAAAGCACATATTCAACAGGCTCTCTCCTAGTCTGCCGACAGAGAAAAAATTTCTTGTCACTGTTGAATTTGACGTGGGAATGGTATAATAAACTGTAAGTTTTAAGAAACTGAGCAGTAGTAAGTAAAACTTGAACATTTCGCCATTTCTTTATGCACAACCCTCTAGAGTATATGAACACATACTTGTGAATGTCTCAATACAAAGTATTTCTCATAAAAAATAATCAATATCCAGCCTCTTGTCAAGTGTTACCCCTTTATCAATGCCTGCCCTTTCCTGAAAACTAAGCACCATTTCCAAAGAATCAAGTCTAGATCAAGATAGAGTAATTTCGTGAAGGTGGAGAGTAAAGTCAGGCATTTTAAAGCTGAAGTACTACCATGAATGAAATTCTTCTCCATTTTTCCTCCTTTGCTGTGATATCAGATGAGGGTTATATTGATGAACAAGTAATTTGCCATCAGTTGTTGCAGTTTGCCCTGTAGTTCTATGCCATAAACTTTAGCACGTCCAAAATCAGATCGTTCCAGTTTCAAGCCTATCGTAAAAGCATTAAGACTGTTTTGCCTGAGACATGGAAGAAGTATTCAGTCACTTAAATATCTCTCCATTCCCTCCAAACATTTAAAAGTGCAAGTGGGAAATGCTCACCTAATATACAAAAGCAGTGTCCAATAGCTGGAAAAGGTCTGAAGATCCTTTCAACTGCAGGTTATAAAGATGGTTATCTCTGGGAGAACATTCCTCATCTTTTCCATATGTTCGAAATAAACTGTCTTCTGTGATTCTGAAGCTCTTTTGGCAGGAGAGGAAAAGTGTTGAAATACTATGTTTCACAATTTTCCAGACCAAATAGTAACTTATCTAAACTATACATTACTGTATTTTGCAGCACATAAGCTCACCAGCTCTCTGCAAGTCGATAATCCTTTTCATTTTTCATTACTTGATAGCTGGAGAGGTATCTCACAGAGTTATCATAAGCATTATCAGTGCAAACAGTGATACGAAGCCAAGGACCTTTGTGATCATAGCATGTTTTCTGCTTGTATGGGATATTTTAATGCAGTCTCAGTGCCTCATTGAAAGCAGTCCAGAAGACGACAGATTATTTCCCCTCTCTGTTTAGTGAGCAACAGCTATTTGAAATATTTTTGTATTACAATGGCAGAGAGTCATTGGCCACAAAATAAAATCTGTTCTCTTTATCAAAGATTTAGTTTTTATATTATTTGAAAAAAGCAACGTGATTGGCAGCATTTGGTATTGGCAACATACAGAAGCTTTTGTCCTACGAAGTCATGTGTTTTTAGCTGTGAGTGAATCTTGGGAAATCACATAATGTCATTTTCACCATTTCTTTGTGCACAAGTCTTACAGCATGTACACAAATGCTCATGAACCACTCAGTAAAAAATATCCCTCAAAAGAATAAACTGTTCACAATCAATTTACCTCCTGAAGTGAGCATGGTGGAATTTTGGTACAAATTTCTTGCTTCCTTAGCAGGCATCCTCTTGTTTTCTGTGATTTCATGTGTTTTAACAATGAAAAACATTTCAAGAGTTTTGTGCTTAGATCTTTTTTATGATTCACACTCTTTGCATGCTGTCTTGCCATGAGCAATTCAGAAACTTCTGCATAAGTGACCATGAGTTGTTTGACACTTACTGCCTTCTTTCCTTCTGTCTGCTCCAAACAAGATAATTTCTACATTTACTTGGTAAAGCTGACAATCCTAGTTTTTAATTTTAATTTTTTTTTTCTTTGAGGGAAAGGTTATTTTGACATTTTAATGGAAGAGCATCAGTTCAGTTGTTGTCACAGTCCTGATCCATGGAGGGGTGCAATTTGAGCAAATAAAAGTGTGTAAGTAAACTTATACTAGCCTTTAAATCACAATGATTTTGTCAGTTTGAAAACCTTGTGTACTAGGCTGACTGATCCCACAGGCTGCATACAGTACAGGCAGTATTTGGACCATGACATATATTCAAGATAATATCACTATATATACCAAAATTTTTTTCCTATCTAGAGTCACTGTAGCAGCAGCTTGTTTGGCAGGTAGATGACTTTGGAAATTGTTTTTATGCCCCTTCTTGCTTTACAGCCACAACGGAAATGATGGTTTCGCAAACTTTTAAACAAAATTTAGGACCCTTTGTCATTAAAAGTGTTGTACAAGTGTATTATATTATTTAAGATCAGGAATGCAGGACTTCATCTGAAAAAGAACGTGTGGAAAGATCTGGGGAGGTTCCCACAATGGGATCTTAATTTATGAGGGACTCATCAGAGGACCTGTCTCTAAGGGAAGCGCCGGTGGAAGAGGTTATGGGCTCCATATGCACGATGAACAATGCCAAGTCATCAGGACCAGATGGTATTTACCCAACGGCGGTGGAGGAATCCAGGGATCAAATAACTGAACTGCAGTGTTTAAATGCACGCTGAAAGCCAGCGTGGTGGTTGAAGACTGGTAGCTGGCAAACTAACACCAAATTTTTAATTGTGCTAACTATAAAAGAGCTTTGTTCAAGGGAATTTCAGGGGAGCTACAGGCCAGTGATCCTGATGTCTCTGCTTGGGCAAGGTAATAGAAACAATAATGAGGGCCATTAATTAATAAATATGTGTAAATATGCTGTACTGTACAAAAGCCAAGGTGATGTTTGTAAAGGGAGGTCTATCACCGAAATTTTATTAAAATCTTATTTTTGAAATGTTATTTCTCTGAAGGACTCAGCAAACATGTAGGGATATCCCACTGATTCAGTCTACTGAAATCTTAAAAATCTTCTGCCAGACCACAAAATTCACTCCTACAGAAACTGAAAAACATGGTATAGAAGGTCCTTTTATGCATAAATAATTGCTTAGAAGACAGGAAGGAAAGAGTAGAAAACCTGGTCTATTTTCATGGCAGGTTGTTATCAGTGGAGTACCAGAAGATCTGTGCTAAAACCCTTGATCAAAATATTTATATGGGATCTGTAAAGGAGCTTAATAGTGAGTTAACACTGGGGACATTTTTAGATTATTCAGGATAATAATGGCTGTGAACAATTGCAGAGGGTTTTACAAGACTAAGTGGCCAAATGATAAAACGGTAGATGAAGCTCCATGTAAATAAACATCAGGTGATGCACATGGGAGAAAATTATCTGGAAACTAAATGTAGAACGCCAAGGACCAGACTGTTATCACTTGTGAACATCTTGGGGCTATAATAGCAACATGAAAGTGTCAACCCTGTGCTCAGTAGCACTCCAAAAAGCAAATCAGACGTTAGGGAGTATTAGGAAAAATGTACAGAACAAAGCAGTGACTATCATGGTACCACCACTGTATAGATCCATGGTTTCCTCGACCATGGAGTAACATGCAGGTCCGAATCCTCCCTCCACCTCTGCAGCAGAAGAGAAGCAGGTCCCAGCAAGGCTGGTGAAGGTGGCTGAAGGAGTGGAAGAGGATTCCACATGTGCTGTGAGTGTGTGAGCAAGGCTTTTCAGCTTGGAAAGGAAACCTCCACAGGAGACCTGGAGCCAAAGCCTAAACAGGCCTTGGCAAAAGGGCAAGGGGAAACAGAGACAGACTGATTATTTCCCCTCCCAGCTCAAGATCTCGCATCCATCCAGTCTATAGAGTACCAGCTTTGAACAAAAAAAGATGTTTTTTAGTAGTGTCTTCTGATAATTTTCTTTCTTAGTCTCAGTCATTGGTCTGAAACCTGGTTATTCTGAAGTCCAACTGGATTTCATAATTCTAGAATCACTCTAGAACACAGCTCAGCATCTCAGAGGATAGCAGTGGCACAGTGGCACAGGAATGACGCTCAGGTCTCAGCTCCTCCTCTAACAACAGGTTGTTGAGCCTGGATAAAAATTCCCAGTGTGATATTTCCACTTAAAAACTTCTAAGATTTGCCAGAAAGATATGAATTGAAACAATGCTTCAAAGCAGTATCACATAAGGCCTATCTGTAGGAAGCCTTTTCTGTTTAGAGAACCACTAGTTAACATTTTCTGATCATGTCGTATTTATTTAACAGGGTTACAAATGCAAGAAACAGAGGCCTGAGATAATTTCATGTTTAATAGATGAAAAGACATAATTCAAGAAAAAAGACATCGTCATATCCTTTTTTTATATATATTTCAGAGGTGTGAAACTTTTTCTTACTGACATTGGGTTTAGTATTTACTTAAGATAAGGAGGAATCCTATGAAGAAAAAAGGTGATTACCTGATTAACAGACTTATTCACTCATTCATTGAATCTTCCACTTCCTTCTGTGACCAGTGAATGAAATAAGGTGTAGCTGAGGCACCCCAAGCCAACAAGCAAAGAAAAGGTAGCTGAGGGTGCAAAAAGGACAAAAAGGAGATCTCTTGGAGAAAAAAATCAAGAAATAGCTCGAGGAAGAAAAAACTCTCCAAGAGAACTGGAATATGAGAGCATGGCAATAGTTTTATTTCTACATAATATTTTCATCTGGGTCTCAAGTGTGATTTATACCAGCACATTGCACTTTAATGTTGCAGTAGTTCTAGTTTCTCTCATTCTTTTTCCTTTTTTTCTTTTACCTTTTTTCTTTTACCTTTTTATTCCTCTACCAGAAGCAAACATTGTGAATTCACTTCAAAAAAGGCTTTATTCTATGCTGTTTAAACAGTTCCTAGCATAGTGTCCCTGACCCCATCATGAGGATGTGCTTTGGCAAATAAAAACCAATAGGAGAATGTAGTTGGAGATGAAATGCTGAAAGTGGGCCTTGATGCTCAGAAAAGATGTTCCTTTAGTATTTGTTTCTGTGTGTTATCATTATTATTACTTTAAGTAAACAAACACATTAATTCACCTCATTAAAATCAAAGAGAAAAATCCGAGAAATGTAGTTCAGCAGCCAAAGTCTCAAAATCCACCTTGAAATCTTATTGGCTGTCTTCTCGAGGGAAGTGTAAATCTTCCTTTCATTGGCTTTTATTTCTGAATTTGGCTCTGCTCCTGGAAATCTTTCCTGAGGGGCCTCCACTTGCTATAAATGTTGCAAAAGAAGCCCCGCTGTTCGCAATGCCATTCTAATTATTTTTCTGATGGGTCAAGAATTGCCTTGTGGCCATTTTGGGAGAGCCTTGGCTCTGTATTTCTAACGCATCGTTTGGAATCATTCTGGACATCAAGCTCTCGCTGCCAGTCAAAACCATTGTGTATCTCAGGGCCAGGCCTTCAGTCTGTCCATGTCCCTGCAAACCCAACTGAAGCTTTCCGTCTGATGATTGTGATGCAATGCAGCAGATTCCTTGCTGGGAAGGCAACAGGAAAAAGAGATTAAAAAACCAAATAGAAAGGGACATGAAGGGAGGCTTGGCCACAGGAAACCAGGAGGAGTGACTGTGTCTTATCTCTTACTTATGCTCTTCTTCATGGGATCCCGCTATAAGAGGGGTCTGTACCCTAATTTTGGAAAAACACCCAGTTGTCCAGTGCACTCTTTTCCAAGCAACAACAGAAGGATCCTGGAGGGAATGCAGTGACTTTTTAATATATAACTTTGCTTGGATTAGTGGATAGCCTGGGGTGCTTTTGAGAAAGAAATGCTGTCAGGAAAACACACCGAGGGCTCGGTGTCTCACAGCACATCGGATCATTTTGCAGTAACAAGGCAGGAAGTTCAAGCTAGGCAGCTACAAGAAGTTATCCAGAAAAAAAAGAAAAAGAAAAAAAGGGGAAAAAAAAGGCAGCACAATGGAGCTCAAATACAACTGTTTATTTTGCTCTGAGGTTTGTGCTGAGCACAATCCAGCTTGCAGGCTTAGCAGAGGTGCTCACAGAAAGTAGGTTGATAAATGAATGAATTTCAGGGGGCAGGAAATGCTGATGCTAACTTTACTGGGAGCAGCTATAAGACTGCACTGTAACCTTTGAGCTTTGACTGCAAAGAAATGCTGTGCAGCCCTGTGTGACACTATCACAAAGCTTATGAGCTGGGGGCAGAGAGGAGGGAAGGGGAGAGAAAGGGGGCAAATAACATCATTACTTTCTTTGGTTTTAGTTCAACATTTATCTTTAAATATTTTTTCCCCTCTGAATTAGTTTCAATAAAACGTGCATCGCTCGTGGAGCTCCTTCAATAAAAAAGTCACTGTTTGTTATACGATAACACTGAACAGACTCCAGGCACTCCATTTTCTTATCTTAGATATACAGTGGAGCATAACTCAAGCAAAGGGGAGAAGTTAATGCATCTGTAACACTAGGTAACAGAAGCAACAGTAGCATGTTAGTGTAGTAATAACTCTCACATGTGGAATATCTGAAGATGGGTTTTATTGAATTCAGTTTATTTAACCAGGATAAACCCTTGAGATATGGATCTCATTTACAAGATGGTGTTGGCAAGAAGGCAGATTATTACAAGCACATGTGGAAGATAAGTATAAAACAAAAAGCGAAAAGACCTGTTTATATTTTTAATTAGGACCCTTTTATCACCAAAAATGTTAAGTGAAAAGGAATATAGATAGGGATATAACTATTGCTGTTGATAATAACAGCAATGATCCTTCCTACTTACGCAGCACTTTGTTTTTTCCTGGGTATCTTGACATTGAAAGAAAAATAAAAAGGTGAAATATCCTCCCTTGTTGCACATCAAGCCTGGAGAATCCTGTTTTGTTCAGGGACCTTTCCCAGGTCCCAGTGAAATGGCCCACAAGGACTCAGTAATTGTGTCAGAAGAGGGAAAGGGAGCAGTGCAGATCTGTGGAGGGTGGAGAGCCCCACGACTGAGCGTGCTACTGAAATGCAGTCATACCTCGGTAGTGCTGACACATTAGAGAAAAAGCCAATCTGTACACAATGTACAGATCAAACTCCAGGAGAATTAAAGTAGGCCAAGTGTAAGTATTCAAAGTGGAATTTGACCAGGATTACCCTTTTTAATCTTGCTAAAAATAGTACATGATCTTTCGTGAGCACAGGCATTCAAGACTCAACTTCGCATTTCACACAAAAGGCATTAAAATGTACATTTATATGAACACATTTTTTGAAACAGTTACCTTTTAAGTGACCTCTAAACAGGTACAGGCCACATTAAAGTTATATGTGGTATGCTGGCACTTGAGGCTGCAAGGTGATGGAGTGCTTTTCTTTCCATAAGGCAATTTTGCTTGATAATCAAATGTCTCTGGTAGGTAAATAAAAAACCTCTCTCCTCTGTTAGAGGAGTTATTATGTTGTGTTTACAATGTATTCTTTTGGTCTGTAGTTAACATACTTTAAATACTCTTAAAAGTAAATGGCTGCCTTCCAGCCAATGACATTTTCAGGCTATCAAGTTGCATATTTTGCTCAGAAGTGTGATGCTGAGTCTGCTGCTCTGCTTTCCCTCTCCACTCCAGGTTTCCCCCTCCTTGTGCAGAGAGCTCCAAGCAGCACAGTCCAGCATCTTTTTCGTCTCTGGCAGGGATAGAAGACCAAGCTTGTCCAGCCATGCTGGGGTATGGCAACTGCTGGGATAAATGTAACAGGACATGACAATGTTATGAAGGAATGTAGGCCAATGAAAAACAAAACAAAACAAGAAGTCTTTTCTGAGTGGGAGCCTCCAAGAATTTCTGATGAATGTTCACCTGAGCGGTAGGATGCTCTGCTGGGGCCTTCATAGCGAAACTGAGCCTTTTAGTTTTGTAAGATGACCATGATGGAAACTACCTGTTGGGTTACCACTGCAAAAGCCTTTACAGGCTGCAAGGATTTCATGGGCCATACCTTGATAATTAATTTTGTGCAGCAGCAGCAGTAGAAGCGCAGCCCCTCAATTTGTCTGTTGGGATTTTCCCTTGTTTTCTCCCGTTTGCAGGAGAGGTTTAATTGTGGGTGGTAAACGTAAAGGGTGTCCTGGTTACCTCCACAGTTGTTCCCTATGGTCTTCATTTTATTTGAGCTTTTCTGTGTGCTTGAACCCTGGAGAGGTCAAGTCTCATGTCTTGCCAGTGCTGGAGTGGTTGTGAAGAGCTCCCCAGTGCTCCTGGCTCCTCAGCATCTAGAATTTTCTTGCCGTCAACTTGCACAGTGTTCCCTCCCAGTCACTGCCTGCAGCCATCTGGTGGCAGAGCAAAATGTTGCTTGGGGGTATCTGCTTGAATTAGTTTGCTTTGGCTCTATTTGCACCTTTGTATATTTGTTTACCATTTGAGCAGTGACATTTATTGGCACAAATGTGCTAAGGAAAGCCAATTTGGGGAGAAATGTCAATATTTGCTCTGAAGAACAACCAGACCCCAATTCAAAAACATACTTACTAACTCTGAGTACATGGATTTGTCTCATCGACTTTGTTGAATGAAACCTGATGCTGGGAACAGAAGTAATGCCATGAGCTTTCACTCACCAATTAAGACAAATTGGTCGTTGCCTAGCCTGAGCTAAGATTGTTCAGGATCTATCTTCACTGTACGGAATCTGAAGAGATAAAACACATGCCAGGGATTTGCATACATTTGGGAAAACACAGCCCCATCACGTCTGCACAGAGTAAGAGGCAATGCGGTTGGTATGAGTAATTGTTGCGGTGCTAAGTCTCTGCAAAGGCTGCAGTGAAAAGACAGTCCAAAAGGAACATGACTGCTAAGAATATGCTAAAAATAATACTGAAAAGTCTTGCCTAAGGAGTCATATCCTGTACTAGGTCTCCACAGGTGTATGGATAAAGCAGACCAGAACTGTCAGGACAAACTCGTAGCTTTTGTATAATCTGTAGTTTTCTAAACATAACCACATCGGTGAATTTTGGCTGCAGAAGTGATGGGGACTTTGCAATCCCCTTTGCAATCCTTGCTATAAGTAGATCGTGGGGTTTTTTCTGATACTTACTATGTGAATTATAACATCTGTTGGGAAACACACTTGATTGAGGCTCCTATCCTGTTAGAACAGCTCCAAGGAAATAATATGAGGCTCAAGGCTGAGACCATCATGTCAAATTAAGCCACAACAATAAAGACCTAGTACAGGAGCAGCAAAAGTTCCTATATTAATGTTGCCTAACTTCTCCCATTATAAAAAATTCCATTTTTTTTTCAGAGATTTGGCAAGGGTCAGATTTGCAACTAGGAAGGAGCTGCTTGATGTCTCTGAAAAAACAATAAATTTGTTCAGAATGGCCTGGGCCCTGTAATGAAAAAAACCCAAACCCATTCCTTGTACTTTATTATAACCTGTAGAATTTATCTGAAGTTTCTGAGCATGTGCTGAGCACACCCCAGCGCCTTCAAGGACTCTGGCCAAGGGAGTGGGTTGTCCAGGTCTCTTTACTATGGACAAACCCTGAAGAAACTGGGTAGGGAGACTGAAATGTCTTCCCCCAGAAACCCCTGTGTGATCTCTTAAGTGTCATGAACCAGGGCTCAGGTGGTACCTTGAGTTATTCATGGAGACTGAGAAGTTCTTGATCTAACCCGTTGACACCCCATGCTGAATTCAGCCTCAGCTACAGACTAACCCTAAATTCCGCCTCTGGCAAGCTTTTACAGCCATGTTGCTGGAATCAGGCACTGCGTCTCAGAAGTGGCTGCAGTGAATTCACACCATGGTTTGGTTCCATGGAGCTGCACTCCTGCAGAGCCTGCTCCAAGGAGGACAACCTGCCTGAACGCAGTTCACCTTGTGCTTTGGACACGGCCAAATCATATCCTACATCTTGATTTTCAGCTGAGAAGTGACTTGTTTGCTGTATAATGAAATATGACATCCCCCTTTCTCTTCTCCCCCTACTCCTGAGCATGTAGCATTGAATATACCCCTATGGCCAAGTTCAACAAATTAGCAGCCAGAAATTTTAATCAGATATTTAATCTTTCAACCATGTAAGTGAGATTTTGTGTTTACAGTGGCAGTTGGCCAGCTCAACCTCAGAGAAAAAGATTGTTAGTAGTGTCCTTGAAGCTGGGGAGCCAGAGAGCAGTGACTCCACTGAGCAGGTCTGTCTGACCTGTGGCTGAAAGGCAGCTGTAATCGCCACATCAGTACCTACAGCACTGTGTGCTTACTGAGCCTTGGAGAGACGAGGAAGTTATTATCGTTTTTGGAATATTGCTGCTCTGTGCATTCAAAATTATTTAGTATAGTAAAGAAAAGAACTAAGCTTTGGTGACAGGAGGCCACAGCAGAAGAAATTCTAACTCACTCTGCTCCTGAATTTGCCAAATCCTGGAGTAATGGGAAGCATCTTCCCAGATCATATGCCAGTAGTGAAGTTAATGAATCTTCCTGTTTCAAAAGTTTCTTTTCTCGTACAGATGCCTTACACAGATGCATGCCTGAGTGTAGCCATATGCACATTATTCATTCCTGTTTGTAAGGATTTCATCTGTTGCCCAAAGCAGTACAGGAACAAGTGGGTTCTCATAATGTTACCTCTGAAAAGCATGTGGCAAAGCAGAATGTGTGCAGCACTTTTCAGTCATACTTGGTGATCACCTTTATGACTGGAAGCTAGAGGTCTGGTATTTCTGACAGTGATTTTGCTGTGTATAGTCAGGGAAGGTTTATATTCAAAATATTCTTATATTATGCCCAAGGTCTGAATGCTTTAAAAGTCTGAGAGGATTTGGTTGTCTTGGAGGATTTGGGTGGGGTGGCATAGGATAATTTTCTGATTTGCCCTAAGTACAAACCTGAGCCCTCTGGAGCTCCTAAGCAACCCCAGATTAGGACAGGAATCTTGACTTCACCATTCAGACTTCTCACGTAGAAATGTGAAACCCTGAAGGGAAAAACAATCTTATTTCCTCAGTGCAGATGTATCTGCAAACAGTGATTCATGTCAGCCCATCAGTATTCCCAGCGGTGAAATAGCAGTTTGGGAGGCATTACAGTTCTGTACAAGGAGCCTAAAATTTATTTACCTTGGCTATTTGCTGGGCATTTTTCTGGTAGCCATATGAGAAGTGGATGCTAGGAGATAACTCTGGATTGTTTATAATTCATTAGAGTCTGAAGAGGTTATGCCACTATGTACCAGGGTCAAGTTTTTAGTTCCTTGTTGAACTGTCTGACTCTTCACTGGAGATGCAGACAAATTCTGCCCAAGATAGGGCTAGTTTTCAGGAAGGGTATGTATATAGCTCCTGTCTTACAGATTGACACAACCTTTGTTATTTCTAAGTAAAACATACCACTTTATGGTCTTCCAAAATGTAAATGCTTCCTACGACTTTGATTGCTACAGTTTAATTGCAGTTGTTGTTCACATAACTTGTTTAATATGATTAATGTCATAACAAGTCTGCGGACATTCCTCAGTTCTTTACCTTGACAGTGGAACAACACTGGTGACAAAGTGCAGGTTAGGGCATAATGGATCTCTCTTTTTCAGGAATTACCTAGGAGTGCTTACAAAGATTTCAGTATTGGCATTCACTTATTGGATAATTTAGTTCATCTCTATTTCCAACAGGATAATTCAATTTCCCTGTAGAACCAGGAGATAGGTTGCTTCTGAAACAAGCTGTGTTAGCACATCTACTCTCTATAAAAAACTAACCATTCAATGGGGAGAAAGAAGTACAGAGCATATATTGACTACAGGCATACTGTATATCAGAATAGATGTCCTTTTGTTCAGGCCAGTATCTGATGGGAAGATGAAATATGGCTTGTACTTTTATATCTCTTAGGGATATTAATAAGCGTGAGAGATGGCACAATTTGGATTGAGGCCAGGACACTTAGGTGAAGCAACTTTGGTGGCATTGACAGATGATTTCTCCTTGTCAATAGATAGAAAGCAGCCATCCGTTTTCATCCTCATGGATCTTTCTTCAACATTTTACACTCTTGACCTGAAGATACTCCTGTTTCACTTCAGAGTGTTAACAGGGGGACAGGGTAATGCAATAAATTGCCAGGTCCCTCTCGAAGGGATGCCAGTGACTGCTAGATGTAGAAAGCTATGTTTCTGCTGTCGGAAGACAGCAGCACTTACCAAGTCCCCCAAGGATCAAATCTCTCTCTTCTGCTATTCAATATCTTCCTGTCAGTCGGATGATGTGCCCTCTCGGAACACCCGGATAGTTCTGATGCACCTTCTTGTTGTACAATCCTACTGTTTGGTTATTGTAACCAAGGAGACTTTATCTGGATGAGAGCAATACGAAGGTTAGAGCTAAAAAGGCTTTGGCTGAAAGCTAAAGCCTGTCATGATCCAGAAGATATTGAGAGAAGGAAGTTTTTTTGAAGAGCTGGTATGAGCTGTGCTCCTCTTGGTGGGAGGCATGTGCCAGAGCTGGTCAGTCACTCCCATGCACTAAGGGTGCTTTTGTGCTCCTCATTGTTTTCAGAACCTTAAGCACCACTGAATTGAGAGAAGATACCAGTCTTGTGATTGGACTGCTAGAGAGTAACACACAAAATTCTTGACCATCACTAGCCCACAGTAGCTTTAGCTTTCTGTGCCAGTGTTTAACTGCCCTTGCCATTTGAAAATGTTCATTTTATCCTTGAAAAATATCCCACACTGCAATTTCAGCTAACATTTTCTCATTTTATCTATCTAATGGACGGAAAGGACTTTCATTTTTACTCTTTCTTTGCAGCTGCACTTTATATATTTGAAATGCATTATCACATCTTCCCTCTGGACTAAACAAGCCCATATTTTTGTCATTCTTTCTCTGTAAGTCATGTTGTCTAAACCTCTGATTATTCATGACTTTTCCCAGTTTGTCCAAGTCTTTTATGAAACGTCTGTTCAATATGGGCACAGTTCTTTTCAGATGCCTTCTAGATGCTGAGCAGAGTGGAGGGATTACTTTTAGTCTTAAATAAAGTATTCCCTTCTACAAATCCCCATCATTTAGATGAGTTTTTTTACATTAATGTCATAAAATTGACTCACTCTTAATGTGTGGTCCCCCACATTCTCTAGTTCAGTTTTGGAAGAACAGTTGCCTATTCAGTTCTTCCCTGCACTTGCATTTTGGCTGAAAATGTCTTTCTAGCTGTAGTAGTTTACCCTAGTCCTTACTGATAATTTTATTTTAAACACTGTTTCCTCAATGCATAAAGATCTTCTGAATTCCAATCTAACCTCCCAAATGTTTCCCAATTCTTCCAAGAAGTGAGAAATCCTTTCTGATATTTTCCATGTTTTTAATAAAAATGTTGACCCAAGATGGAACCCCTATGGAACTACAAAAGAAGTTTTGCAGCCTGGCAATGACCTGTTTCCAGCTACTTGCTAAGTAAAGTTTTCCAAGTGGCCTTACAATAGTTTTGAGCTCGTGTTTTCTTATAATTTCCTTAGGAAACTGTCACATGAGACAGCATCCAAAGCCTTCCTAACATCCAGATATGTGACATCAGCTCACAAAGACCCATATCCTGCTAGAGAGGAAAACTGAGTTAGGCTTAAGAGAGTTAGCGTTTGTTTGACAAAACCATGTTCCTGTGCAGCTATTATCTCCCAAGAAGTCTGACTGTCATCTGATCTTCTGGCTATATATATGGCTATACTACATATGTACAGTATTATGCTCTATTATTTTTCTGGAAATTAAAATAAAGAAGACAGGCTATGGTTCATGGACTTCTCATTAAAAAAAAAAAAAAAAAAAAAAAAAAATCTATGTTTGCTCTTTTCTGGTACTCTACAACTTCTTCCATCTATCTGGAGTTTTCGGATCGCTGATACTGAGTCCAGATTTGTTGTAGTGAATTTAATCAAGTGAAACCCATTTGACAATATCTAACTCCGTAAGAGGTAACAATCTGGCATTTTCTACTTTACCCCTGGCTAACGGTGTACTAAAAACTTCTGGCAAATGACTTTTATGTCAACAGTGTTAACTGCAGTCAGCATTTGTTCACAGTTGATTCTATTTGGTGAAGACTAAAATAAAAAAGAACAAAATTGGATCAATATACTTGCAGAATAATGCCTCATTTTCACTTTACATCCCTTGGAAGTTGTGCTTTGCCTTAACATTTCTGATTTTCTCCCTATGGCAGACGATGCTCCTTACAGCTATCCTCAGTAATGTGCCGTGTATTTTGCTTTCTTTTTTATTCTTATATAGAGCCTTATTGAAGACGTTTAGCAAGAGTAATGATCAGCTCTTTCTGGAGTGGTTCAAGATATTTTCTCCCACTCTGACAGTCATTGGTCTGGCTCCAGTAATTCATGCCTGTGCCACTTCCTGGCCAGGCTACAGCAATGCAGAAAGCCTTCAGTGAATCAATGTGTGCAGAAACTGGTCCTGCATTTTCTCAACAGCTGAGGCTAGTCCAGATTTATCATATTTGTCTTCTACTCCTTTGAATGGTGTCCAATCAGGATTTGAATCAAGTTTATGGTTTTATTAACTATCTCTCTGTCCTCTTGGCCTGAGTGGGGAACCTAAAAAGGCCTGCAGTTATGCTCTGGGACAAAAGTTGTGGTCAAAGGTCCTTTAACAGGACCCTTGATAAGAAGTGGAAAACTGTACAGAAAGAAGGGACTTTTCAGGTCTTGACCAGTGGCAGGGAATTAAATGACGTCTCCAAAAGCTGATCTTACTCTTGTTGGTACCAGTGACACTTTCTCTATTGCATCTGTCTTTGTGTCTATTTCTGTATTATCTTCCCCTGCACACTTTCTGCTGTTGGAAGAGGGAGACATTCCTGAATGCATCACTGCAAGACGCTCAGATACCCCCAAGACAAATGTAATATTGGAGTGTGTACAGAATAAAATAGGATAAATAAACCTTATCGCAAGCATTTTAGCATGAGTATGACTTCGTTTTGTTATGCACAGCTATTGTCACATTGTGAACAATTTTGGAAAAGTGGAAAAATTCTCAGATGATTAGTTTGGTCTTGGTACTCTGCCACAAGGCTGATGGGAATTTGGGGGCTTTGTTCTGGGAACGGGAATGGTGGGCAGGCGTAGGAGGATAATATGAGGAATCAAGTCTTATTGGTTGAAAAGACTGGGATTAAAATTAGAGGTTTATGACACATGACGAATCTCAGCAACGTTTCAATTTCTCCATTTTTCTTTCTGTAATTATCAAAAGGACAAGAGCACCAAAAGGCTCATTAAGTGACTGTCAAAATCTTCAGACCATTGCAAAGGAGCTTGTGCAGAGGGTTACTGCAGCCCCTCACTGGCCTCTGTGCCCATGTGGATCCAGCTGCCCCAGATGCTGAGGGAAAGCACGTAGCATCACTGTCATTCCCAAATGTACATTAGCAGCTACAAAGCCCAGGTTCTGTTCAGCGAGCCCCATGTGGGTGACAGCCCTGAGGACCACCAGCACCCTGGGGAGTGCACTGAGCTCACAGTGTCAGATCAAGATGAACTGCACACAATGTGGTCGAGATCTGGCAAAGCATCCTCCAAGCTGGCCCCTCTATCTGAAGACCTCCACAGAAAAAATGGAGGACTAACTGTACTGAGGGCAAGCAAACACCATAGGGAACTTTTTCCTAGCACAATGCCTGTCATTTGATTCAGTTGCTCTGTGACCAGCAGCATCTCCCTTGTTTTCATTGCTGACAGACAAAAGAGCAGCAGCTCCAAAGATTTTTCAAGGCGTTTTTTTTGAGACTGAGCTGGACACAGGACCCAAGTAATCATCCTTTGAGGTTTACGTCATCCTCTGGTGTCTTGCCCATCAAAATAGAGCCTGCTTCAAAGAAATGACATAGCCCCCTTGATGGCAAAGTGCATGCACTGGGAGAGAGCTCTTGGATTTCTGACTGCTTCACAGCACACGTCCTTGACTCAGAAAGATTCAAGTTTACCAGAAGCCCTTCAACTATTTATTGTTTCTTTTTCCCAGTGCCCACCAGATTAGGACACAGCTTGGCAATGTCACTAGAAGAAAGAGAGAGAGAAAAGAAAAGGACAGAAAAACAGCTGCCAATGTTTCAACTACAAACACTGTTGGAAGGGTTTGTGAAACTTGCCATAAAAGTACTACAGACAGAAATGTTCTTTTCTTTGTATGATTTTTGGAAAGTTGCAAATTTCAACTGGTACTGTGTGCAAAATCAACAGGTCTGTGCAAATACATCTGGGTCAAGATTGATGGGTGGGAAAAGCTTATAAGACCCTGTCAGAGCCAGAGAGATCTCTGCTGTGTGTGTGCCAATGGAAGAACTAGCGCTCTTGCTTGACAAAGATAAGAATCTGTTATAGTAAAATGAAAACAAGGAATCAAAGGGTAAGAATCAGTCCTCTAGTATCTCATCCTGTGTGTGATTTGATCAAGGGATATTCATGAGTCCCAACATCATAGGCAGGATGAGAAGAGGACGTGTGGGTTGCTCAGTTTATTCCCTTGCTGCTGCCTGTAGGCAGGAGATGAACTTCCATGAACAGTCATGATTTAACAGAAAATGGTGCTAAGCATCAGGATATTTCTAACCTCGAATTGTGACATTCTCTTAAGCATCAGGATATTTTTAAGTATTGTTAGACCGGTCTTGTTCCCTTGCATCCTGATACAGCAGCCCACAGGAACATATTTTCAAGATTTCCATTGCAAACATGAAGATGGAAAAATTGAGATTGTCATAAAATCACATGATTCTGGGAGGCACAGCTGTAAGAACTAAAACCAGAATCTAACAGGAGTTTTGATTTAACTGGAAGAATAGACAGCGTTGGCACTACATATTTGCAGTAACGTTTATACTTTATCTTGAACACAGAGACATCTAGATCTATAAATTTCTATATATTTCTAGCTTACCCTAGTTGCTCTTCTTCTAAGGCTCGTTATAGACTTACATATATGGAAACATTGATGTCAAACAAGCAAGGTTGTTAGCTCTTTTCTGTTGCTCTTCCTTAACAAAAATTATCTGCATCAAGTGGCTGTGAAGTTATGTCCTACGCATAGCAATGTACCTATGGCTTGGCAGTGATTTTTGTCATAAGACTGGCAGAAGGACTGTGTGATGCTCAGTGGGAAAAAAAAGAGCTATTTTGAAATCTTTTCTGGAGTTTCAGAAGAGGAGCACTCAAGAAACACTTGCTCACACTCAGTTGCACGTGATTAAATCTATTCTTTGATGTGTTCTAGTGGTTTCCAGAGAGAAACACGTATCCATGTCTTCTTGGACTCCAAGCTGGTAATTTCCTTCTATTTCTGTTCTGGCTCTGGGTCTCCATCATCCTCCACCCCTTGTTCCTGTCCATCTGTAAAACTCATAAGGCCAGATTTAAACACAGAAGTGTACACAGGCAAACGATGACTTGGAAGTGCTTGAAGGAAGGGATGTGCTTCATGATTCAAGTGTTTGTGTTGTCTCAGCAGAAAACTCTGACAATGAGAGCCCTACACATGGGAAAAAGCTGTCAACTTTTCCACAGAAAAACCTAATCTCTTGTATTATCACCTTTAGAACAAAATGTGGAAAATCCTGTGGAGGCTTCACCTCTGTGTGTTGACTGAGCCATATTTAAAAAGTCTATAAGCAAAGCTTGAATTTTTAAGAGATTAGTGAGATTTCAGTGAAAATGGGGTAAACAGCACAGTCTTTATCACAGTGAACTTCACAAATACCACATCAAGCCTTAGGATCTTTATTAAACACAAAGTAGTTCTTGTGAATAGAACTCTTCCTGCTACAATCCAGTCCTTTTTCTTTTTCCCATGGGAATTCCATGAAGTTACAGAAAAAAAGATATGAAGGATATCCTTGGTGAGTGCTTGTTCTCGTGTGCAGGTACCTGTCTGAAAGCTGAGTGCCCAGGACAGGTGCTACCATATACTGCAAATGACGAGATAGAGATTGATGGATTCCATCCTAATTTATTCATCTATACTCACAGTATTTATTACCAATGTGAAATCTGAGGGGCAATGCATCTCTTCTGGTAATATCCAAAGGAATTTTTCCCTATCTAAGCAAATGACTGAGTTACTTGTTCACTCCAGAAAGACTGAGACCAAGTCTTGATGGGAGGTGGGAGAAAAATACAGTCATAAGAAAAAAACCACTGTCTCTGGAGGAATGGAAACATGAGAAACTTCCATTTGATAAGTAATAAAACATCTGGTAGCGAACATTTTGATAATTTTTGTTTTTATAACCAGTGAGGGACCTAAATTAGAAGGAAAATTCAGCTACCTTCATAATATAGAGGTGAGGAGAAAAAAGGCGTACCTGACCAGTGGTTATGGAGCTGGCCTAAGGAAGCAGAACCAGGGTCCAGTGCTTGATGCAAGAAATGCTCAACATAAAAATGCATAAATATCCAGAGTGATAACTCCAAACATGGTTCTATTGCTGTTGCCACTGCCCTAAAGCTTTTTAAAAAAAGGCTGTCATCAGAAAATAGCCCTCATCTTTCAGATGAACATAGGCTCTTCCCTTTCAAACCATGGCTTAAGCTCTAAGTGTGCAGAGCTTAAATCAAAGTCCTCTCCTGGGTATTTGTCCTAACTAGGTGAAGTAGCTCCAGAATTGATATACTTAATGCTCTATATGCCTCATACATATGCTGTAGGCGCCTAACTTTGGGCTACAGATATACCTAAAAATTCAGTGGATTCTTAGCCACCAGCCAAGCCACAAGTCATCTTTTCCATGTCTCCCAACAAGGGTCTTAGATCTCTGGCATTTGACCCTTCAGCAGTAAATACAGGTCTTGTATTTCACAGTTCCTTGTGTGGGTCCTGTGCCTTGATTCAAGGTTGTTCATTTTGTCACAGCTTCACCCTTGGTAAAGGCTGACCTGCAGCTTCTGAGGAGAACTAGAACAGGGATATACAGCCTGTAGCCATAATCCTGATAAATTTTTTTTAATTATTGTCTTATTTTGAGTAGCTTAATCCTTACCAAGAGCTTTGGGAATGTAACACAATAACCCATCATTTTCCTCACACTCATTATTGTACCTACCAGCTACACCGAGGCATCACTAGGCTGAGAGTTACATGTAAAGCACACGGTGGGAGGATCAAGCCAATATCTCCTAATCAGACACAGTTTTCAATCCTTGTGAAGAAGAAAGGTAGTTGTGGTTGTTCACATTATTGTGGCACTTTGGAAGTCTGCAGATGGCTTTCTAATACAACTTGATGCAACAGTGGTCCTTTGCATCTAGTAAAGCAAGCCACCTGATGGGGGTCATTCAGGAGATCTTGAAAGATTGTGCAAAGGGCACATTTTCTGATACTGTTACAAATATCAGATCTTTTTCCTCCTCTTTCCTGCTATCAATTAGGTTGGCAGATCAGCACTTTCTGGGTGAACTGGTGTGGGTTCAGGCTGCTGGACAATGTGGTCTTTGCCACTGCTACTTTCTGCTCTCAATATTTTTGTGAGTTCTGTAATGATAATGGACAACCTTGCCTAACCTAGCCAAAGACAGGCAGAGTTTGCTTCATCCTTTCTGGTTTCCACTAAGGCCTCAGGGATTCACAAGGGAACAATCAGACAAAAAGCGAGTCCGAATGCAATGGCCCCCAAAACTTCCAAATCAGGGAGACCTCATTGGAGCTGCTGCGTGATTAAACGTGTTCAGTTGTGCACATTTGGAATGACAGAGAAACTTATTACATAGATGTGAGACAATACCCTGCTGCATGGGAAAAAGTAATGCCCAGAGGAAAACTGAGATGGTGCCTTCGCGCCTGGCCCTCGTCTCCTCAGGCAAAGAGTGATCTTGCCGCCGATAGCAGCGTACCTGTGTGTTAACATCCCTATTTGTGACAAAGCACAAGGATATAGTCGCCCCAGCCAGGCCACCAAAATTTGCAGCCCGGTGGGAAGTATCTGGCTCCTGTAAGAAGGCCGCTTGCTTACTTCCATGGGGGCAGGGGAGAAGGGGTGGGAAAGGAGCCCCGGGGGAGCTGCAAATAATAACTAACCATTTCAGCTGTTGCAGCAGCAGCAGAATAGAACCAGGGAGGACAGTCAGGGCGGGGGGGGGGCCTTACAACCGAGTGCCTGGATTTGGGCGGCCGCCTAGCTCCCCTGTGGCCGGGGCGCACGGGGCCGCAGGACACAAATGTCTCCGCGGTCCGTGGGGTGCGGGCGATGCCGGGGGGTCTGGGCGAGCGCCGCCGGCTCCACGGCGCTTTTGTTGTTGTTGGTCCGGTGCAGGAACTTGGCGGGGGCGCGCAGCCGGTCCCCGCTCCGGGTCCCACAGGCAGGAAAAGTCTCCCAGCCTGCGGAGGAGACAGCCTGGCTGAAAGAGCCCCGCCAGCTCTGCCGCAGATAAGTTAATGTACACAGAAGGGACGTAAATTACCACGACCCTCAGCAGCAGGACATTGGCCAGGGCCTGTCAGGAGGAGGACAAGCGCCGGCGAGCTCCGCGCCTCGCTGACATTTACCTCCAGATAGAGCCGCCGCTGCCCGGCGAGGAAGGACCTGGTGGAGCCAGGGCTTCCTTGAAAACAGCTGCCTGTCCCTGACACCTACAAACTAATGCGCTTTTAATCAGGGGAATTAACGGAGGGCGGTGCACTGTTTTCCCAAACGATTTGCATGGGGACGGCAGCCTTTTCCCCCCCTCCGCCGCCTCCTCCGTGGCTCCACTGCCATTTCCCTTATGTTTCTTTATCTGAGCTGAGTTTTTTTCCTGCTCCCCGCTCCGGGGAGCCAGACGTGCCTTCATCTCCACCCCCCGAGCCCTGACGACACTCACCTCCCTGTTTACACACTGACATCACAGTGCAGCCTCCCTCCAGCCCAGAAATAACCCCCGGGAATAAAGCAAACAGGAAAAGGCCGCTGCTGTTGCCTCCTTCGCAGCTACAGCCACATCACCCCTTCCAGGGACTGTACCCGCACGGAGCGGTGCACGGGCAGTGGGAATCTGGGAGATCCTCTCCAGCCCCGTGTCACCGTTGTGACATGAAATTGCACAAGATTCCCAGCTGACAGGCTCTGCTTGACAGATGGATGGCAGAGCTGAGACGGGATAACTGCATCCAGATAACAGAAGGAGTCAATGGAGGGGCCAAGGCTGGACACTGTCTTCTGCTTCAGCCATTACACAATGTTTCTCCACATAAATATGTTTCCCTCTCTCTCCTCCCCTGTGTTTCATTTCCTTCATGAAGAGACACAGTGAAACTAAAAGCCAGGTATACTGAATGGACAAGGGGAACAACAATGGGAAAATATTTGCGAGGTCACCCTCTGTTATTCCAAATAGTGTCTTGTAATCCACACACAGCCCATTATTTTCTGCAGGACTTCTTGTGTGGTAAGCTCCTACCCGACATGTGTGTGGGAGGCTCATTTGGGCCCATGGAGATTTCATTATTATTGCAAGCTTCAGCATTAGAAGGCTCCAGGGGACAGTGCTTTTCTCTCGCTCTTAGGGAAGAGCCAGGCTTAGTCAGGCGAAGTTCTGTGTCTTAACACACTGCCTGCCCTTGCTTCCATGAGCTCTGCTCTCTTGTGCTTGTTAATTACTCTGTCTTGACATTGTGGCTGTGCTCACTAGAATTATGCTGGATTGTTTAGGTTGCATAACTGTCCCTAAATGCATAACTTATTTTCTCTGGCTTTGGAAAGGCAATTGCTTAGCAGCAAGGAATGGGTAACTCTAGGGAGGTCAGAGAGCAGGTGCTGTGCCCAGAAAGACCTTTTTGCTTTTCAGTTTTCCCCCAGAGATGCTGGGTAGAGTGTGATGCTCTTGGACCAGCCTGTCTGAATCCATTATTGTTTTATGCAGTTGGTTTCACAGGCGTATCTGGACACGGAGTAGGAGAGAGCAAACACAGAAGGCTCTTGCCCAAAGCCTTTATAACCTGTGTTAGAGACAACAGGTATGTACAAAGATCACACAAAACCACTGTTATTCTGATAATTAAATTCTAAAATATACATTTACTGTGGACAGGATTTCCAGTGATTTCTCATAAGCAGCAGCATTTCCATCCACATTTTGAAAGACAGTGTCTGTGCATAATCATGACTGTGTCCTAAGGGGTGACCCGGGGACATTGCTGGGACATCCATTTCCCCACAGCAAGAGAAGGTGCAGTCTCTCCCACACTGCCACCACAGCCTGCTAACACCATGCAGCCTCTCAGTGACACAGAGTGGGACACAGACTGTCCAAGCTAAAGCAATGACCTTTGTTGTGGCCCTCTGCCATTGCCTTTTCTCTTCCAGCAAGGGGTGACAGGAGAGCTGCAGCTCTCCCCGTGCCTTCTGCTTCCCTCCCAAAACAACTGTGAAGAATGACAAAAGTTGTCTGAGGAAGGCTAATGGCAGACAAAATACATGGACTGTAGAACTCAGGTTATGGAACACTTTACTGTATGACTAGCTCTGGGATACACTGGGATGAAAGAAGCTGTGTAAGTAGCACTGATAGTAACAGATAGAGGTGATGTGCTACCATTCTCTTTCCTGTAAGTGTGGTACCCCATGATATCTCCTGGAAAAGAAGACTGCTCCAGTGGATATATACTTCCTTGGTTTGTTTTGGTTTGGTTGGGTTTTTTTAATATTATTATTATTTTGGTCTTGTTTAGTTTTCTTCTTTTTTTTTTTTTGTGTCTGTTTTAATTTTTTTCTGCATTGTAAATAAAAGAAAAACTAGCAATAAGATGTAGAAGTAGGTTGATAACCAGATATACCTTTAACAGAGAGCAATGACCTCTCTTCCCTTCCAACTTACACATGCTGGGCAAGGGATAGAAATATCCTTGGCCTTGAGGGAATTATTCCAGCATCACCTGTTGTAATTGCTTTTCTAGGGTTGTTACAGGGTCAAAGTGTGACTGGGGTGTAAGGGTTTGGTTGTGGCAACACCCTTTCTGCTCAGGAGAGGATGAGGTTAGATCCCCATGGGAGTCCAGGAGTGCAACATGGCCAGACAGCCAAATCCTCTCCCACCTCCAGAAACTGTTCAACATCCATCCCTGGAAAAGAGAAGGTGCTGGGATCTGTTCTCTGAGCTGTTCCTTCAGCTGCTAGAGGACAAAGGAATATAGACTGCTCTGCTGCAAGACAAAGAAAGGACTAAAGCAGCAGCTATTCCCTCTGTGTGTGTGCCAAGGACAGGACCCTCCAGTGCCTCCGTCTCTCCATCTGAAGATGTGGCTTCCCCGGGGAGCCGGCGTGTGTGAGCTGCGGCACTGGCGGGCTCCACAGGCTGATGCATGTTTTCATCTCTTCCTGCACAAAATGCCCCCCGTGTTTTCTTCCAAAACACATCCACGTTCCTGGCATTGGAAATCTTTTATCTTTATGTGTTGTTTTGAGCACACCCACTGCTTCCTGACTTAAAGCAGTTATGGCATAGACAGAGATTTACTGACATCAGATAGTGGTTTTCTTAAAGCTGCTTTAAGCCAGATTGTTCTTTTGGTGGACATGACACAACTGGGCTTCATTTAGATGGAAAATAAAGATCAGTTATCCCAAAGCGAGCATGTTTGCAGCAGGAAACTAAATTATGAATGAATGTATCTTGAATGCTGAGGGGCTAATGGGAAGGACTGGAGCAATTGCGGTTCGAGAAAATGCTGGTTTTGATTCCGGAGGGGCTAAAACATGCTTCTAATCTGGGGGAACATGCCTAGATTCATGGCAGGTGCCAGTGACTTAAAACCAGGACCATAGCCATGCAAAATACATGCAGAAATAGCTCCAAATGGCACTTTCTCAGTCCATCCACAACATCAGAAGGAGGATGGATAGTATAGAAGACGTTTCCTTTTGGGCCCAGCTCCTACAATGGCTTCACCCTTTCTCCTGTGCTCAGTCAGGACCATCCCCCCCATACTGCAGCCCAGCAGGACTCCTGCAGACTGGAGAATCCAGCCTCACATTTTTTTGTGATCTGTTGCTGTGTTCATACCTTTTCAGTGCACTTTATTTCAAAACTCTGTTCTTTCTTGTTTTCAAATGGGACTTCTGTAGTGAGTCAACCCTAAAATACCCAGTGGTATGTAAACATGACCAAGCTCTCCTGAAAGAAGGAATCCCGGCTTTTAATGCTGCAACAGACACCCTGGTAAGATGCTGGCCCATCTGTGTATCTAAATGCCCAGGCATTTTGTTTCAGGATGCAGAGGCCAGGGTTTGTTTTTTCACTAAAGCAAATGCAGATTTTGACACACAGGTGCTGAGGGATTTGGGGAGGTATCTGTGATTCAGAAAAAAAAGTTGTTTGACTGTACATAGACGGTCTCTGGCTTCCTTCAGGGATGCTCCCCCTTTCCCCCAGCTTTGCACTTTGAATAAGCATCCAGAGGCTTGGAAGCTTATCCAGACTTATCCAAATCTCTTTGAAGCGATGGATTAAGGCAGGAACCCTGGGACCCAGGCCAAGAAACCTCAACAGCACAAGTCAGTGAGAAACCAAGAGTCTGTCCAGGGGAGCTGGCTAAGGGAAAATGAAGAAGTCCATCCCAGGGAGGCGACAGGAAGGGATCATCTGTCTGGGGAAGAAGGGCTCCCTGGGGAGCTGAGCGAGGGGGAAGGGCACGAGCCAGACTGGGAGGGCTGGGAGAAGGCTCCCTGTGGTAGGCTCAGGCTCCAGTTGCCTTAAGCCAAGCCTGCCTAGTGGGTCTGTGACCCTGGCTGCGGGTCTTGCACAAAGGAATTGTGACAGGAGGCTTCTGGTGCTCTCTGGCAATGGCTGCGTCAGCAGCACTGGTGGAGCAGCCTGTTATGCCAGGACAGATTGCCTTGTGGGAGACATAAGTAAGGGGAGACATGACAAAATCTAATGAAATAATAAATGGTCCCAAAGAAGAAGACCAGAAGGTTTCTATTCACCTTGTTCCATGGCAAAGGATAAGAGGACATTTAATAGAATACTGATATATGGCAAAATAAGAACTGATGAAATGAAATCCTTATAGATACAGCACAGTCTAACCTGGTGTCATTCTTTGGTACAAGACACCACTTTGTCTACAAGTCTTGAGGGACTGAATAGAGAGTGAGATATATGAACAAGTAGCAGGATTTTACCAATCCATTGTATAAAGATCAATAAAGGGGATGGGATTGCCTGACAGTTTGTTATAGTTTTTGCTGCTTTTTTTGTTCTGCGTGGATCAAAATATTGTCAATAGACCAATGTTTGCACTGAAAGACACAAAATTGACTGTCCAAAGACACGGTGGGGGGCATAAGTTGAGCAAGAAGGGCAGAGGGGAGGCAGCAGGAAAGGGGGCTGGTGGTTGCCTCTGCTGTCCTGCAGTCCAGCAGCCCCATGCCCTGGGACCCATGTCCTGCTGTGGGCTGAGACAGAGCCTCGACCACCCAGAATGACTCCCAGAGCAGGAGTTACCCTTTTCCAGACACCTAGTTTGTTGTTGTCAATGTTTGTTTGGCCTTGGTTTTATCTTAGCTTTTTCATTCATCTTTACTTTTGGTGGTTTATTTTTGCTACCCAAATTAACCAAACAACAGGCAATTAGGCTATTTTACTGAGTAAAATATATGCATGTCCCATGTCCTCGGCTTTCAAAAATGGGTGGGAGCAGAAGTAATATTACTGATTTATAGATTTTTTTTAACAATTGATGTTGTGACTGAGGCTTGTGACTGCCTTAAAGCAGAAAAACTGAAGTAATTTCAGAGCAGAGTTGCAGCTCACAAGTGTGTCTCCACATAAGAAAGAGAAATTGATGCATAGGTAAAACAGGCACTCAGCTTTGAAAGCAGAAACTATTTTTCATTTTTTACTCATTTCTTAACGGATATGAAGACTTTTGAACTACCAAAGCTGCACAACACCCTCCCTCATCACACTGTAGAATTAATTTCAAATTGTTGGTTGTTCCCCAGTGAAGCTTGTGGGTCATGGAGGAAAAAGACATCTGCTAAAATCAGTGCTTCAAACTCCTACAGTATTTTGAAACTTGGGCACCCCCTCAAGCCTGTTCCCCTGTTCATCTATTACTTTTTTCTCCACACCCCATGTGCAACAGGGGGTAGAAGAGGGAGCACAGAGCTGATGGGCTTCTCTGTAGTGCACTTCTAGGGAGATAAGAAAGCCTAGAAATTGCTAATGAAAAGCTAGTCAGGCAAGAGCTTGCAGCCAGCTCAAAGACCCATGTGATTTTTTTAAGCAAAGAGGAGGCTATCACATGGTGGTACAGTGCTTACTGCATCTACCAAGTATCAGGAACAGCAGCACAGCACTAATATGAGGGGAGGGAGGCTGCTAAGAGGGGTAGTGACAAGCTACTTCCAAATATGAAGGAAAAAACATTCAAAATGTTTGTCTTAGAACTATTTTTCTGGTTAATGTTTAACCTTTCACTTTTCCAAAGTAATGTTCTTTTTATCAGTTCCATTGCTGAAGGTCACATATAGAATAAAAGTCATATCTTAAACGTGAATAAATAACACAAGCAGAAATTAATTGAGTGCAAGTGACTCATGCGACATTTAAGGTTTTCTTTACCTACCAATGTAAGCAAATGGTGTAAGCATGTCCCTTTTTGTCCCATGAGCTGAAAAGAAAGCAAGTGAGCCAGAAATGACCTATTGTGCCACAAATGCACTCGAGCTCCATTAGGAAGGCTCTCGTCCTCAAATCTAGCTGTTCTGGGAAGCAAACAGCTGTAGGACGAAGGGGATATCAGTGTCCTGGCAGGGGACATGCTTGGAGGGCAGGGGAAGGCTCCTCACTAACTGGGAGCACTGGGAGGGCCCTTGAGTTGCACTCCGCTGTAGCAAATGACAGCTGTGATTTTGACTGATGTTGGGAGCTCTCTGAGAGGAACCCAGCGGATAAAAACAAATGTTTTTGAGGAATTTGGGAGCAATAAATCAATCATTTCATTAAAGCAAACAAACACAATGTATATGGTTTGTCTCCTGTGTTTGGGAGTCTCAAGAGTCTTACGTGCACGGGGGGTCATCCACTAAGGGGATTTGTTCATGGAAAGGGGAAGTTAACCGGAAATAGCTAAGAGTGTCCTTCAGATGTCCTTTATGGTAAATCCCTGACAGTGTCTATTTATGGATTAAAGTAGCCCCACAGTTTCATAAAGGAGAAATAGGGATGGAAAAGAAGCAAATGCTGCTGCATAAGGATTTACAACACAGTCACCTGGGTCACTGATGTTGTTCATAAATACACATTTGAATTGCACAGTCCAGAAGCATCAAATACTGAGAAACTTCTCTTTCAATGCAAAGATACTAATTTCTCATCCAAGATCCAGAAATTAGGAAGGAAAACCCCTATATAATGCCTAGGGTGTAATTCTCCTGATTTTATCAGTTATTTGTACATTCCAGAGGAAAAAATGGGGCAAGTCCTCTGTTGCTGAGCAGTTGTTTCCTGTAGAAGGCATAGAAGCAGCAATCATTTGTCTTGTAGATTTCAGTGAATCCAAACCTTTTATAAGATTAATGCTGAGACAACTCCTGAGATGGTTGTAAATAATTAGACAGGATTTATTTATCCAGGTCCTTTGGTACTCTTTATTGTGCTCTACTCTGCTGATAAAACCAGGCAGTTTTAAGGAAAAAGAGAATGCAGAAAGCAGTATTATCAAGCAATCTGCTTTCTAGATAATTTATGAACTACTCTCCTCACAGCACAATAGAATAATAGAATTGTTTATGTTGGAAAACACCTCTAAAATCGTCAAGTCCCGCTGTTAACTGGACATTCCCAAGCCCACCATTAAACCATGCCCCCAAGCACCACTTCTACGTGACCTTTAAATAGCTCTAGCGATGGTGACTCCATCACTTCCCTGGGCAGCCTGTTCCAATGCTGAGTTTTGATGGTCTCACTCTGTCTTAGGTTGGCTGGCAGGGGATCTGTGGCTGATGAAGCATTTGCCTGAATCAGGTGAAAACCCTTGTGTGTTGTGTGTTGGGGATCCCGGCTTGTGGAGAGCCAGCAGAGCGAAATGTCAGTGGATAGAAGAGAGGTCCTTCTGGGCACTACTCTCATTTTAGGGACCTCTGCTTTTCCCACACCTGGTAAATAGGAGCATAAGTGGCTTTGCTGCTGTGGTGGAGACTGCTCCCACTGGTACATTGCAGTTGTGGCCCAGTCTTCACATCTCCCAAAGGGTAGAATTGGCTGAGCCTTAGGAGTTTCTAAGGGCCCTTTCTAAAGTGTTTGGAAGTGGAGTGTCAGAGCATTCAAATGACCCATACGCTTCTTAATAGCAATTATCATTTTCTAAAGGAGCCTCATTTTACTCGACCTTTTGCTCCGTGCTCTGCAAAGTTAAGTCAATACATTAAAATCCAGCTTTGATGTCAAAGAGTTGTGGTATACTCCTGAAAAGGAAAGCAGCTGTCACAAACAGAATTTTTTTTTTTTTTTAGGAAATAAACACTGGCAAAGAGACAAATGAGTTGCTCTATTTCTCCTAATCTGAGTCAAGTTTAATTTTTAAGCTGATAATAGTAGTACTGGTGCAAAGTCTCAGAAACATAAACTCCAAAGAAATGAGAGCACTTTCTTCAGTGGTAGATCTCATCATGTCACAGCCAACACTTGGATCCCTGCAAAACCTTGTAATTTGGAGGATGGGAGAGAGGGGCTTCTTGGCATTTCTGAGACCACTACCAAGCCAGTGTTAATGCACACCACAGAGAACCACCCTCATCAGCATAGCAGTAGTTCTCTTTCTGAACAGGAAGTTCAGGGGGTTTCTTGCCTACCCCAGCTCACAGACAAATTTTATTTCCCCCCTCTTGCAAGAAGTATGTCTCTGTTTTCTAGACCAGTATCTAGAAACACAGCTTCTTTTGGCATAACCCCTGATTTCTGAAGAGAAAGGGGCTGTTCAGAGCTGATGTTGTGGTCCAAGTCACTGTCTATCACACTTCCCTGCTCTATTTTCACTTTTCTCATGTAACATCACATCATCTCACTTAATACATTTGTTTTTGATTACAGGCTGTGTATAATGGCCCAGCACAATGCCTTACAGTATGCTATGGCTTCATGCCATGGGAAAACATATTCGTAATTTTTATGACCCCAGAGCAGCAGTGATACATTTTTTAAAAAACAGAAGAGCATATAAAGGAATTATTTTGCAGCAGGATTAAGCATCATTACTCACAGCAGACATGCACATTGGAACTCATTAAGCCTGTGCTTTGTTATTCTTGGTATTTCAGAACATTTGCTCTAAGTGTCTCTTGGTTCTTTCCAATTCTGCTATATAAAATCCTTTAAAATTAGGCAGGACTAGGCCATAAAGCTCTTGATCTCAGATGCTGGAGCCAGATTTCCCCTTCCCTGTCAATTTAGAGTGAATCTGCAGGCAAGGGATTTACTTTTTTTTCAGCTTCAGATGGTCCAAAAAAATGCTGAAGGAATGATAAGAAAGGTGGCAAGGAACAGCAGAACAGCAGAAGGGGTGGGTTACAGCAAATGAGAACACACAGCCTACAGTTCCCATTCCCATTCCATACTATTAAAAAATTAAAAAATAAAACTGAGAAGAGCCTGGGTGGACAGAAGGATGGGGTGGGGAAGAAAATGTCAGAGCAAGCCCCTGGCTATTTCTCATTTCATTTCACTCAGTGGAAATATGTCAAAATCAGGGAGAAGAGAAGAAAAGGGAATATTGAAATTTGAGGGACAGGGAGAATGTGTGTGAAAAATTCCATAAAATGTGTTTCCATTTTAAAGTCTTCTGTGCAGAAACAACCGCAAGATTTTCGTGGGTTCTTCTCCTTATTTTTCAGTCCTTTTCTGTGGTCTCAGAGGATTCAGGCTGAGACCAAAATGGTGCAAATGCCTCTCAGATTTGTACTTCCCAGGGCCTAACTCCAGAAAACCTTCTGGCGATGAGACACGAGGATCAACATCAGCCTTGATGTAACTCCACTGACATCACCGGGACTGTGCCATGGCAGAAGTTATTCTTCCGAGAGGAAGTTCTCTATTTTGAGATGAAGAAGATACAGAAGCAAAACGAGAAGCAGAATCCAGTGAATGGCTCCATTCACAAGGATGGAAAGTTTTGTTAGGGTAGACTGAATCCTGAACTGTCACTGCTGCTTTTTCTCCTCGGCCTCTGTCTTGGAGAGGTTTTGTAAGAAGATGTCATTCCACATACACAGACTAATTCCCCACTCAACATACCAGTGGCATTACCCGCCTCTGGCCTCCCACACACTGTCATACCCTTATCAGGACACTCACACACATGCTAGTGCCAGGACCCTTTGGTAGCTTCATAAAAAAGCAAAGCCAGTCTTATGAGTCAGGATCTGGTAACGCTAAGTGCTGGAGAAAATGTGCACAAACAGATAAGCGGGAAGCTAAGGATAGTGCCTGCCTTCTGGGACTGCCTCTGCTTTAATGTTATCCAGAAGACAAAGTTGAGAACATGAAGATCTCTGTAGACTCCTCTTACTGGTCTGAAAGTCCCTAGGGCTTTATAGGATGACTGGGATGGAAGCTTTGAACCCAATCTGCCCAGCAGATCTTCCCCATATTTCTTGAAACACCTCCACATTTAAGACTGTCAAATCTTCTTTACAAACAAATTGACTTTGGGTTGCTCCAAAGCCCATTCAGTGAAAGCCATGTTTCCCATGTGGTGAGGGAAAATCAGATGTGCTCAACCCCATTTCTGCTCCATCAGCCTTCTCTTGTTTCTCACCTTACCATGTCAACCACTTCATACATAACTCAGCTGTTCCAGCACTCAGCTATTTCACGTATCCTAGGTCCAATCTGCTCTGTGGGTAGGAATTTTTGGGTAAAAAACTGTGAGTGAAAGTTTGAAGGTTAGCTCTGGAGATTTAGCCCAGGAAAAGAGATCCTGTCCTAACTGAGCTGGCTTAGCCAGAATGAGAAGGAGTTTTCTTCTGCACTCTTGTCTGACAAAACAGTTTTTCCTGAGAATGGAAGTCCTCTGCAGAGGTTCGCACAGTGAAAGTGATTTGGGTAGACAAATAATATTCTGATACAATCATTGCCTCTTGTGGCCTAAAAAATGAAAATACTGGATAAGATCCCACCTCCTGGCTTTGCGCCTGTCAAGAATAGGATCTATTAGTCTTTAAAAGAAATAATAATAATACATAGTAGCCAAGGAGAGCTATGTGAACTGGCATCTAATCAGTATTTCATGGAGGGGTTTTGGTTTCTTTCCACTTTTTTTTTTAATTCTCAGAACTGTCATTAGCAAACATGATTTTACTTTTCCAAGTTTTCCTTGCCTTCTCATGCAGGGATGCTCCAGTTTTCTGGACAGATTTTCTTTCTTCCTTTAGGATAATTTCTGTATCATACCAAAGACAGACTCCCAGAGCAGCAGTGTGCAAGAACTATGAAGGCTTCTTGCCACCCCTAGAAAGCTGGAGCAGTGAGAGCCCCTCTGATTTTCTGTCTTTAAAATCAGCTCTCTGCATTCTCCAACTGCTCTTACAAATGTGTGACCAGCTCCACCTTGGCCAGCACCACCAGGCACTACCCCTCAGTTGCCTCACAGCTGGTGCAGTCATTTTGCAATTCTGTCAGGTGCTTTACATCTGTTTCCACCTGTTCATAGCAGTGTAAACTACATGAGGTGATGAGAAAGCTCTGATTTCTCTGATTCCCAGTGATGGCATGAACAGGTTTAGACTATTCCTGGACTTTTAGAGCTCAGAAAATTGTGTCCTCCAGGTTCATTTATTTTCAGCCCAAATTTGGCTTGTAAGGTACTCCTGCGTGGCACACTTGGAACAATATTCAAATAGTTCGCCTTTTTCATCTAGCTAGTACAATGTGGCAGCAGAGGCTGCCAGAGTGTCTCAGGCAAGCCCCAGCTATTACATACAGGGTGCTGTGCTCACGGGCTGGCTCTAACAGCATGGTGGACCCCGTCATGCCGTGGGGACAGATGTGATTGGCACCTCACCCTGCTCTCTGTGTCCTCTGGCATTTCCCACATGGGGACAGGAGGTTTGTTATGAGTGCAGCCTCCTGCACTGGGGCTGGCCTGATATCCTTCCAGCCCAACATACCCACAGCCAAACCCTCAAGACCTACCGTAGTTTGGAAAGCCACTTAGGGCTGGAGCTGTGTTATCATGTGTGAACTGACAGTGTCACTGTCAGTGTACATAACTCCTAAAAAAAGCAGAAATCAATTGTCTTCTGGGTAAGAGCCAGGTTTCTGACTGTTTTTATTTGCGTGTGCCTGATTTCTTTGCTGTTGCTGATGATAATTTTAGTGTTTTGATAGCTAATACTTTACCTGAACTCCAAGAAAGAGTATCTTCCTTCGAGAGCCTGGAATACCATGTATTCCAAGGAAAACATTGCATTATAGCCACAAAAGCCTATTTTGTTTGCCCAGAAGCAGCTGATGCAGCTATTTCCCCTCCACATGATCTAGGGGCATCTGCTGGATTATTGGAAATAAACACATGAAAGACTATGGCAGAGAAGCGAACTGTCCCTTCAAGTCTTCACACGCATTGGCTCTAGAAAAGAGCATGGGGATTCATTTGTGTGCCTACAGATAGGTATCATACGCGTGCATGTGAGTATTCTGTATATGTCTGTGTGTTTGGCATCTATATATAACAGACATGTATGTGTGTATATATATGTGTGTATATGCATGTGCAAGAGGGAAGAGGAAAGAACAGAGGAGCTCCAGTGTTTGTCCTCTATTAACCAGATCATCTTTCAGACGACAAAAAATGCTATGACCAAGCCAAGGCTCCTGCTCAATGAATTAATGCAAAACCAGAAAATTATGGCAGTAACTGCTGTCTGAGCATGACCAGAATTTGAACTGCTTAATATGTGTGCATCGCTGTACACTCCATTTCCATATAAGCTGCGTTTGTAGTTATGGGTACAAACCTTTTGTTTGTGGTTGTTTGTAGTTGCTGTGAGGAATGGGTTTGCTTGAAGCCCTGAGCCATCAAATTACTTTTTTGTCCTCTAAATTGGTGATAAGTATCTGAAAGATTAAAAAAGCAACCTAAAAATGCCTTGATATTTTTCAGTGCAGAAAAATATTGTATGACATCAGAACGTAGTCCACATGGAGAAGGGTCATAAAAGAGAAGGAAACCAATAAGAAGATGGTGAAATGTAGCGCTTAATCAATTATTTTAAATGGCTAGAGTACAAATGGGTAAATCCTAAGCAGAGAGTCCTTTAATTGGTTTCTTGAAGGCAGCAGTTGTTTCTGGAGACATCAGACTGAGATGATTCCATATCTTTGCATGCCCAGTAGCTGAACCCACATTTGGTATCTGTGCAAGAAGACCCCTTTGCGGGGGTCCTCCTGCAATAATAATCATAGGAATAATCATCATCATCATATCTTCCACACTGAGCAGCTGAAGTGTTCTGACTCTCTCTCTTCTCTTCAGACTGTCTGTACTTCTGACTCTCCTGTCACACTTCCCAAAAGCCTGTATCTCCTTCAGCATAAGCAGATGCAGAACTGCCTTCTTCCTGATCCGTGACCCCTAAGCTAGACCTCCCGCTGAGGTTGTCCTCTCCCCAAAGTGCCATCCAAAAAGCCTTTCCCCATGCTCAGAGAAGGATGGTTAGATGGCTCAGACTTAGATACAGCATGCTTACATGGCCTAGCTGTGTCACTCCCCACTAGCACAACTTGTTTCGCAGGGTCTTTTCTGGTTAGGAAACCAGGGAATAGAGGCAATTCATGGTGTGGAAGAAAATACTTTTTTTCTCTGATGTGCCTCCCTACCTCTCTCAACCTCTGCCTTAGCTGTTTTCCAGCTTCTTTGTTAACCAGTAAACTTCCATCTTCAACACTTTTCAATGAACTGAGTTACTTTTCTTTGATACTTCACATGCGGCCCCTACGTGACTCCTCGGAATTGATCTTCAATAATCTTCGATCTTCAATACACATACTAAAAATACAGTTTGTAATTCTTTTGATATCTTTCTCCCACTCCTGCCCCTCATTTCCTGGCTGTTTATCTTCTCTGCTAGCTGGTTAGTACTGGTGGTATTGTTTGTTAGTTAGCTGCCCAAGTTAAGCACTGTTACCTTGATCTCTCTAAGGACTTAAAAAATTTGCAAGTAGACAGGTCAGAAAATAACAACCCTGCCCCATGTTGTTTATTATGTTCAAATATATTGCCCCAGGCAAAGAAGGCTGAGATGGGAACTCCATCACAGAACTTCTGAAGGAGTTGCCATGTTATGCCATGTCAAGCCATGTCAAATTCCTTGCTCAGAAACCATGGCAGTAAATTGGCAGGAAGTGCTTTTGAAAGAAGATTGTGGGGTTATGGCACTGAAGATATGACCAAAGCATTGAACAGACCCTTAGAAGAAAACAGAAATATTGGGCACCAAAAGGACAACTGCAGGCACTGAAATCTCAATACACAGTTCTCAGGCCTGTTTTGCCAATGAAAAACAGAAACTAATCCCTGGCAGGCTTTATGAAGAACATCTTTTCTTATTAGCTAAAATAAACTTCAGAGCAATTTCAGTGGCAAAATATTTACCAGTGCTAGAAAAAAGTGATGCTTCTCTCCAAAATGTTTTTAAGAAGACAGATATGTGTAAACTCAAGTACCAAGTATAATAGAAAGCAACAAATGGCCTGTAAGAGGTCCAGGACTTTGGTTAACTTTGCAGACATGAAGTGTATGCAGTAGGGTCTGGATAGGATGAAGGAAAGGCAGAGAAGAGAGGTACAGATTTGGAAGTGTTATTGTTGTTTTTTTTAACTCTGGGTCAGACCAAGAGTGTGGAGATCTCAAGGCCAAATTCTTGATTGATATAAAAGCAGTGTAAGCCCCATGTCAGGCTCGAGTAGATCAGAGAGTTGGCCTGACTCTACTTTCCCTGCACTGATACGAAGCAGGACTAACTACTCTGTAGCCAGCAAATAGGTTTTAGAAGAGTGTCAGATCAGCGCCTCCAGAGCTGAGATTCTTTAGGGGATAATGAGTCTTGGAGCAATTTTGGCTCTGGTAGCTGTGCAGCGTGATGGTAGCTTGTGTGTCAAAATGACAAAGCAAGAGTGTACTGAGAAAGCAATTAACAGCAGGGAATAAAATAAAGTAATGGGAGGACTAGCTTCTTTCTGCACTCCCCTTTTGTCCACGCTCTGGACAAATTACACTTGCTTTTCCTTTCCAGTGACTGCTGTGTTAATGTACGTAACATCAGCAGTGGTACATGAACTTCGAACATCAGCAGTGGCGTAAGCACTGTTTGCTTTGGCCCAAATTACAGGACATTGAAAAGCAAGTGAAAAGGAAGGACCATTCTTTTTTTTTTTTTAATGCAGTATTAATTGCTTTTCCCTCCAGTACGTTCTAGAGAGTCCCTCTTGCAAAGCCCGGGATTAAATTTCATGTTCACAGTTGTCCTAAACCAAGATACTACCCTTGGACTTTTATATTTTTTATTTTTGCTGGACATATCAAAGCATTTTGATCAGGCCAAGTCACTGAACTGCGAAGTGCCAAAGTAAATAGAAAAGTTTAAATTATTGCAGCAAAGGGACCAAAATTTCAGCCAGGACCCTACTTATGGGGATTTCCAAGCTATTCTATAGGGCTCCAGTATATAAATTTTCTAGATTTGACTTACCCATCAATTTTGATTATCCTGCTGATTTATTTCTGATTACCAAGGTCATCTCCACATTCAAAATGCAGTTTATCTTGTCAGAAACGTTAGTAATGGGGTTTTTCAGAGACTCAGGCTAGCCTCCAGCTCTCAACATTTTGGAGTTGCTGGCAGGGAGCCCGCTGGCCCTGACGCACCAGGCAAATACCCAGGGGTCCTATGGGACCCGTGGATGCAGGCAAAAACCCTGCTCTCTCAATCCACCTCACAGGCTGGTGGCTGCTAAAAATCAGTGGCCAGCATTGGCTACAGCCTCTGCTATGTACCCCATAACTCCCTGAAATGAACCTGGGGGTGAAAGCTAAGCTGAATCCATCCCATCCTCAGCATGCGGAGCTGTGTGACACAGACTTGCACGTTATTCCCTCCTGACTGGTCAAGAGGTTCTGGTTTTGCACCAAAACATTCATTACATGATGTAGAATAGTCAAGGTTTAGCTTATTTGTTGCCTCACACTTCAGGCAACAGGCTCTTTATCTGAATGTGTTCATTACCCGAGCTAATAAATATTTTTAACATAAAGTATTACCTCCTTTGGACTTTTGGAAACCAACCAAAAGCTAAACACATCCGTTTCCTATTGTTGGTATGGAGATATTTTAGGGCCCCATCTTTATTTTTAACCCTGACTTTTTTCCCCTTATCCAGCAATGGAAAAAAACTTGGAGACAACAAGAAAGCACAGGCAAGAGCAAGGAAACCTCTATTTTTTTGAACTTCATATTTAACTTCTCTCTAGGTGGAAAATTGTAAACAAACAAACAAAAACAAAACCCAAGCCATAGCTGAAAAAACAAGCATTTACTTGTTAAAGAGAAAAGAATCTCAAACAGCAAACAAAAAAGATCACATGAACCTTTAAAAATCAAAGTTTTTTCTGTAAAATGTCTATAAGAAAGACTGAAAACCTTTGGGGCAGAAGGGTTTAGAAACAAAGATACCCCAAGAATTAGGAAAAAAGTCTGGGTTTGGAAGTATTTACCGCCTGCATATGAGCAACCAGAGTTTTGCCAGCACATGGAATTCATGGAGACACTTCATCAGGCACGTCTTCAGTTCATGCCTGCACCTGCAGATACAGATGTAAAGATGGAATTGTGCTCCCCGTGAAACCCAGTCACTCTCTGAAGAGTTGAGGTTGCTCCCACAGGACAGAAGAGAATGTCTGAACTGGGCAAACCAGGACATTATCAACTGCTGTGACAGGGAAAACTCCCATATGAAGTATCAGCCCAAGTCTTGTGGGGCGTGTTAACAACAGGCTGAACTGCAGGTGGGCATGAAGAGAAGCAAGCACTTGTGAACAAGTGGTGGTTACTGGCCGGACACCGAGGCATTGTCCTGGAAGAAGAAGAGAATGAAACAGGAGCCATACTCACTGATGTGGTCTTCATCCCTTGCACTGGGAGTGCAGCAGAGCCAGCAAGCCCTGATCCAAACACGACCCTCTGCAGGTAAATAGGGGTGGGAGGGGCTGGGGGGGAAGGACGGATGGACTTTGTATCCCTCTCCCACTTCTTAGGAGCAACATTCACAGAAATATAAAATGCCTGCGTGGCTGAAGAGATGGCTGAAAACAAGCTTGAAAACACCCTTAGGAAATGCATGCTAAGGAATGGACAGAATAAGGGCTATTTGTTCTGATAATTAAGTGTGTCCCCATTTGCCTAGTTGCAGCCCAATTTGTGGGTTTGGCAAGGTAGTTGCAGGGCTGGCTCTTTGCTCTGCCTGACTAAAAGGGATTTTCCCTGCTCTTATGAAGAAGACTGGACTTTAACATTATTTGAAAAATAATGCTTTAAAACTGCCTTTTTTTGCCTAATGTGGTGTGTGTGCTTCTTCCTTCCCTGTTTTCTGTTCTTTGAATGCCTGTGGAATAAGCCAGAGGAGGTTACTGGCAAAGGGTTAAGGGCACTGGCTCTGCAGTTTGCACAATTTCCCACTTTGTCTTTAGAGAGGAGAGACTGGTCTCTGAGCCCAGCTTCCTCACAAGGGTTTCCAATAGCCTTTCAGGACCTTCACCCCCACAAGCACTCAGGGTTTCAAGACCTTTCCCCATTGCACAAGTCTTATTTTCCTTTCCTGAAGGAAAGTCCTAATTTCTAGCCCCTGAATGGTTCTGGATCTTGTGTGCCATTTGAGGATTGCAAAGAACATGAAGGCTGATAGGGAGCCGAAATGATAAACTCAATCTTGTTTCATTGGGAAATTAGGATGCAGTGCCCCTATCAGTACAAGGCAATACCTCTTCATGCCCCTATTGAGAGTGTCAAAGAGCAAGAGAGATCAAGTGAGTAAGCAAGTGAGAGGGAGATTAAGGAAAACAATATACAGGAGCCTAAATTGAAACATCATTTTTCACAGGAAAAAGTCTTTGGCAGGGCTCATGCTGTTTCTGATGTAGTGTCTCCAGTCGGCCCCAGGAAAAGTTGGCTGCAGTTTCTCAGAACCTGCCTTTTGAGACTCAGCGACTGCTTTTCTTCCCACAGATCTGATTATGCTAATTGCACATTTTCTTTAATTAGAAGAACAGAGGTCATTTATCTGCAAATGGCCTGAACATATAGATGTTGTTTTTATGTGGCTTTTTTTTTTCCCCTTAATCCTTGCTTTTACTAAGGTGTTTGGCTTCTTTTCACTCTGCTGCTTTCAGCTACCCCATTTTGTGAGGGCTAGGCATGCCAGACCTGGCATCTCGACAAATTCTTAGGGAGCTTATGAGACTGTTTTATGGGATCCAGTCACAGGGATTTATACTGTGAGGAAAACCTAGAGCTGAAGAGATCCTCCTCCAGCCGCAGTCTGAACTGAAGTGTAAGTGAACTGAGACTGGATTTTTGCTTTTTTAAAAATTCTCTGTTAAGACTGGTCTGCTTAACAAAGCACACAAGCACCATGTCAGAGGGGACCTGTAGGATAAAAATGGGGTGGTGGGGATGCAGATTAGGAGTGCCCACCAGGCTGCAGGGAATTCAAGTTGAAATGTGAACAATAGGGGGAATCTCACTACCAATATTTGACATAGTAAGGCCTCCCCAAAACAAGGTAAATAACAGCACCTTCAAACTCTTGCAAATGCCTCAAGCCAAAGGTAAATTCCCTTATGCTCTCAAATCTGCCTTAAATACAAGCTGCTATACCCAGATGTTTTGCAGAGTTGGATGTGGGAATCACAGAGCTGTGTATGAGCCAACAGCAGGAGTATGGAAAAAAAAAAGTACATTTCAGTGATTCCTCAACTTCTGTGCTGCCAAAATATCAATCTCGAGAAGGCTGCCAAGAGCACATCTTCTATCACACTATCCGTATTTGTTCTGCAAAGCAAATAAAGGGCACACTGGACATTCAGAGCAAAAAGTTCCTCTCATCACTCAAGGCAGTGAAAAATGCTCAAAAAAGGCAAGGAATTAATGTGTAGGGGGTGAGATGGGTGAGGAGAAGGGAAGCTGTTAGAAATGTAGTTTAGGGGATTTCCTTGAGCAGTGGACAATTCATCTGGATCTCTGCAATGTCTGGTATGTATGTGCTCCATCTCCTGCAAACTGCAGTGACTTTGAAGACCTGAATAAGGGGGAGCAACCACTACCACCCTGTGCTGGTACCACCATGGCACTACAGCTGCTGCTGCTGAACACCAGAGAGTACTCATTTAGGATTCAAACTGACACATTATCCTTCTTTGATTTGCTCTCCATCCCACTGAGGTGTCAAGGTGGCAAAGAATAAGCACAATGAAGACTTTTCATTTTGTCTTAGAAGGCAGCAATGAATATTTTGTTAGCTGGTCTCCTCCCTCCCTGACATGAGATGTTTATTACTAGTTGCCCAGGAAGTGATCAAAGTGAAGACCCCACCAGTCTCATGGATATTAAAAAGGAGGGATGGGGAGGAAGCTGATCTGGATGTTCACAGCAGCAGCAGCAGATCTGACGGCCCTCCCCTCCCCACTCACAGCTAGGGACCCGTGGCCCACTGTACAACAGTCCCCCCTTTCCTCTTTCCAAAGAAGATGCTGGGATTTTAACACTCCAAGGTGGTACCCAACAGCTAAAGAAATGGTGTCTATCATACAGGGCTTGCCACAAAGCCAAGAGGTGACATCTGTCAGCAGTCTCTGACCACTGCTGCTTCTGGTGCCTCCCAGTGCAATCAGAGCAGCTGTCGCAGAGCAAGACACCCTGCTGAGCTGGACAAAGAAAGCCCTGGCTCTGGCCAGTGGGGTTAACCCACAAGAGTTCACTCAGCCCTTGCCTGGCACTGTGTGTATGTGCTGTAAAGGGTTACAGAGCAGACATGGCCACAGCCTGGTTGTGTCTACCCTGTGTGCGGTCAGAGGGTGCTTCCACATGGATAGAGCAACACTCACCCTCTTTGTACCATCTACAGCCTGTCCATAATCTCTGTGCCCCTGGTGCCTCCTGTCAGATGTTAGTCTGGCTGAGATTTATTATGAGGTTGTCTCTACAACTGTGTTTTCATACATATCTGGCGGTCAGAAGAGTGGCAGGCTGAGCACACACATCTGAATCCATCCCTGTTCATAGTGTCATCTCTCTCCTTTTCCCCTCACCATGACCTCCCACAGCCACATGCTTTTCTGATCAACTTTTATAAAGGTGCTCAGCAAAATTAAACGAACCCCCTCTTCTCAATGGAAAGGCAGAACCAGCATCCTGCAGCAGCCAAATTTTCCAGGTGAGGCAAGTTTTTGCAAACAGGTAGGGAACTGAAGCTGTGCTGGCATTTGTTCTTCATGCCTGGTGTGTATGATGGGCACCTAGCCCCTCTGGATGCATCCTGTTGGGAAGGCAGACGTGGCAGAGGGCTTCCCAACGGGCTGGGAAGAGGTTAATCACAGCGCCGGGCAGAAGAGGCCATTGGGCAAAAGATGTTGCTGGCTCATGTCTGGATGTTTTAGTGTAGAGCTGTCGTGAAGCCTCGCAGAGCTGAAGGGTCCCTCAGTGGTTCCTATGGCTTTAAAGTGCCCCGGATGATTTAGTGGAGGGGAGGGATTCCTGATCAGAGAAGTGCCTTTTACTCTTTCTTTTTTTCTCCTTTATTTTTTTTTTTAAAAACATGTCGCTGATCAAAGCGGTGCCAGGGAGGCTAGGAAGAGCAGGATCCTAATGGATCAGCTGTGTAAAACATGTCAGCAGACAAGCCCCAGTTCTCAATGTGTCTCTCAGGGAACAGCTCGAAGATTAGAAAGAAAAAACACACACACACACACACATGCACGAACACTACGAACCCTCTTGCTGACCTCGTGTCAAGGAGTTAAGTGTTATTTGGAAGTGATTGCAATCAGCTATGTTTTTTTCCTTTTTTTTTTTTGCAATATAAAAACCCAAAAATACTTTTTCCAAATATCCAACAGTAATTCAAGAAACGATGGAAAGATTTATACAAGTTAGACAATGACTTATTTGAGGCAAACTAAGAACATTTGGTAGAAAAGGGCAGTGGACTCTATTGTTATCCAAATGAATCATACCCCCCACTTACAGACAGGCTTCTCTCCCCACTACCCTTACAGTCATGACATATCTGGATTTACATGACCCTGTCACTGTTCCATCTTGGACAACATTTGGCAAGGTGTGGAAAAAATATTTCACACTTTTTTTAGTAGGCAACCAGCTAAAAAGGCAACCTCTTGTTTTAGAGGGGGAAAAAGAAAATGAGAAAAATATGTTAAATTCAGAAACAGAAAGAAGTACTTTTGAGTAAGTGGGGCAGTAAGTGGTGATTAGATAAATACACACATGAAAGGTGATTTTACATGAATGTTGATAAAAATGGTGTAAGATTGACCTGATAGTGCTTGCTAATCCCTTGTTTAAAGTAGGCTGCAGAGTTCTGCAGGAATTGTACTTGTTGCATAGAAAAATTATAATACTTTCCCTTGCAACCTGAATGGAAAGGAGGTGTGTGTTATCTTGGTGGGCAGCGTGAACCGGAAATGCTCACTGCACTCAGAACATCTTTTCTGTTGTTTTGGCCCATGGCACTCACACCATCCTTAATTACGGGTCCACACTGGGCTGAATCCAGTAGCGTTGTGAACAGTGTGTGGCAGGATGCACCTGGGAGGATGGACAGTGCTTTGGGTCACCTTCAGCAACACAAGTGTTCTACTTGTACTCACAGGTCCTCCTCTCCAGTGCCTCAGTGACACAGTAGCACAGAAAAGCAAAGTCTCCACCTCAGCCACTGCAAAGGTATGAGAGTAGAAACTCTTCTCCTGCTTTGGGAGGTCATGTTGCACTACAACACAGGGTAGAGAGCAAAAGGTGAATAGAGTAGAATAGCTCAGTTGGAAGGGACCTACAACCTTTATCTAGTCCAGCTGCCTGACCACTTCAGGGCCAACCAAAAATTAAAGCATATTCATAAAGGAATTGTCTTTCCAGGGGGAAAGCATTGCACAAATGAGAGGCTTTAACTCCCGCTTTCCCTCTTCCTCTTCTGTGGAACATCTATCCCACAGACTACCAGACAAACCACAGTTTGCCACCTTTAGAGACAGGAACCCTCACAGGGCATTTTTTCTGCTTTAATATCCCCTTAACCACACGTTTGTTGTATCATCCTGACTGTCACTAGAGCTGTAGAACAAAGCTAAGGTTTTTTGCCAGCCAGCAAATATGAAGAGGTAGTTACTTGATAAAGTAGCTGAAAACCTGGGGTTACATAAACAAAGAAAGAGTTCACTTCACACAAACATCAGCATTTCCACTAGAATAAATCTGTGATGCTAGCTTTAATCTCAGGCTGAGAGGAAAAAAAAAAAAAACAAAACAGCCTGTAGGAATATACAATGATATATATTTATTTGCTTCATATTTTGTACACATTAAGTATAGGAAGATTTCTTATGAGGTGTATATTGATTTATGGTTGCGTTTTTCAGTGTATCTTGTAGCTGCATACAGTTTATAGGTTTCTTTTTTTACAGCTTTCCTGTAATTTAGTATGTTTTGATGAATGATGAGCTCACTTTTATCTGAGGAATGTTTTCCAAGGAGCACGAGAGGCAAATATCCTTCTCTGCCCAGACAGGCTGCGGGCAGCAGCTGGGACACCACACCAGGCAGCCTTTCTGTGGAGTAGAAGAGGCTCCTCTGGAGCTTCAGTTTTCAGCAGCGAGCCCTTGGCTGTAACGTGAGGGTCTGAATCCATGAGCAAATGCTGGAGGCAGGGATGGCTGATGCATCTCTCTGTGTGTCAGTGCCTCTTTGGGGGACAGCTTTGGCCACACCATGGGAAGGGATGATAGGGTGGTGGCAAGGTGGTCACCAGGTACCTGAGCCACCCTCTAAGAGGGACTTGAGGGGATGGGTTGGCAAAGTCTTGGGAAGCTTCAGCATTAGCATGGGAAAGAGGATGTAGCTTGGCCAACAGGCTTGTGCTTTAGTCTTTTTGATCTTTTGGAAAGTTTGATCCTTAGAAAAGTTTGAATGTGGAGCTGGACAATGATGACCACCTGCAGTTCAAGGCAGTGATCAATGAGATCTCTTCTGCCTCTGCATCTCTCCTCCACTTTTGGGTATTTTGGCCTCCCACTGAAGCAGAGATGAAAACCTATAAAAGCATTTTGTTAGGATTTTTTTCCAACAGAAGGGATTTTCCTGTCATTTTGATAATCTGCTTTTGATGTGATAATTGATACTGTGAGTGAACATTGTACTCTTAACAATAACTGCAGAACAATTCATCAAACACAAATCTCTATTTAAAATGCAGCTTTATCATCACAGCAAAAATATTGACTACAAGTGATCACCATGAACAAATAAGGAGAAGACAGATGCTCTCTGTTTCATCTCTCTCCAGTCCTGTTTACACTTTAACCATTTTGCCACTTGATCTTCAACCTTGGAGTAACCATGCTAACCTCAGTATTTCCTACTCAGCTAAAAATAAAGCTACACACCTTTCTAGTGCATATAATATTAATGATGTCTTTCTGCATTCAGATAATGCATTTGCTTGCTCAAAGCATTTTTGCCAAAACCTCTTCCATTTATCAAAAGGCTGGCTGAATCCATTGCTCCACTAAAAGGTGACATGGTAGCCCTACTTCCAAATAGAAGCTAGCAAAGGGCAAATCCGTGAAATTCTGTGAATTTGGTTTGGTAAGATCATAGAATCATAGAATCCTCTAGGCTGGAAAAGACCTCTAAGGTCATCAAGTCCAATTGTTAACCCAGCACTGCCAAGTTCACTAAACCATGTCCCCAAGTGTCACATCTACACATCTTTTAAATAACAGGAATGGTGACTCAACCACCTGCCTGTGCAGCCTGTTCCAGTGCTTGACAAGGTGATGAAAGGAAAGTTCAAATGAGGAGTTGGCTTTGACTTTGGCCTCTGGAGATGACACAGTTAGCTTGGAGGCTCAGGCCGTGGTGATGAAGACACTGCTTCTGCAGCAGTGCCTCTGCCTCTGGGAACTGGCCCTTCCTTTCTGAGGTGACCGCAGTGATTGCAGCAGAGGCAGCAGTGATTTACAGCAGCCTGTGTGAGAAGAGAACAAGGATATGCATCTGCAAATAAACGCTAATGAGATGTTAAGATTATGAAAAGCCAGGAAATTCCAGAAGCTGGGGCTGCTGCGGCATCATTAGTTCTCCTGCAGCACTGTCTGTATCCGGCAGGGAGCAGGGAGGAGGAACTGGGGGTGCTCCCAGCCAGGCTAGTGCCACCAAGCTAGAGACGGTATGCCTCTGTGATTGATTGCTTCCCTGTAACTGAAGGAATTACCCCTGTGCTGGGCAAAATGACACCTCTCAGGAGATGAAGCTGTGCTGGGGAAGTGGAGGCTGTGCATCAGCCCAGAGGCAGTGTCAGGAAGCCGCGTGGCTGTCAGCAACCGGGGGATGAGGTAAACAGCAGCCTTTGCCTCATCTTCAAAAGGCTGTAATCAAAGTCTCACTGGCTGTGATCCCTATCATCACAGAACTGCATCAGCAACCAAATTATCATTGCTTTCATTGCTCCCCTTGGGTGGGGAGTGTGAGGGGGGAGGAAGGTCCATCAGCCATGACAGAGATCCAAGCAAAGAAAGAATGGACTGGCTGTGTGCTGTGTGGACAGGGGCAAACAGGGCACGTGCCACACTCAGTGGCACTGCCTTGGTGCAGGATGGTGGTGAAACTGGGCTTGGGGCTGCAAAAACTGGCCTGTGGGGATGAGAGTTGGACACATGGTGACTGACTAAGTCAAGAGCTCCCTTAATTCCTGCGTGCATGTAACGAAACAGCCATGGATGTGGCTGGGTGTCAGGTTTTATAGCCCAGCACATTCTTTGACCTGTGCAAACCTGGCAAGCAAGGTTTTGGTTTCAGAATCCAGCCAGTGCTGAACGGCAGCAGCCTGGTGAGGGGTCTAATTCTCAGCCTCGGCCAATGGTCCCCCCAGCAGGGACTGAGGACAGTGCAAAGACACAGCCTCAGGATGTAACCTCCTTCTCCTCTGGTTCCACATAGTCTCTTAGGGAAGAATTATTGCATCCTACAAGACCTTCCTCTGACTTTCTGTTAACCTGTTACCCAGGCTTGGTTGAAGACCAGCTTCATGTCCAAAAAGAGAAATGGCTCAGCAGCCAGAGGGGTGTCTGTTCTCTGTGAAACACTGAATGGAAATATTTGACTTAACCTGACCCACAAAGTGAAAGAGCATCCTGAGAACAAAAGCTGGAACTCAAAATATGCAATCCCATTGATTTTTCTTCATTGTATAGGAGAAATTTTTTGCATCCTGAGCTGTTGGTTTTTGGGTTTAGATAATTTGCTCATACAGGTTGGGGAAGGAGCATGTGCATGTAATAAAATTCCGTCCCCCCTCTTCTTTTTTTGTGGATAAACATAAATGGCAGATGAAGGACTGAAGGACGTATGTAAGAATATTTCTATTGGCAGAGATTACTGACACATTGCAGAGCTGGATGTTTTACAATGTTTGTTCAAACCAGTTCAGCCCCTGGTGTGAACTGACTCCACTCCACAGACAGGGACCGGACTGCACCACAAGTAGGGAAACATTACCACTACTCAGTTTTAGAGCACTAGGGGTAACTCTCAAAAAGACCTTACAAATATCTGCCTTAAACTGCCAAACACAGTTCTCTGGGATATGTAGGCACTGTTCCTTCCTAAGCACTTGAGGCACAGCACAGCAGACAGTAAACTGCCCATGGAAACATCATGGGCATGAGGTGCAGGGGGGCAAGTGGCATTTCAAACAGTATTTGATGCTCTTGTACAGATAAAAAAATACTGGTGCCTTTTTCTTGACATAGGAATCAGCACAGGACTTGGTTTTAGGATGATCTGTCCTCCTGGTCCTACTAAATGTAGCAGCATAGGAGAAGAAATAGAGACAGTGAGAGGCTGGATGTATATTAAAATACCATTCAGACATATAACAGGATCATAAGAGTTATTAAGGTTGCACAAAGAACAAGATCCGAACAGAGGCTAATGAAACATAGCAGAAACCTGACAAAGAGTTTCTCTTAAGATATTAACAACTGAATAATAATTAAGAAGAAATATCTTAGTAGGATGGTTAAAGGAGATTTAAGCCAGTACAAATTATTTAATTGTTCATGATGAAATGCTGTTAGGAACAGAAAAATTACATTTGCAGAGGCTACAGTGAGGAGCTTTAGGGGAAACAAGACTTACAGACTCCTTTTCCCTGGGGTTTTGGGCTGGGAAGGTGCCCACGCGCCACGCATAAGTGATCAGGGAGTGGTGAGTGCTTTCTGAATTAAATGCTCAGCTAAGGCCGCTGCAAGGTGGGGGACTTAGGTACCACAGCAGCTCCAGCAGGACCAGTCAGGGTAGAGGAGAAGGGGACTTTGTGTGCCTAGAAATGCTGAGGAACAAGGCCTTCAGCCCTCCATACCCTACCCACCCCCTCCCCCTACCAGCTCCCATCTGTCCCTGAGTTATTCACATCCAACAAGGCGAAAAGGCTCTGTTTGGCTGTGGCTCAGCAGATTACCACTACATTTAATAACTGTCTTTGGTATGACGCCGTTCACCTTATCTCCTTTCTCCTTTGACTCGGCCTTTGAACACTAATCCACCTTCTAGCGCAGCCTGCACCCCTGCTTGATCTTTGTTTGCCATGATTGTATACGGCTCCAAGGATTTTAGGAGCGGCGTCTTTGCTGCTTGGGCCCACGCTGTTGCAGAACTGAAGACATGTGGATCTGCTAGCTCCATAGCTTACTCCTGGGCTTACCCATGAAATGAGTCAGAGTTCTCCTTCCAAGAGCCAAATTTTGGTCTCGAGCTTTGATTCAGACCTTTTCTAAAAGAAAAATTTCTTTAATTTTATGCATGTATAGTTATCTGCAAGGCAGTGCAGTACCTGAAAGGATTAGGCAGCATTAAAATCTTTCCATACATACCCCAACATATGCATTTTTACTCTCCCCTTGCACATGCACACATACATCCAGGAGCAGAGTTCAATACCCCAGTCCTACCAGTGTTTAAAGTGACTTGGCCTCTTTTAAGCCTTTAAATAAAATCTGTTGTGTGCATGTGTGGTTGGTGTTTTTTTTTCCTTTACCCCACTTCTTAGGAAGGAAAGCAAATGTTTCTGGCACTCTGCTGCTGGATTGCTCACATATTTGCTTGAGGAAAAAAAATTATAAAAGATGTTTGGCATAGTTTTCATTCAAAAAGGAATCCGGTGCCAGATCCAAGCATTGAAAACAAATGCGTGGCTTAACTGTCATTTACTCCAGGATCATGGGAACTGCTGCCTGGTTTTCCAGACGAGCAGCCGCTAGCGTGCTCTCCCTCGGTATCCGAGGCGCACTGACTCGGCCGGCTCGGTGCAGCTTGAACATCACTGCTGCGCCTCCGGGTGACAGCCTGGGCGCTGATGTCAGCGGAGCCACATCTCCGCTGCTGCCGCCCCTGCCGACGAGCTGTCACACACGCCTCGAGCTGCTGAGAAACCCTCCCCTCGCCTTTTGATGTGTTGTGACCAGACAATGTGTATTTGTCCTAATAATGTGAAGTTTCAATGTGAAGGGCTCTCCTGGCCGATGGCACTGATGGAGCGTCATCCTGGTGTTGCAGGCGTTCGGCCGGCGAATCGCTTTCGGGGTGACATAAGTGATGGGAAACACTCGGTGTCACCCAAATCCCCACCTCCCCCTGGTGCGCAGAAGCTCTCACAGTGGTCAGGCCTTTGCTGCCATCACCGCTGGCCCCAGGCAACTCCATGGTCAGAAAGGAATACCCCGACCCTGCGAGGTGCCCTCTCCCTGACACCCTCCCCAGCTCCTTGGAATATTTTGTGCATTTTGTGGTGCATTTTGTGGTACATTTTGTGGTGCAGGGAGGCGCTCACCCCAGCCCATATCTGACGGACAATAAAAGGCAATTTTAGGGCATCTGAAACTGGGGCACAAAGTGGCACCTTTCTATCCTTATAGAATGTATCTAGGATCAGCTCAAGGTTCCAATCTTCAGGGTTAACTGCAGGGGCCCTGGCCCCAGATTCCCAATGCAGCATCACTCCCCCAGGTACAGTCACAAAGGCACCTGACCAGGTGCACCCTGCAGCTCAGTGTCTGTCCAAGGCACTTGAATAATAGAAGGCTGCTCTGGATTTCACCAGCATTTTTGTGAAAGGAGAATTTGGTCTGCAAGACATGCATGTAGTCGTCTGGCAGCCGCCAGCTCTGCTGTAACGCCCTGATTTATTGACTTATGTGCAGCCCTCGGCAAGAACCTGAGCTCTTATCCAAGGGCAGTGAAGCAGGAGCTAGCTTTAGAGACGTGGTGATAAAATAGAAAATTATGTACAAAGTAAAAGGGTCAAACCCCTAATCTGAAGTGTTCTAGTCAGCTTGCCATGCTGGGTGTTCCTCCCGGATCAGAGATAACCCCATTTCCAAAGAGTTTGGGAGAAGTAGTTCAGCTGAAAGGAAAAAAAAACCTGAAAAAAAAAGCAACCCATAAAAACAAAAACAGAGTCAGTGACTCCAGAAAACAGCTCTTAGTCTGTCTGTTCCAGTCTGAAATAAAGTCATCCCTCTTAATTCCCAGCGCATATTGTTCCTACCAAAGAGCAAAACCTTAGGAGGAAATCACATCAGTGAAGGGAACGCCAGCTCCTTTGTACTATTTTTCAACCCTGCCTTGGGAGCCAATAATCTGTCATCCCTTGAATAAACAAGCACCTTATCATATCACAAACATTTATTTAACCCTTTTCTCCTGAGCTTTTACCAGCCAAGCAAAGTGGCTGGGGAGGGGTGTGGGTTGCCCTATCCCTAGACTACTCTGGCAGAAAGGACAAATTTCCTGTGTATTACACCCAATCTGTAAAGTGTCAGGCTGCCCTTCTTCAGCCTCCATGAAAAGCAGCAGCTTGAATCCCGGCATTTCACATAGCACAATCAAATTTTCCTGTCCCCCCTCCTCCATCCCTCCCCTGGTACATTAACGCCCCCCTCCCTGGAGACATACTCTTGATTCCATCTGAGGGCCCATCCAAATGGAGCCAGATTTAATTTCTTGGAGTTTGGGGGGAAGAGGGGGGTGGCAAGGGAGAGTGTTTACATTTCTTCTTTTAACAAGAGACTGTGATGAACAGAGCTTTTGATTCCAAGTTGCTGAGGGGTTTTTTTTTAAGAGATATTCTTTGACTCTGACATCATCAGAAAATGGAATCAGCGAAGTATGTGCATTTCCTCAGCTCCCACAATATCCATTTTCCCTCGGTGGATGTTTCTTGTTTTTCTTTTCCAGTGTTGCTCCCACACAATGGGGCCAATTTTTGTTCAGAACAAAGAAAATATAAACAGAGCATGGATTTGGAATATGAGCAAGGCCTCCAAGCTTACAGAACTCTTCAGCCATGGAGAAGGGCTATGCTATGTTAACCATCTGCCAATAAAGCCTGGCTAACCAAGTGCCTGCCAGTGTCCCCACTTTGCTGGTGCCTCCAGAAGGCTGCAAATGCTCATGGACAGGACTGGCTCTACCAATGAAATTCTCTGTGCAGTCCCTGAGCATTTGAAAAACATGCACTGCAGGTGAGGCTGGCTGACTGTAGCAGGTGGGCGGGCAAAGCCTTTTCTCCTCTCTGCTGTAGGGTATCATAAACATTGAATTCAACAGGCAAAGTCCAGCCATCAGAGCAGAACAGCCCCACACAGAAGAGAGTTAATTACTGGAGAGTCAAACGGCCCTTCCTGTGGGTCTTGGCATGTTTGCCTTGAAAGACAGATATTATTTTGGGCAAACTGACTGTTTTTGCTGTTTATGGGTAAACCTCAGCAGGTGAAAGTGTCTCCTCACACAGCTCCAGCAGTGACTTGCTCACACTGGCCAGGACATCATCTCTGCTGCATGCACCCTTGGGACAGGTGCAGGAGCAGGTCCCCAAGCACCCAGGACATCTGCATTCTCATGGGTGAGTCCCTGTGACAGCAAGTCACCCAGGTCTGCATTACATGACCGCACTAAACTGTGACAAACTGATTTACGCTGGAAGAGTTGATTTATGGTGGGTGATATAAACCGACTGCAATAAGGGCCTCATATCTCTGGGCTCACTGACTGCAGCTCAGAAGCTGCTGGAAAATGCCCTGTGAAAACATTTATCTAGATAAAATAATGTTCAGCCGTCAGCAGATGAACTTCATTGCCATCCTCTGAATGCATGGCCTGGCAGACCTTGTACTGAGCAGCAGAGGCACAAGCTGAATTGCAGGAGGAAGTCTACAGACAAGCCCTGCCCCCACTAAAATTACTGTGACTGTGGTTCAGTTTGTCTTCTCTGGGTCTTCTCTGGTATTACGACCTTGTCTGCTGAGATCAACAAATCTGGCATGAGAACCAACCCAGGGGAAAAAGAACGATTACGAACAATCAACAACTGAACTTCCAAATAAATATTATTAATATTCCTTAACAATATTAAAATTGTATTTTTTAGCTCTTCCCATTGCCTAACAGCTAGCATGAGGATGAACTATTTGGAAGTTTAAATTTTGCCTGGAAATTTTTGATTCAGATGTTTCCACTCATTAGCAAAATGAATATTCTTGCAGTCAAGCAAGACCCAGAGGAGCCCTCAGCAAAGAAGAGGGCAAACAAAAGCTTCACTTGGATGAAGCTGGGTGACTGCCCACAAAATGAATCCATAGGTTCCAAGACTGTTCTCCATGATTTTAGCACCGTGGCAGCATTTACATTCATTGTTGCTTTTGAGTCAGCTGGCTCAAATACCTGACTGGCAAACACAAACATCGAGAGGAATTCTTAAAATACATCCTGTGAGGTGATCAGATGACACCAAAAATCAATCGTAATGAAAAGAAAGCCTAGGATGGAGTGAAGGTTTGAGTCTGAAGAAGAAGTTGCAGGCAGAAGTTGCAGAAAGGCTGGGTGGAGTCTGTGAAAGCTGAGTTCTGCTCCCGAAATGATGGCAATTTAAAGGAGAAATATGCTTCTTTTTCCACAAAAAACTGCTCAGCTCTCAAAATTCCAGGGTAACTTGTGATCACTAAACACTGCAACAGAATCAGTTCCAGGGCCAAATTCATGCTTAGGATAATGCAAATTAACTTAACCTCATACTCAGGAATAAAGTCAGCACTTATCAGAGGCTGAAGAGACACATTGGCTTGTCAAAGTCTTTTCCCCACCTGCAGCAGGAAGAAGCCAGGGAAAACGTTCTGATGCTAAAAGGAAGGCAGAGGGGAGTGCCTGGCTGGCGGGCTGTGGTTTTGCTTCAGTTCTCACAGCCGTGCCTGCAGAGCCTCAGGATACACAGCACGGACTGGCTTCTTGCAACCACAGGGAGAAAGGATAAATGGATTATTTTGGAGTGATATGCATGTAGAACTCATGCCACTGGAGAATGCAGCCAGGCTATTTTTAATGTACTGTTTCATTTTGCACCTGCTACCATTTCAGAGTTGTTTTTGTTTCCATTAGAGCCACTTGTCTTGAGGAGTTTATAACTCCTATGAAATGTGTAGTTCTGGGCTGGATCCTTGTCCTTAGCTAAGGAACAAAGACTTTTATCATTTAAAAACAGAAGAAGGTTACTGTGACAGCATTAAGAGTGTATGGAGGGGAATTCTGAATAATTTTATGGGGTTTTCGTAATTGTAATTCCTAAAGGCAGGTTTAAAATAGCCTCCTTTATTCATACTGAAATGGAGAACACAGGCTACGAGGACCTGCCCCTAAGGAGCTTGCAAAACCAAAATTGCATGAAGAGTTATTCTCAAGTACTTAATCAGCCACAATATTTCAATAAAATTATGAAATAAGAGATAAGAAAGCTCGGCCCTTTTTCCCACTCCCACCGTGCAGAGGGCCAAGTGGAGCTCAGCACCTCTTTGAAAGGCAGGAGGCTGGTGCCTGGTGCAGCACTGCATTGCCTGGGATCACACACTCCCAAACACCATCCCAGTGCCAGCGGTTCGGGGCAGGAAACGCGCTTCAGCAGCCTTCCAGGGCCTGCGAGGAAGGCTGGTGTGGAAACAGCACCTTGTTTGCTGCTTGCCTTCTGCCACCATCTCTGACAAGCACCATCCATGTCACAGTTTAATTGTGCTCGTGTGGCGGCGTGATCCCACTGAGAACACCGGTGGGCACACCACAGCCCATAAGACCTGGAGGTCTATAGCCTTTTGTGTTGTCTCCCCAGCTAACCTGAAGGCAAGGGGTCTGCAAATGCTCCCTGTGCCAAAATTGCTCCTGTGTTTGAACTACAGCCATCTGAGCAGAGCCATGCTTTCTCCACAAAGCATACACAGCAGCAAGAGGATTACATGCAGGTGTTTTCTTCCTGTCACAGAAATCTGGTGGGCTGGCCATCTGCTAAATGGCTTTGAGACATGGGATGCTTGGCTACGCCAGGAATGATCAGTCTAGGGGCAATGGCCAGCACCCACAAGACATCTGCAGTTCTGCAGAACACCCACCAAACCTGTGGGAGATCTGTACTTTTCAGACTGGGCTCCCCAAAGACCCTTCTCTGCCTGAACCCTGGCAATGTTGTCTTGCTCAGGACCATTCGCCTGCTTTCCTTTCCGGTTCAGGCTCTTGACTGGGGTGTTTTGCAGTCAGGATAATAATGGTGAAGGTCTTATATATCACCTCCATTATTAGTAGTCCTTATGAAATCTCCCCATCCCACACATTCTTGTGCAAAGCCAGAAACAAGGGAAGGCACAAAGCAGGGTGTCAGTTTGAAGCGGCTGCTCAGCCCTGCACCAATATCGACCGACTTCAAGGGGGAATCACACCCTGGGTTCCCATGAAAACAAGGTCTGGGGGTATTTTTTGCTCAGTGTGGCTTAGGAGAAGCCAGAAATAATGGTGCAAAATTTCAGCGTCAAATATATTCAAAACGACTGGTCCAATGTCTTCATAAAGAAAGCCACATCCCTAAATCCAAAGCTTTCTGAATTCAAGTAATGGGTTTGGGTCCTTTATCTATATTCATCTGGACAATAAAAGTACATTATTTCCCCTTTGAATATTAATTCAATTAATTCAGACTCCCAGACCAAATTTTTTTTGACAGCTCTTGCATGCTTTCTCCTTGGCTTTCTGCAAATTCCTGACCAGTGACTTTGCCAGCAGTCATCTTGCCTGGACCAGAAGCAGAAGTGTTTAACCAACTAATTGTAGCAATTTCTGCCAGGAAATCACAATTAATTATTGCACCTTTGCACACATCTGAAGTTTGCAAACATTTTCTCCAAAAAGTGTTAACCTCCTGAGATGCCATGGATGCCTGCCAGAGGGGGCTTCAGGCTCTGCTCCTGCTGTATCCTAGTAAGGGAATCCTCACACTGCAGCAGTCCCACTGGGAGGATCACACTCAGGCCACTGAGTCCTTCTTATCACGGCTGCCTGCCAAATTCTTCTTAGGAATAAGTGTCACTTTGTGGTACCTCTATTTTCCTTCCCAATAAAATAATAATTTGGCAGTGCCTGAGATGATGATAGTAAATCAATGTAAGACAGCAGAGGTTACCGATAAAATTCAACCTATTTATCAAGCCACGTCGTTTTGCTATGTCAGCTGCAAGCGGACATGGGCTACTGTGCTCTTAAAGTAGTTTGCTTCAGAAAATGAAGTAGGTAATGTTCCCAGGAAAACAGGGAAACATGACCTCCGTTCATCCCAGGAGTGAATTAAGAGGGGTTGACCTTCCTCTGCTGTGCTAGCATTGCACACACTGACCAACAGCTACACTGCCTTGTGTACCGGTGTGACCATCACCGCAACCAGCTACAGCTCATAGCAGAAAGAGCAAACATCCTCCCCACTCTTTCCATTATAACAACACATTTTGCACCCCTCAACATGATCTGTTGCCCAGCACTCCGAGGCATTTCAGGCCGTTCAGAGTTTCAGGGACAAGTCAGTCTGAAGACCAGGCAGTCCTGCCCAGAAGATCTTGCAGGTCTGAACTAGCAGCTGGTTTCCCTGCTGTGCCACTGAAGGACTGTAAGGATGAGTGTCCCCAAAGGTCTTGGTCTCCATCTCCTTTTGTCCTGCATCTGCCTAGTTGGTGCTGATGCCTCATTCTATCATGGGATTGTGACACCGTGATGAAGATCTTATTAAGGTTAACACATGAAGTCTAAATAATATATGCAAATCACCCCCTCTGTATGGATTTTACAGGGTAGGACAGCATGGTTTTCCTTGAATTTCAGATTACAATTTTAATACGTATTCCCTCTCTTCCAGTTATACTTTTCTTTCAGTTCTCCTTGCATTTTTCCCACTGAATTGCAGTACTTTTTAAAAGGGGAACTTACAGGTTATCTTAAGAACAGACCACAGACTTGAAATCTGCCCTCTGTTTTCATAAAAAAGAAAAGTTTTTAAGGAGGATAATCATATTCGGAAATGATGTGACTAAATGTTATCAGGTTGTCATGGTGACTGCAGTCTTTTAAAAAATGTCTGCATTGTGGTTCACTAATGAGCAATATATTAACTAAACCAAACACTATTTGTCTTTTCAAGTATTATTCATATGCACTACTGAATTAAATATAGGTTTTTTTCCCCTGCTTTTGGAATACTGTTCTTTGTCTTATAAACACTGGAACTGAATTCAGGCAATAAACAAGGGCAGAGATAACTTTGTCACCTTTACGATATTTCATACTGCTGCGTCAAGCTGAGCCTCACATTAAGCAGTCTGCAGTAGCAGTCTGATTTTAAGCATCACATTGCCAGCAAAATTACTTGTGTAAGGTAGAACTTTAGACTCGCAGTTTCTGGCACTTCAAATTTAGACAGTCTCAATTCCAGTGTAATTCCCACCACATATCTCACTGGTGTAAGGGTTTATGTTTGTGTGATGTGCAGAAGACAAGCTGAAACACTGAAGTGATGAGCAAGTCAGACTAGTTCTGAATTCTACCCACCCCTACTAGCTCAAACCTTCAAAATTCACCTTTCAAGTCTCCTAGACTTCATGCGGATTCTGAGGGAGTTTTCCCTTCTTCTAAATGGACATGGAAGTCGTGGAGATGGAAGTACCTTTTAGCACTTATGTGCCTGTCAAGGCAGGGTTTGCATTTCAGAAACTCTTTGGACTGTAGCGCTCTACCCAGCAGCTCCAGCAAAACCTCTCACAGAATGAATCTGCCCCAATCCAGGGGGACATGGTAGCTTTAGAGGGTTGGTGAGGTCACACCAGAGGGGAGAAGATACACGAAGATACCTTAAGAGAGACAGTGAAAAGCTTCGAGAGTCTGGAGGTTTTCCAGTCCTGAAACTGTGCCATCCCATGTTCTAGTTTAATTCAAACCTTCACTAGACCCTGAGCACTCTCCAAACACTTCACTGACACTGGAAGTAGCTTCAAATGATGCATAGGCTTAGACAGAGCTGAGTCCTGTCATGATGAACATCAGTCATAAATCACATTTTTGCAGAATTATTTCAGGTAGCACTCTGTATTCTACTGAAATGAAATCAGTTTTTATGTTCCTGATTTTTTTGACACAAGCTAAAATGAAAATCCCATGTTCTCCAGTCTTCTCCAGAGCCTGTTCCTGCCCAAGATCTGCAGGAAATCCATGATTTTGGCTATGTTTCCTTGCAAAGCAAGTTTGTCTAAAAGATGAGAGAGCTGAAACCGCATTGTTCAGATGTTTCATGTTCTGTGGGGAAAAGATGACACTATCATGCACACTTAGCCCTTACACTGCATGCTCTTCCTCTGCACTTCACTCTAAGGTCCCTCTGGCATCCCATTAGATTTCAGGCCTGCTAGAGGAACACCACATGAGTGGAACATAATTCCTAGCAATTGAATTAGTTAAGTCTTCCCAGGCATTTTGCAACTTTTGTTTATAGAATTGTTTTATATGACTCATTTGCTTTGTTTTTGTTCAATGGGTAATATTTGGTACTTACACGTGTTTTCTTTCTGTAACATGAACAGCTATGTAATGAGTCTTTTGGATACAGAATCTCTCATGTTTCAACTTTACTTAGAGAGAATTTAAACACATAAACCCCGCTATTAAAACTCATCATTCATTAATTATGCCTAGCTACTCTCAACATAGTTTTGTGTATTAAGAGTACTCCTGGCTCTCCTCCTCCCCACCATATTTCCCCTCCTTCCCCTCCAACAGTGCAAGGCTATATTTAGTTGGAGATTTAGGTTGATCTGCAATTCCCGCTGCAAATTCCTTTCTATCAGCAGCTACAGCCAGAAGGTCTGAATAAGGGAATGTTTTGCACTTCAAGAGGCTTCCTGTTTCCCTGGATTTTCAGGTTTGCTACTGTTTGTAGAGTGAGGTTGGTACTATACTCTGCAGACTAAGTGGCTGCTAACTCATCCCTGTCCCAGCACTGGCATCAGACCATCAAGTGCAAAGCGTTGTCTGGTTGATGGACCTTCCAGAAATATAGGCAGCAAAAGCAAGGAAAGCATGTCTGATCCTGAAATATTTCTGGACCAAAGTGTCAGAGGATAATGCTGACAGGACTGGCAATCTCCCCGTGAAGGAGAATGTAGTAGAGGAGAGCGGTTTGTAAATCATTGTAGAGGAAAGTACAGCATGGGGAGAGCTCCATGCAGAGGAATGAAACAACTCTGCTTCAAATGCAGGCAAGGAAAACAGAAAGATAAATATTGCTTACTTGTGCTAGGTTTTCTCTAAGATTTCCAATAGTTCTTTTTCCATAATTCCTGCCCTCCTGGTCTTGGTCGTGTCCAAGCTACAGCTACCCTGCAAGCTCTCTCTCCCCTGGCTTTGACCTAAAGTAAAAATAAGCAGTGAGATGCAGCCTTCACTTCTTCCAGGGTCCTCACTGCTCAGTCTACAATGAGAGCCTTGCTTGAGGGCTTTGGAGACCAGGGTTCGACCACAAACATCCTGGGCAAAGACTGACACATCTTTTATTCACCTACCTCCTAGGAATGTTGAGAGGATAAATGATTTAAAGCTCATGAGATGCTGAAATATTATGGTCCTGGGAAGATTGTAGTACTGGAGATTAGCTGGGTTTGCTACTGTATTCCTCTCCTAAGATTTCCATTTTGCTATTCGCTACAATTCACATTCACATTTTTACCCACTGTTGAAGTGTCAAAAAATAACCAGTCTGGATACTTTCAGTTTCAGCTGCATTTTAACACTTTAACATTTCTTAAAATGAAGCCAAACACTTGCCTATCAAGTTTGGATGATGCCAACATATGTGTAAAATGAACATAATAAAGAGAGTAATATGGAGTATGTCCCATTGTTGACTTTTTTGTCAACCAAGAGAAACAAGATGACTGCATAGCAAAGTTATCCCTAGAAGTAGAATCAAGACTGAGATGCAGCAAAAAGATTAGCAGCACTTGTTCCCCTGCAAAACCTTGTTTTGTGGTATTACATTCTTGTCAGTAATTGTAATAGTAACTCTAAGCCTGAAGAAAAGCCAGACAACTTGATAAAGTCTTTCACGGAATTCAGCAGGCTCAGAAACAAACTCTATGTTTAAAATTTTTTTTGCCCTTGCTTAACATTTGTAGCTTTGGGGCCAAACTTCTCAGATGTTTATCACAAGAAGGCAAATTTCCTATGAATGTCGCCAAAGAATATCCATGCTGCTGACGCAAAAGGTTCCCACCACACAGGCCCAGGTGGGAAGGGCCCTTTGAAATGATGACTCCAAATATCAGACCTATCTTTTATTTTCGCAATGTGTACTGACTAAACAGGGCTGACTCTGGCTTTCATCTCTCTCCATATTTTCTGCTTTCTACCCCAGTTCTGTTGTCTCTTGTGTTGCCTGAAGTTGCCTATAATCTGTAGTTTATACCTCAATGATGCAGAGTGGTGTTGCCACAGGGTTAGATAGCTAGATAGATAAATAAATAGATAGTCACATTCATTATACTAAACAAACAGTTCTGATAGAGATCTTATTTTTTAATTATATGCTTTCAAATATCAAGAAATGTTTTATCAAATGTCTTGTAGTTGCAACAAGTACAGCTAATTGCCTTTGCTTTTGTTCGCGCCCCAAACTTCCTGCGTTAGCAGAATGTATTTATAGTGGCTACGTAATAAGTGCGCTGTACTGATTGAAATGTTGGATGTGTTTCATTTATTGTTTATGCTTTATTATTCCTTCTTTCTTTATAAATTAGTGACTCTATAAAGTGTTGGGGGTTCAGCTGGATGCAGCTACAGTGATCTCCTAACATGTATTTCTCTTTTTAGTGTATCTGTATCTGCTGCTAAGCTTAAAAGGCCTAGTAACAGGCCCTTTCCAAAGTGATGGAACCAAACACTTTCAAATCATGGAGAAATTTGGTCGAGATTCAAGCTTCACAGCTTGGACTTATCTCCACACCCAACTGAACCAACACCCGAGATAAAGCAGCCTTGAACTCAGATCCCAGATAAGGATGCCGTGCTCAAATTCTTCCCTTGAAGCTCAGATTCATGATTTTTTCAAAAAGGGGCTTTCCTAAACTTCGATAGTACTGCTCATCTCCTTTTTGCCGGTACCTTTGGTGGGAGGTTGCCATGCCCTCGACTGAGCCAAGCGAACAGACTTGGTGTTAATCAGCTTCAGTGCAAAGTCAGCAAAGTAACTTTAGGTTAATTGAGCTGAGCTGGGCATTTTCCCCGATGTCCTGTCCTGCCCAACCAGACCCTGATGTGGAAATGGTAACCCCCAGTGCAGGGGCAGAGGATAAGGCCTTGTTTCATTAACTGCTTTAGCTAGACCTGTAAGAACGCCTCTGCCTCCATCCCTCCGTGGTGCTCAAAACTATCCCATTGCTTTGCTCCAAAGTAGAATTGTGTCCTGTCTGTGAAGTGACAGGGGACCAATTGACAAAGCCCAGTCTATTTGTATCCCTGAGTATATTCACATGGTTCCTTTGTGGATACTTTTTACATGAGTCAGTTTCTGCAAAAGGAAAAACACCGGTTTCACCAAGAAAATACAAAAGTTTGTTTTCAATACCATAAAATGTCTCTCCACTTAATTATTTCTAAAGAGATCAGACTTACGAATAAAGGGCCTAATAAGGAGCTGCCACAGCTGGCGTACTCCCAGGACTGCTCTTTATTTACAATTAAGCAAGTAGGATCAGGATGTGACCTGATGGCATGACTGCTAGCATTCCTGTACAGTCCCATTGCAATTCCTCTTTCACATGTAACATTGCTTTTCCCAAAGAAGCCTGTCTGGTGCTTTATTTTTGTGTTCGGGCAGACTGGTGTGTTGTCTCTGGCTCACGAGGAATGCTGAGGTGGAACAGACAGAATATCAGCTCTAGGGGAAAAAGAAATGGCCATTGCTTTGGCATAAGCCTCCTGCCTTTCATCAGCTAATGCCCTACCTCTGGTAAAGGGGCATTTTTTCCCACCCACTTTGGTCTTGATGGAAACTGAAGGAAAACAAAATAGGTATGTACCCGGTCTGTACATCACCGTGTCCTTCCTGTACTTAGTAAATGTTTCTTTAATTGGCTTAGCTAGCCCCTCTCACCTTTCAGCACTTCAGGAATGACTCTTTGAAGATAGCCATGTACAGAGATTTAGTTGACATTTAGTGACACTAGTCTCTGCAGTCTCCAAAATATGACTGATGTCACTTGTTATGTTCCCTTGGGTCTCTGGGGACAAAGTCACTCTTACCCTGAAGCATGCATTGACAATCTCAAGATAACACTTCTTTGACAGAGTCAGGGGCCCTGCCAGGGTCTAATGTAATCTCTAGAAAGTTTCCAATCTCAGCATTGTTTGTTATTTATATTTCATATCTGGGGTTTGTGTTTGCTTTGCTGTAATTTTAATATGAAAGCTGCTAATAAGAACAAAAAATTCACACCTTTTTCTGCTGGACGGGTGTGTTGGCAGGTCTATGCTCAGTGGAAGAAACCTTCTTCAAGGTGAAAAAATTCAAACAAACCTAAGAAAAATAGTCAAGGCCTGTATTCTTATTCTGTAAATAAATCCACTTGCTCTGAGAAGGCTGGGGTGGAGGTGTGAATGAAACTGAATTTTACTCTAACTAAATGAATCTTTCAAGCCCACCTTCACAGCACCAGGAGAGGAGTTTGCTAGCAGAGAGAGATGCTATTTGGTTTCTTCCTTCACCCTGAAGGGAGGGCTGGCTTTATTACTGCTTTATTTTGCCTTTCTCCTTTATTAATTCTAGTTTCCTTTCCCAGACACAAATCAACCGAGATGGGGCGGGCGAGCTGCTAACGCAAGGAAAAGGACTTTGATGGCAATCCCGCCCAGCGGGAGACCTGGCTGGGACTCGGCTCTCGGGAGGGCACCCGAAAGGGCCGGGGTCCGGAGGTGCGGCCCCGCGGGGCGAGGAGCGGCGGGGCGAGGCCGGCACACGAGGGCGCTCGGAGCAGGCTCAGCCCCGGCACGGCTCCCCCGCCCGCCGGGAGCTCAGCGCGGGGCTGGCACCGCGGGAAGGAGGGGATGGGCACTGAGGAAACCCGGGGGAAGGCGGGGATGCGCAATGAGGAAACTCGCGGGAAGGAGGGGATGCTCAATGAGGAAACCCGGCGGGAAGGAGGGGATGCGCAATGGGGAAACTGTACGCCGGCAACCAGCCCGTCTTTACTGCTTTAGTGCGCTCTTCTAAATGTTAATTTAATCACCCAGGTTAATAATTTATTAGTGTCAGCGAGAACTTGAAGAGGGAACTCTCGAATTTTTTATCCTGTTGTTTGGTTTTGGGTTTTTTTTCTGTTCTAGCTTTGATGAAACGACAGGTTTGTAATTGCCATCCCCAGTTATTCTGTCCCCTGGGCTGTATCACAGCCTGAGTGCTCCCCTGTGGAAGCCTGGAGTGGAGCTCCAGCTCAGGAGCAGCAATTAGCACCCTAAAACCTCCCACCTCTCACCAAAACACCGGACAGCAGCCGGAGGTCATTGAGAATCCACTGAGCAGAAACCTGAAATTCCCTCACTCCGTGTGATTTTTTCAGAGAAAAAGAGTATTGGAGCAGCCGGATTGGAGGGAGGGGTTTTACATGGAAAAGGATGACATTGAACAAAGTGTCTCTTTGCTTCTCTTAGAATACAGGTTTAAATTGATTCTGTGTTGTAAAATATGAAATGACCTTCTTTTCTGTGTCAGGACAGAAGTCCAAGGACTGCCTAAATCAGAATCTGAAGTAATCTGGGTAATTTGAAGTGGCACTGACAGCTGAGAGCAAGTGCTAAAACTGATTCTCGTGCCTGCTGCCCAAGGGGCTCAGGTGGGCTACTGTAAGGCAAAGCATTTGAGTCATTGCTGTGAAGGGACCACATCATCTTTCCAGGTGAGTATCAGTCATACCTGGGCATGGTAATAAAGGCTTTCTGAGTGAAAACAGACTGTTCACACACATTTCCTCCTCGCTCAGCACCCCAGGAAATTTTGGGAAAGACAGGAGCAGCTTGTTCATGCCACCTTTGCTTGGGGGCTCCTCAGAGCCATGTGCTCAGGGTAAGGTCTGTGTTCCCCAAATACGTTGCGGGTATGTGGGCAGACTATTGCACTGTTTGTTGGGTGGAGACCTGGACAGGTAACCATGGAAAACCCCTGCCACTGGATATGGAAAAGCTGATCACCACCATTTAAATTCACGTCAGGTGTGAAACATGTGCCTTGGATGACATGAAAACAAATAAAAGTGGTGCAGATTCAGGGACACTACAGTGTCTGTCCCATTTACACTTGAGTCATTAATCAGTGCTTGGTGTCCCTGCGTAAAAAAAAAGGAGACACACACACACACATGAAATAAAGAGGTTTTGGAACAGACTCGAGTGTTTGCCTAAGCAAAGAGGGAAATGAAGCAAGAAGCAGGACGGGAGTATGTGATGTGGTTTACTAAGTCAGAGACGGTTCCTCCCCCATCTTGAACTCCCAAGAAATCCTGTGTATTCTAAGCCTGGTCAGCTGCTTGCATAGGACATCCCTCTTTTCCACCCTGTGTAGCAGAAATTAAAGGGGGAGGATGGCTAATGTGACTGGATGCACTGGCTGAGGATACAGAAATCACCATCCATTTCTTAGAGTTTTTTGTAGGATGTCTTTTGCATGAAGGTGCTCTTGTGTCACCTGAAAAAGAGCAAGATGAGGGACATAAGGGTCATCAAGGCATCTAAAGGATCCAGAGACTTGCAGGGTTTGACAGCAGCTCAGATGCAACAGAGTCTGAGGTGCCAAGGTGTTGCCCATGGTACTGAAGAGGCAGGTGGGTGTCTCAATACTTTAACTTCTCAAGTAAGGACTCCAGCAATAATTCTGTCACAGAAGGAGCTCATGTCTGCTTAGGACAAGTCTGTGTGTCTAGCATGGCTTACTTCTTGGGATTGCCCTGGCTGTCCATTCCCTGTCAGTTCACAAGCACTAGGTTTGCATCTCCTTTCTCTCCAAAGCACCCAGGCTCAATGTCCAGAGCTGGCATTGCATGTGCATACATATAACTGGCCATGGGTAGGTGAAAGTCCCTCTGATCTACATGAATGTTAGATCTTTCTGTGCATCAGACGGACAGAAAATCCAGGCAAAGAAAATTTAATAGTCACTTGGAGAAAAAGGATTTCCCATGCAAAAATAGACTATTTTCACAAAGAATTCAGGGTTGCCTCTCCCAGAGATAAATGTATAAACTGTGAACATTCTTTCACTTGCCTATTGCCACATCAAAGAAACAGCAGGAATGAATTCCCAGTTTAGTTCAACTTAAATTAAATACACTCCAGTAAGGTGTTTCTGCATGTAGTTTTTATTTTCAAGTTGCAGTGTTCCCACTGTCACTGGAAAGACACTTCACACCTAAATAGACAGTTTCCCAGCCTTGTTTCATTGCTTTCTATGACACAATTGCCAGGGATTGCATTTCTGTCAGAAGCACTCCTCTTATTACACTCTGTGGCTGTTTCTGAAGAAATCTGTTACTCACAGCATGTTGATCTTAGAAGGATTCTTCACATTTTCTGGTAAATACAGCACATGATTCTTGTATGATCCCGCAATGAATGCTTGCAAATTGTCTGGGATACAAATCAAGCTGTCATTTTTAGGTGTTGCCACAACAACAATCCATAATGTCAAAACACTGTCAATCTCTCGTCATGTACAAAGGGAAACTATGCAGTGCTATGGATGTAATGCTCTTTGCTGAGCAAAACACCATCTACCTTGACTGTTTGTGAAGGGATCCTTGAAAAAAAGCCTTTTAACATTAGTTTTTGCAACATGGGATGCGTCAGCAGGATTTACACCTGGGGCTGAAGCAGCAGAGTGATCAGTTGTCCCCAGTGCCAAAAAGACAGCGGGCTGCACTGGCTAGTCTGGAAGCCATACGTTTACTCAGCATATAAAGACTTAGTGAGGTCATGATCAGTCACCATCACTTATGCTAAAGGATAGAAATGGCATGCTGATGGGCCAGAAGTCAGGAGCAAAGAGCTGTTGGTTGCTGCTGGTGGGCAAAATCTACCATACACAGAGATGAATGGGCAGGCTGGGAAGTGAGGAGAAGCAGGATACACTTCTTACCTGGAGGTTCAGCTGAGGTTCAAGCACTCAGAACATCTGACTTAACAATTACTCTGAAGCTGACCCTATCATGTTGGCCTAGTCTGAGGTACTCAGGATCTGGTCCTACTGCAGGGAAAGCCATAGGGAGTAGCATTACCACTTACTCTAAATAGATATTCCCCTTTCATGGTATTTACCTTCTGCATTTATATATAAATGTTCCCATTCTCAGAGTTTTCCTGCTCATCTAAGCAGGCTCTTTAAGTCTTCCCTCAGAAGAAATGCTCCTTATTCTCAGATTGCCCTCTTTGCCTTTCTTTACCTTCCTTATTTTGAGTTCATCTTTCTGGCCCAGAAGGGGCAAAACACTTAGAAAGGACTTTTCATTGAAGTCCTACAAATACTTTGTTCAATAGCATTAATACTTTACTATCTTGACTTGAAATGTGTCCCCAGTTGCAATCTAGAGGGGCAGCTCTTATTTTCACATCTCCACCACAATCTCAATGCACCAGCAGCCCAGAAGATCTACCAGTATGGGCACTACATCTGCTCACATTCCCTTTGCCTTGATGCATAGACTTTATGCAGATAAGAGACTCCAGAAATTCGGTTTGATCCTGGATGTAGCTTGGCATGATTCAAAAATTAGTAGAGAAGAGGTGAATTTGAAAAATTCTCCACCGTGAGATGAAAACAGAGTTGTGATCCCTGACAAGGGTTCTGATAGAAATTCTAGAGTCCTCTGAAAAGAAAAACCAATCCTTTAGATGCTGCCTTTGAAAGTCAACCCATGCATGAGCTTTGGGGAAAATCATTTCAGTAGACATCTGATGCTGAAGATACAGAAATCCTGCTTCCCTCTCTGTCCTCCTGGAGGAGGAGAGAAGGAACATGAGAGCAATGGAGGAAGGAAGAGAGGTGAGCAGGAGTCCAGGAAAGCATCAGTAACCTTCTGAAACTCCTGGCTTACTGCAGGAAACTCACTGTCCATGGTCAGAATGAGAACATCAAAAGTGTTGGTATCTCACCTGCCGGCTTTGTTCTCCGTCTTGTGGAATTTTATATGAAGTTGCAGCCATGGGTCCAGATAGCTGGTGTATGGCAAGAGGAAAAGGTGGTGAGTACTCCTGGGTACTGTCCCCTGCAGCAAGCAAATCCTTTCAGGTGTTAACTCTGTATTGAATGGAGGACTGACCTGGATTTGTCCCACAGTCACTTTCTAAATATACAGTGCTGACAAGACTTTATTTTCAGTGTCTTATCTATGAGTAATTCATATTCTGTGTCTTGGAAAAAGCATATTATTAATAGGCAACAATAGTATGGGAGTGAATCATAGGGCACCAGACTAGGGCCAAGTTTGGACTATCAGCAGTCGAGTCTCTGCTCTTAGCTCCTGCTCTACCCCAACATAGTCATGCAGGCAGGGGTATCACGGAAAGAGCGATGCTGACAGCTAACTGAGGGACACTGAAAAGTGTCAGCTGTACAAGTGGTGAGGGTAGACTTCAGCAGGAGCCAGAGCCAATAATACCCCTTGCTTTTCATTCTTGTTGCTGCCTATAGCCTGGGTCCATTCCATGTCGCTGCATTTTGCTGGGCTTGGTAGTGGTTGAGGTCAGAGCATGGGCTGGAGGACAAAGCTGTAAAGCCTGGTGGAGCTAAGTTGTTTGAAAAAGGGGGAGATCCAGCCCTAATACATCAAGCAGACTTGAGCTTTCGCTTTTGCAGACTTTGAAAGTTTGTGGTTTCTTAGCATAATCTTGAGGACTCAGAATGCTAAGGGTGGTTGAGTCTGATGTTGAAAACGAGCTTAGAAACACACCAAGCTAACAAGATGGACCCACTCTGGCAGTTCATTTCACCAGAGACCAAAATTACAGCTCGTGTAAATTCATAAAACTTTGCATCCTCCAGAAGAGGAGGAGTTTAAAAAAAATTCAAGGATATATAGTTCTCCTAATCCATTTTTAATCATTGAACTTTGAGGACTTGGCAAGTGGAAGGCTGTTTGCCTGACAAACTACCAGATGTGTGACCAGCAGGACCAAAGATATTCAATGAACTGGTCTATCAAAACACATTTATGGAGTTATGAATAACATGCTATATATTACTTGGCAGATTGGGAAGTAGAGTACAAAACCATGGGGGAGTGTCAGCTATTGAGGAAAGTCAACCAATGAGCAGGAGCCAGTAGAGACCCCCATTTGTGAAAAAAGATAAATTCAGTCTTGGGAGCAAAACCTGGAGACAACTGAGAACCCAAGCAAGAGTTTAAGACTCAGTGAGGAATTCCTCCATAAGGAACTATACATAAGAAATTTTAGGTCCAGAAAACTTTGGAAGGCCACCAAGAAAGAAGGAGGGAGTCATCAAATTTTAGATTCAAGTTGAGATCCCAAATGATGATGTAGTTTTAAACTTGAATGGGAAGCATCTGAACTAAGGAGAAATTTCCAATTTCCTGTTAACTCAATGGTTAACAAAATACTAAGCTCCAGGAGTGCTGGGAACTTTTCAAAATCTTTGGTTTCTTTGGTTTGGGACTTGTTTGGGTTTTTAAAGTCCTGGAAGCATAGCTTCGGTTTATTCAAAGGCTCCGAAACACTGAATTAAAAGTTGATAATATTCTTCAAGTAAGCATCATGACTACAGAGTGGAACAGAGCTAGGAGCATGTGCATCATGATGTTTTTTGTCATTTACAGCTGGCAGTCCTGACATTGAGACAGGAGCTGCAGGTGAATGAAAATTATGAAAGCTTTTCAAATGCATGCTAAAAAAAGACTGGGTGCATTTGAGTCATCAGGGAGCTAAATCTTCAGGTCAGAAAAAAGAAGAGCTTGAGCCATCTGGGAATTTCAGTTTTGGGGTCAGAACTGCATGAACCGTGGTGAGTTGTTGGGAATTTCTAGCTCAGCAAACTGTCTGGAGCCTGGAGGGAGTATCGAGGAGGCAGCAGAGAGGGCGTGAGCAGAGCGTGAGTCATGTGGGACTGCAGACAGGAGAGGGCAGCTGCCAAGTGAGTGGGTGCCCCTTGGGGAGGTTTGCACTCTGCAGGTCTCCCACAGCTGAAGTCAGCGGTGCTTGGTACGAGCAAGAGCACTTTCCTCTGCCTGGATGCTGGTATTTCCCAGACACACAATGGGAACTGCACAGGAAAGCTCCCGACCTTGCTGCTTCTTAGGGCTTCATCCTGCAAACTTTTATACTGAAATCACCGTTTATTGAGGCCACTGGGATTATTAAAGTTACTCCCTTGTCCATAGGAGGTGAGGTCTCCCTCAAACCACAGTCATTGCCAGTGCGATGTGCTGGCTTCATGGTTGTTTAAATCAGAGCTAGATGTTCCTTCTCTCTCCTGTGCTTAAAGATGCCTGCGATTATCTAGAACAACTGCATTCAATAAAGATGGCATAAGAAGCCTCAGCTTTGAACATTTTACCCTTGTTTTCTGATTATCTTTGCCTGGCCATCAGCATGATAACATATACCAGTTTATTCAGTAGATCTCTTTTCATTTTTCCAATGAGCACTCATTATTTATGACTAGTAAGAAAACCTTTGCTTCCAATGGCAGAAGGAGAATGTCTGCTTGTTTAATTACCATGTATAGTTAGCTGCATGGTGATTGGAATAAAATAATTCACTTTCTATTCCCAGAAGAGTTTTCCTAAGTGCTTTGGGAGGCGAGGGGGAGGCTGGCAGATGAGTGTAATCTCAAGAAGCACACTGTAGTGGAATCCAGCACTAGGAGCCAGATGGCAAGATTGCACTGAATAGCACATTTTTTTTAACAGCTGTGAAAATTCTCTGTCTGCACATGGCTTTGCTGAATGACAGCAGGGAGCATTTCTAAATTATCTGGTTCTACAACTAAGTTTTCCCTTCAGAAGGTTCCCCTTCTTTTTCACATAAGATCAGTGCCCAGTTTCAGTACCAAAGGCAATGTTTAAGTATCTGTGAGAGTCCAGAAAGCAAAGAGGGCAAACCTGTGGGAGGAGAAACACTAAAAAAAAGAGAAAAATTAGTTCAGGAGAGGGCTAGATCAAGCAGCACCCTGGCCTTGTTTTGTGCAACCCCCTGTGAGATGGCTGCATTGTGTACAGTGAATGTTACATCTCATGTAACATCCACTGAATGTGTTGGGATCTCATGCAATGTCCTTTGAATGCATTGGGATCTCCACACACATTTCTAACAATGGGAATGAGAACAGGAGGTAGTCAATAATTTCCCATCATGCTTTAAAATAGAGATGCAGTCATAAATGCTGTGTGAAGAATGTTACCCTAGCAGTACGTACACATGGGCTTTATGTTAACATGGTTCTGAAAGCTACATTAGAGTGTTAGATTACACTTGAAATCTAAAATGTATTTTCCATCCATGAAATGATGACTGGACCCCAGATTTTGAGTTTTCTGACTCCATTCAGACATACAAACTTCCCAAATCCCCATGAATTAACATGGTCTGTGCAAGTCCAGTTCATCCACAAATGCCCCTTTGAGTGTGTAGAACCATCTGTGGCAATAAATGGAAGACAAGGCAAACCCTGCTGCTGTCTTTAGGCAATCACCTAACTGGTGATACTCTTCTGGGCAGGGATGATGGCAGAATTTGCAAAGACCATGGATAAAACACACAATTTGAGAAGCATGGGCAGTCCTGCGGGCTTTCACAATGTGCTACAAAGCAGTGAAGAAGGACTAGGCCGAGACCTCCTTAGAATCAATGGATCTATTAAATCTCCCCTGGAGTGGGCATGTGTTTCACACACTCCTGGAAACCTGGCTTGTTGTGATAGTTGTCTATTGCTCCAAATGCTTCTGGTGCATGTGGTGAGTTCCTCTGCCTGAAGTCAGAAAGCCCTTGCAGCTTCTGTGCTTTTGACCACAAAAATCTGGGCCACTTCTTTCATTGGAGTTAACCCAGGGTTCTATCTTGCTCTTACAGCCTGTCTGCATCAGGGAAATGAAGAAATGAGTCTACCTATGAGAGCTGATGTGCTTTGAGACCTGGTAACAAAGGTGTGACTCTAAATCACATCTCTTAACCGTGTGCCAAGCACATTTGTCAGCATGAACCACTAAGACTGGAAGAATTCAGAAACTTCTGGAATAAAGTTTTGGAGTTATACCAACCCAAACAAAGTCTGTGTGTTGCCCATTGTCTAAGTTTACAGCTTTTTATTCTGTCATTGAATACTGACTCACCCTGTTGTTACAGAAAATGACACTAAGAGCAAATGCCATTCTTCCACTCTGTCTGCATGTTTAAAATTGTATAAATGTAAAGGCCATTAAAACCCTGCAAGCAGAGCTTTGCCTTGTTGGTATAGTTTGCACTGTACCTAGCCCAGTGAGCCCCACAACAAACCTGGTGACGAGCCCCAAGGTGATAGCACCCAAAACTAGGAAAGAGCATCTTCAGACATAACACTGCTGCTAAGATGACGCTACAGTGTCTGTCTCATCTTAGATAGGGACACCTGAATCTATTTGAACAGTTGCTAAAGGCTGCCTTCAAAATAGGACTTGTGTCTTATCTGAGCCCCAGACATTGCTTTGGCTTTCAGTGTGGGGGTCAGTCCTACAAAGTCCTTGCTAGAACAGGCTGAAATGTTTTTGTATTGTTTTTGCAGAGCAATGCCTGGGGATAATGGGGGATAAAAATTTTTTTCTTCCTACATTTCAAGGTATATTTCAATTACACAAATCACCTCTGTTTCTCTTTTCACTTTTTTGTCATTTTCTGTATATTGCTCATATTTTTGCTTCTCAACTTTACATATTTCCCATGAGAATGTGGATGAAAGAGTTAAATAGAAGACAGAATTTACTTTCTCTGATGCTTCCAGCAGCCTTTTCCTTATCAGAGTTAACGTTTTCTTTTCCAGGATGTTATTTAATTCTTCTAAGATGGGAATAGTTTTCCTTAAAAATAAAACATCTTTAACAACAACAGAAGAGACAATTGCATCAGCTCAGTGCAGCTACACATGGTGATAGCCAGACCGATGATGATGTAAAATCATCTTTCTACTCTTCTGTTTGAAGACTGCATTTTCAAATGATACTTCATTGACAATCAATAAACGAGTTTTTTACTGCTGTCAGCACTACTGAGTCAATGCAGCGCTGAGAGCAAGTGGAGAGCTGTACTGACTCAGCCACACTTCAGGCAACACTCAATTCATTCTTGGGCCCAGAACCATTCTACTACACTGAGAGATGAAAAAAGGAACCCCACTAAGCTGCTTTCACATATCGTCATCACGTTTTCAGGTTCCTTGTCAACCATTGCAAATTCAGATGTAGAAATAATCACAAGCCCAGCTCAATAACTTCTCATCTGACAGAAAACCTTCCTGAAAGATGTCCAGCCTTGATCTGATGACATCAATGGAGTACTCACCATTTCTCAGAGTAAAGCGTTCCCAGTGACTAGTCACCCATGCCCTTGCTAATTTCTTTCACTAATTCAGGATGATTTTAAAGTACATTTTTTTTCTGATTCCCCAGCCTAGCACAAAACCAAGCCAAATTGTATGAAATAATCCAGGTCTATGTGAAAGTGCATTTCTGAGGCCTGACTTGAAAGAATCTTCTTTTGCACATCTGAAATTTCGCATTGGAGGCAAAATTTATCATTTATAAATTTTCAGTTTCTTAACTAGTTGATTGCACCTATAGCTCAGGTCTAATTGCTTCTATTCCTGTTCAGAGGCACAAAAAATTGCATCAAGATAAGTACCCTTGGAAATGTTTAAAAGATCCTAATGTGCATGGCCAGAACTGCCCCGCTTGCAGACAGTGATAATCTAGCTGTCATGGACTAATGAACTGTAACCTGGAATTCTGGTTGATCCTGTCACCCTTGGCCAAAATAATCCAAGGAGGGAAGTGACGCATGTTGAAATCTTGTTTTGAGAACTGGACATTCGGATTTCTTCCAGGACTGCTCTCAAGGTTGTGTTGTAGTCGCAGTGAAGCTGTTTGTGAGAATTTACAAAAACTTAACTATGGAGGACTATTGCCTGGATTCTGCTGTGGAAAAAACCCTCATTCTAACTGCAGAGGCATTTCATACCCTTTGCAAATAATTCCACTTGGACCTGGACTGGCTACAGTGTGAGATATGCTGTTGTTTTATGACTTACAGCCCTTCTACACGACTACTTTTTTGCTCAAAATTAAGTTTAAACTTTTGTATCATTTCCCTTTTCCATTGTCTGTGTAATCAAATGTGGCAGATTTTAGTGTTTGTTTGCCTGGAAATGTTGTTTGTTTTTTTAAAGAAGCATTTTCTATTCGTTTTAGTATTTCTTCCCCTGGGAAACAACATTTGGAACGATCCAGGAAATAATATTTTAACAAGCATTAAGTTGCCATCATTGAGACCACAGAGGGAAGCTGATGCAGAAGGGAGGAAAAGTGGCTGCCGTGTGCCATCCTCAAGTGCCATCTATAAAAACATGCATTCTGTCCTCCTCAAAAGAGTAATTCTCAGGCTTTTTGAAATGAAAACCCAGGAAATGATAAGTTCAAATCAAACAAATTGTCATTAAAATCACCATAAGTCACTGAAAACTAGTGAAAGCTGAGTTTAAGTCTAAATTCCCACCTGACTGTTCTGGCACACCCCACAGAGAAGCAGCGGTGTGTCACGCTTGCATCAGACCTCACCTTTTGCCAGCTTGCCTTAACATGCCAGGTTGCTCGTACCTGGAGAGCCATGCTGTGAAGCAGCAAGGGGAGCTTTCAGTTTAGTAGGAAACTGCCCCAGAGCCAGTTTTGGGGCATTTTGCTGCCTCTGCTGGCTGTAGGTTCGTTCTGCTGCCCAGACCTTGCCAAGCCAGGGAAGTTCCATAGCAGGAAACGTCACCTCTGAGTATAGCTGGCATATGACATTTACCTGGTTTCCATGAAGGAGTGAAAAATGTTAAAACAGGTAAAATGTTAAAACAGCTTCACATGTGAGCAAAATTTTACAGGGAAAAAATTGATGAGCATGGGGAGAAGGGTGACCACTGAGCTGTGCTTTGTGCACTGGTGTTTGCAGCCAGCAGCCCAGATAACAACTTGGGGAGGAATCTGGGTAGGAGCAGCTTCAGCGAGTAACTCACCATCTCTGTCCGGGCAGCTAAATTAAAAGTCACACCTCTTCAAGCAGGGCTGTCGCTCAGACTGGAGTAGCACCGGGTGCAGTGCTGCCCGAGGGTGCTGTGGGCATGCAAATCACTGCACACACACGGAGAGTATCAGCCAGCAGCTGTTTTCTAGGTGCTTGAGCGCTGCCTGCCCTGAAAAGTACCAATTATCGCCATTTAATGGGGAAATCTGGGGTGACTAAAAACTGCTGCACAAGTGATTACATCTTGCCAGACATTGCAAAGTAGAAGACCCAGACCGGGGCCCAAAGGACTGACTTCAGACAATGCTGACAGCAATCTCAAATGATGATTGCCCTGACAGGTGTTACTAATGAAAATAAAATTAACCCGTTTGCCACCTTCGAAGTCCACAGGAGTTTTGTCATCACCAGCAACGGTACCACCACTCTGTATTTCCGTTCTGAGCCTAGTGAGTCTGACAGCAGACCAGAGTCACATAGGGGCAAGACAAAGTGTAAATGGTACGAAGAAAATTGTATTTAGCAATTGCACCAAAGCAGTGAATTCATCAATTCTCCAAAAAGTCAAACTGATATTAATGCCTGAGCATGTTTCTCGGCATCGTTTGAAAGTAGGAGGAAGTAAGCATGTCTATTTTGGGGAGAAACAGCCCTATCTCTGGTAAATGATCTTTGCAGAGAGCTCCCAAGCATGGACAATGTGGGGGTCATTTCAAGGGATCCACTTGCAGCAGAGAGCTTTCCCACTTCCAGCTGAGCACTCAGACTGGCTGTGCATCTGCAGGATGAAACACAGAGAGTCTCACACCCAGATCTGCAAAGCACACCCTGGTATTATGGATGTGGTTTTCTCCTGCTTGCTTTATCTCAGCTGCTGCTCTGAGATGTTGGTAGGCAGATGTGGACAAATGCAGCTTTTCTCTCCCTATCATTTGTGAGGTTTTACCTCAAACATGAGATATGCTGCACCATATTTCTAAGGTTTTCTTTTGATACCAGCTCAGTAAACACAAACCAATGATGCTATTTCAGCAATACAAAAGGCCATTACCACAGTGCTGATTGCATATGATGATGTTATATATTGCATAGCCTATCGTTGTCTTGCTATGTGATTTCTGAAATTCTACAGAGTTTATCCAAACCGAAGGTTTTCAAAGAATATAAAGGGGAAATGGTATGACAGCCTCTCTGCATCTATACTGATTTGAAGAAATGTGTCACTGGAAGGCAGCTCTCTAGATGAGTGTTTGCACCTTTTCAGATGTGCATTGAAAAGTTTATCATATTTCATATTTGACATATGTTCTTATAATTTTGAAAAAAAATCACATTTAAAATGTTCCATTTTAGTTTTTGATTGCCCCATAATTTTTGTGTTCCATAAGCTATGTGCTGATAGCTAGCCTTGGGAAAAACCTTTTTAGTTCTTTTCAATTTGCTTTGTGGCCAGCACAATAAGTCTGCCCACAAGACTTTCCACTGCCTGAAAATTTCACACTAGTGACCCTTTCAAGGGAAAGAGCCTTGAAACAGTGGTTCCTAATCCAGGGAACAGAAGTGACAGATGCTCTGTCTGATGAGCCCACTTCAATCACAATTTATTATATTGGAATTCACAGAAATGTACAAAATTAAGAGGAGAAAAAAGCACTTATTTCTGTGAACTTCTTTTTCAAACCTCTGGAGATGAAAACTAAAGAAATCTGTGGTTGTTCACTTTAAAAATACTGCTGGAGGAAGAGGAGGAGGAGAAGGAGGAGGAGGATTATGTTTAGGCAAAGAATTCACTGCTAATAATTTTTCTAGAGGGCCTGGCTAATTCAGTTTGTGAGTTATGAGATTTTTAAGAGCCTTTATTTGAAACCATTTTCTGTATGCTTTTAAGAAACTTTGGTCTGTACAAATATTAACAAATGTGATTCTACTGCAGATCCAAGATTTGATCTCATTAGTTCTGCCTAAAGATTTGCAGCTCATTTCACTGAGCCCAAGTTAGGAAAAACTAAACACTGTCTTATTTTCCTGTGATTCCCAGCATAAGTGAATTTAAAATTGCCTTTCCATCAATACTATGTTAAAAAATTTACTGTTTCAGACTTCTACTAATTACCTATTTGTTAAGTTATTAACATTGAATAAATGCAGAAGCCACAAAAAAAAAAAAAAGCTGAACACTTCTTATTTACTCAAGATAAATTTTAGATATTCAAGCATCTCTGGTGATAAAAATGAGGGTACATTTTTTCTGCACGATGTCATTCATGGATGCCCAGCACTGAAAAACTGACGTCTTATCACTGCTGTAAAGGCATTCAGCCCATGGGATCACTCAGTGGGCTGAGCAGTCTGACACCAGCAGTGGGATGTGCAAGAGCCAGGTTGGTAAAGTCATGGCCCATGCCCTGTGGTGGAAGGAAACCATCTGGTCTTATAAAGCAGAAGTTTTAAAACCATACAGCCTAGAAATTTCAGCATTAGCTACACAATTAATGTATTAGGGATGCTGGAATGACTACACTTATCCTTTAGGACAATCTTCAAAGGAATCACAAGTTTGGCCACATGAGAACAGATCTTCCAAACTTGGAAATGGACATTTCTTTCTGTGTGGTTACAGAACTACATTTTGAGATCTCCTTTTGTACTTATTTGGATAAAAGAATAACATGAATTCAACAAGGTTTCTGAATTCACGACTTTGAATTTTTTTCATCCTTTATTTTTCTATGCAGATTGAAAGGCTCCAGCTTTTCATGTCTGGCTGAGAAATACGGATTCCTAACTCCTTCACTATTTGGTCGTGATATGAGCTCCAGGCCTATTGGTCCTGCAACTGCAATCACATGGCATATAAATATATTCAAAGCATGAGGGCTAGATTCTCAGACACTGGAAAAGTGGTAACTCCATTTCACCTCTGACTTTTGACACTTATTGAGCAAAATGCTGTCCTTAGTTAGCCAGCTGACCTTCTAAAATGGAGATCTTGAAGGCCATGAAGTAACTCCAGATACATAGGTAGAGTTGAAAGTAAAACTCCTTTGCAGTAGCAGCCTGCTATCTTGCAGCCATGGATTTTCCACTTCACACAACCATGTGTGTGTGGTAGCCAGTGAAAAACCTCTCACGAGTTGCTCTTGATACAAATTAGTTCAGTTTGTCTGGGAAAAGACAGCATCCGTACAAAGCTCCCTCACTGAGCCCTCAGTGATTAATCACTGTAAGCGTGTGGGAGGAAGGAGCCGAATGCTCTGACACAACCCTACCCAGCTACTGAGCCGATGAACTGGGGGAACTGGGCAGGGAACAAGGGAACAAGGGGGTTTCTGCCCATACCTGCATCCCAGAGATTTATGAAGAGGAGGTTTGAGGTATGAAAAGAAAATGCCGGAGGACAAATAGGAAAGACTACCCAATGCGGTCTGACTAATGGGTTTGCGTTGTAGCACTCGCGATCCATGCTCTTGGAAGGGGGTCAGCCTTGTGGGGGGGAAGAGGCTGACATTTGGAATTTGCCAGCTTTGTGTTAGCAACTGAGCGGGCACCACTCTGCACATCAGCCTGGCAGCAGGGCTGTCCGCTCGCACAGGGGCATCAGGTGGGAACCAAAGAGTCAGGATTAGCATCCGTACTCCTGGCCTCTGTGAACGGCCTTAACTACACGGCTATGGCTGTTCATATGGCTCGGTACACACACCACTGGAAAGAGGCAAAAGTAAATGTTACCACAAGCAAAAAGAGAATGCCTGCCATGTCTGGGATCTGGTGGATCTCTGGACCAAAACTGCCATTGGGAGATAGGAAGTAGCAAAACTGGCTGAAGTCTCACCACAAAGGCTTGCGAGAACTCACGCATGCTGTGCGGAGATTGCTGCCTTCTCCTGGTGAGCCGGGCAAAGCACAGCTGGGGAAACGAGCACAGCACATCTCAGTCTTGTTTCGAAAGGCCTGACTCTCTCAGACTTCCATGCCCCTAACGTTGTCCATTTTCATGTTTTGTGTAAAAAAATAACTACCTACAAACCTGTAATACTAAAATCAGTTGCAAGTACATCATGGATTCTATCGTTGCTACACAGAGAATATCCTACCAAGTTTGCCCCCCCCCCCACCCCAAAATTACTAAGGAGAGGGAAGCAAGTAATACCTACCAAGGCATCAAGGCAAGGAAACTGAAGAGGGCTTTGGAAGAAGAAGGGTGTGGACATGTGGTGGTTACTAAAGAGCTGCTTTTCTGCCAGGGCAAACAGACAGAAGGGGGAAGTGGATGAGGGAAGTTTCTCTGCTGGAGCTCCCCGCTTGCTACAACTGCTCCCGGAGATAAGGAGTGGATCAAGGGAGATAGCACGCTTGGCTCGGCTCTGCTGGGCTCTGCAGGGCTCTACTCTGCTGTGCGGAGCCCGGCCAAGCCAAGCGCGTGCACAGCTCCCTGCATGGAGTAACCCCACTGGCAGCTGGTCACCCCAGAGAATTTAAGGAAAAAAAAAAAAGGGCGATTTTCCCCAGATGTACTCTGGAGATGAGTTTTTTCACAAACAGCCTTGCCTCACTAAGACCATCAGGGCTCCTCTGGAGAGCTCTGCAGAAGGCCAGGGCCTGGCTGGGCTGGCAGGATTTAAGGATGGTGCCCGCAGAGCCTCACACCTCAGGCTCATCCCACTGTGCCCATGGCGAGGCCATCGGACCTGCCCTCACCCTGCAGCCCCAAGGCTGCCCAGCGCCCTCTGGGAGACTCTCACCCTCTCCCGTCTCCAGCGCTATTCTTCTGCCGAAACTGTTTTTTGCTTTGTGAGAGATCAAAGGAGAACAAACATCTCCATCTTCCCTCCGAACATATCCAGCCTAATATGCGTGGTATTTTTATTGTGGAAGGGAGCGATTTGTAAGAAGAAATGAAAATCTCCAGCGTGTCAGCTCATAGGAGCTAATGATGTTTACACAGACATACCACACTGATGGAATAGTCCCAACATCCCCTTCTGTGGGAGGGGGGATAAGAAAAAAAAAAGGGG